>JABJUM010000054.1:0-547561 GCA_016169955.1 Phytophthora vignae f. sp. vignae | reverse complement strand
GCGCTTTAGGACAACTTGCCTGGATTTTTCTGCGGGATAACGCTAAATTTCTCAATTAGCTTCCTTACATCCGCATAAGTGGTTCGATGCGTTACTTCCCCAGATACTACTACATGTAGTAGTGCATTCATGCTGTCTTCCTTCGGTCTCATCCAGGGTAGCAATTATGATGTGCCTTTCCTAAGTCACGAATAAGGTTTATGTGAAATTACTCGGAATTCAGTGAACTGTACTCGCAATTAAGTAGCACCAATAAGACTGTAGATGCGGATGGACTTGGATGCGACCTTGATCAAGATTCTGAGCCTGAAGTGGCGGGTCAATGCTTGTGAAACTGACCCGTAGCAGCCGAGACGGCGCATACGAATGCTATGCTTTGCCCAGTAGGGTCGCGGTAGCTAACGTAGCCTGAGAGGCGTTGACGCCGTCCAAAGTAATTTGCGAAATGCGTTCATTTACCAGTTAGGCATACTAGTAGTAGTAGCTCCTTAGCGCTACACGTTCTTGCCTTTTTGCAAGGGGGCGCACCATGTAAGCCCAGTTTGACTCGGTACTGTCTGACGACTCGCCACCGTCAGCTCTGGTGTCCGGGATTTGTCAGTGTTGCTCTGGAATTGCCAGTCTTCTAACTAGTTTCGCCTGTAGAAAGTGACGTAGTTGTGAACGACACCCGTGCTCCTGTCGTCTGACACACCCAAACTTGGAGACTCCCTAAGTTTCTCGGGGGTCATGCCTTCCTTTTTCCAGTTTTTGAACTGCAGCGTCCGTAAAGTGTTGATTGCCTCTGGGTTGCCGCCGTTGCGAGTAATCTGCGCATTAATCTTTGCACTCGAAAGCCTTTTTGCCAGCTCAATTTCTTCGATAGCGTCGCCCTTCATCAACGAAATGGCTTTGAATTCATTTTTGGCCTTGCCACGCTCGTTCGCCTTCGTGACGTAGGCGGCCCATGTACCAAACGCACGTCTGCTGAAGATGTCATCTTCAAGATCATCCAGTCTGAGAAGCTGTACTAGATTTCGGAACACTACGAGGGAAGCTGGCGCTTCCGGGCAAACCAAAGCTCTGTTCTGGGTTAAAGTGATCTCTGTCTGTGCCTACTGCTAGCTGTCGGCGGCTTCTGCTAGCGCCTTCTGCCAGCGCCTTCTACCGAACCGACCTCTCTGTCGGTCACATTGGTTTCGCTGTTCTCCTCTATCTTAATGCCAGCTTGGTGGCGTCGTTCTGTGGACGTCACCCGATGAGTGGGCTGGGCTTGCTTCTATGAAACCCGCCACTACCGAAGCCTGAAAATGTCCTCAACACTCTTTCCTTCGCTCCTCCTGCAAACGGTTTGCAATTGGCTTTGTCGTTTTGCTGCATTAAGCATAGATGTCAGCGTTTTGCTGTTGTACTGCGTACTCAGTACTGATATCACCACTTCGTCCGAATTGCCCTTTTCCATCCGCGCCACGTAGGATGTTCACGTATTAAATACCGGACTCTCGAAAAGCTTCTCGTTTGGTTCTCCCTTATAAAACCCCCACATTTGTAAGCTTCAGATTCTATCAATTTAAGGCTTTGATTTGAAAATTTGAATGAACAAGTCTGGTATTGAAATGAAACGGTACAAATGTATTACGAGTATTACGAAGCGTTTGTCACTTCAAGCGCACTTCTCTCACGCGTACTTCCTGATGGCCTTGATGAGACCTCGCAGCGAGTCGGTCGGTGTCGCCTTATCCGGTAGGAACCACGAGCGCCACAGGTACTCATCGAGGTACTCCGGAATCATGTCCACCGGCATGCCGCGCATGCGCTTGATGTGCTGCTTGATCCGGATCTCCCACGTGCCCTCAATTCGGTTCGTGTGGGCGCCGGTGTCCGGGTCAACGTAGTTCTTCGAGTGGTTGACCCACTCGTGCTTGTAGTGCATCTCACGCAGCGGCTTGTAGTTGGTAAGTGTGTGCTTCTGGTTCACCGAGACGTACGACGCGTACTGGTCGGACATGATCGTGGTTCTATGTCATACATGTGCACAAACAATTAGTAGATGATTCCATTTCGAGCCACCCACTGCACGTACCCCGGCTTGATGTACTGCTTGATGATCGTCGTCAGCACAGGCTTCGTTCGGTTGCTGTAGGTCAGGATCCCGAACCACTTGTTGGTGGTCCTATCGACCCCACCGAACAGCCACATGTAGGGGTAGCGCTTGCCCCGGTTGTACTTCAACTTCTTTTTCAGTGAAGTCTCGTCGATTTCCACGACGTGCCCTTCTCCTCCCACTTGCATGGGGCAAGGCATCATCTCCTTCGTGCAGATCTCGCGACACTTGGAGTACCATTCGCTCGCGGCCTTCTCGCTGACTTCTGCCATGTCTGCCGCGTTCGTGACGGGCGTCCTCGAGCTCCAAAAGCACAGCAAGCGTGCAGCCTTGCGCAATGGCACCTTGCACTCGCTGAAGAACGTGCCCTTGATCAGACTGCGCTCGGTGCGACACTTGGTGCGGCCGCAGCGCCACCGCTTGTGCCCGACGTCAAGACGCATGTCTTGGTAGCACTTTATGCACAGCTGTGAGGTTGGCAATAACCCCACCGCCATGCACCAGCGGATCGTGGCCTCGCTGTCCGCTGTCGTGTCCAGCACCAACATGTACGTCGTCTGCAGCAACTCCACGGACGACGGACTCGGAAGCATGATGCACGGCGCGTCCGCGCTGGCATTGCTCGCGGCCGCGGTGCTCATGATGGTGAGCGTCGGGCGGCGGATGGGGCGGCTCGGGATCTTGAAGATGAAGGGAGCTTGCGCTTGGGCGACATGAGCTGGAGAAGGTTAATTGGGGAATGACTTGTGGTTGGGAGGGAGCGGGGCCTGTGCCTTCGCTGCTCTTTTGGCGCGAAAATGTGGGGGAGCCCTGTATGTGCTCCACACACGACCTTTCGGAATCGACCCGTTTTGTGGGGTGATAACGACCCCTGCGGTCATCTCCGTCGTACTACCGAATTCCTCGATGAGCTGTACCCCCGTGGTACATCGCCAAAGGGGACCGCGCTCCGGGGGGACAAATATGAAATGCCTGGGGCTTCCTGGAGGGAAACCCTGACAAAGGTGTTATCGATTTACCTGGGGATAGTCTACTAGCGCGGGTTCCAGTGCCCGCGACCTTTAGTACCTTGGAGTTCTCGAAGCGGAAGCGACTTGAGCTCTATGGGGAAAAAGTTAGACTGAATTGCGCGCTTCTCCAGGGCCACCGGCTCCGGGGAAGTGCTTAACTATGGGTCTCTCACTAACAACCGCTACTCACTTGGACCCACTATGGGCTGATCCGGATACCTCAGAATCGCCCCGTCTGACGTCGCAAATCGCTCAGCGCTGGCTCCTTGGACTCCTTCGTGTGGGACACACCCGGTGCTCTTGAAATGGGTACACCTCCCGGGGCAACACACTTCGGAGCTAGCCGGTCCCCGGGAACCCGGGGCACTATGCCACAACCGCCCCATCCTGCTTCGCCGCTGCCGAGCATTCCTCGAGGCACCGGGGCCGCTGGATCTTGGCAATTGTCTTTGAGGTTACCGGGGTTCACCGGTTTCTTGCCTGAGTCACTTGGTACCCGTCTTCTTAGTCGATATCCGTCGGTCTTGGGTCGGTATCCGTCAACCGTCTGGTCTGCAGGGTGGCGCCATCTGGGAAATTTCGGCGTCCCGTCCCGGGGCGAAATCTTATTTCCGGATCCTCATTCTCGGATTTCTCCCGTCGCGACGCAAGCTTCGTTCCTCGCGCGCTTTCCTCTCTCATGGCTCCAGTTGGTCCGCCGTCTGGCGCGCCCCTGGCACCCCCAGGTGACGCCTCTGCTCCACTCCCCCGCGCGCGCATCCTGCGTGGCGTGCCGCTCGGGTCTGCGCCAGAGGGAGTTGCCAGTCAGCTCGAGGAGGCTCAAGCCTTGATGACTCTTTCGGGTAACCTCAGCGAGCCTCCACCCGCGCTCTCCCCCGAGGACCAGAAGCTCCGTTCCGCGCTACTGAATCCCACGTACAACTTGACGTCTGGCATCTACGGGGGCTTCGTCGAGTTGGTGTCTCGGCACCGGACTGGACCCGAGCTGAAGGGGCTCCTGGGCTTCACGCCAGTGACCGCTACCCTGCCCACAGGAGACACGGCCACGTTGGATTTGCCAGCGCTCGCGGGGCCGGCGGAGTTACCTCCGCCCTTCATCTATTTGCCCGCATCGGCTGCCGACATCCAGGCGATCGCTTCTGGGAATGCCGGCGGGTTGCAGATCCGTGACATCGAGGGGGTGGCGCACGTTGCTGTCCGCGTGCCTGCCCTGTCGGTTCCTCAAATGGATGAGCTAGCCCGCTTGGTGCCTCCTGGGGACCCCACGCCGGCGGACGTGCTGGTTCCTCGAAGCCTCTCTGGGACCCCGCCTCCGGTCGTCTCCGGGCACCGGGCTCGAGCGGCCGAGCTCCAGGCTGGTCCCCTGATAGATGTCTTCGGGCCTGACCGCTTTGGCTACCGGGTATTGAATACCATGAACGCGCTTCGGTTAGCCTTGGAGAAGCTGGAAACTTTGGGACTCGTCCGGGACCTGGCCGCTACCGCTGACCCGGCTAGTAAGCTGGCCAACGCGCTCCTGCTCCAAGCTCTACAACGCACGGACACAGCGCGCGCAGAGGCACATCGAGAGTGGGAGGCATCGCTCCGGGACCTCGACGCTGCCACTTTAGCTGCTTACCGGGGCTTCGTTGAATGCACTCGAGCTGTGCTGGCGCAGGAGTTCCGAAATTGCACGCTGTTGGAGGGGCAACTGGATGACACAACCACACGTTGGGCCGAGGCTGAGCGCATTGCTACGGAGGCCAAGGCTCGGGTCGCGGATCTCGAACAACAGCTGGATAGCGCCAACCAGAAATCCCAGACCCTGGAAGCTCAGCGCGACGAGGCCCTGGCCCAGCTGGCAGCCCAACCACCGCAGCCTCCTCCGGACTCAGTCCCCCGGGCCCAGTATGAGCAGGCGGTGGCCTCAGAGGCCCGGGAGGCGGCGCGCCTGGAGGAAGAGAACGAGAGTCTCAGGACGGAGCTTCGACGTCTGCAGTTGGTGGCTGACCCAGAGCGAATGTTCCGCTATTTCCAGTCCCGGGCCAGTCCGGTTGTCGTGGGGGAACACGGCGCTTTCTTGGACCACTTGCGCGGATACTTCAACTCAGAGCACGTATCATACGCGATTCAATTGATGGTGTGTCGTTCGTCGGTGGCTCCCGACCCTTCGGCCTTTTCCTTCCAAGACACTCAAGGGGGGCCTGGGAGCGTTCTGGCTGCACGTGCGGGGTCACTCGGAAGGCCCTCGGGGCCGGCCTCGGGGGCCAGTGAGTTATCATCACCTCCAGTCGCATCTGCGTCCAGCGCATCTGCACCTCGTGCACCGGCGTCGGCTCTGGCAGTGTCCAGGAATTCCCGCGTAGCTGCCACCCTAGGGATGTCTGCGCGCGCGGGCGCTCCGCCTGCCACAGCCGCCCAGCTCCCTAAGGCTCTTGAAACTTCGAGGCCGTCGCCTAGCAGAGAGCTTCCCAAGTCCCGGGCCCAGGGACCCGATATCCCTCCTGAGGGCTCGGCCCTCGACTTCGACACGGGGAACGGTTCCGGCGACTCGGGCGATGACGGCGATCTGCGCCCTCCCCGGCATAAGTCGCGAGTTCCAAGTGATGACGGCGGCGAAGAGAATGACGAAGGCCTGAAGAGATTGCAGAACAGCAGCCGCTTCCCCGCATGACCTCAGACGGTCTGCGCCAAATAAGGCCTCGGGACTACGAGCCCCAAGAGGACCCCCACAGTCTTTGGTATCACGCCATCGACTCTGACGCTGACCCGCCTCGTACGGACCGGGCGCTCCTGCAGTTGTTGCCCGTGAAGGCCAGTTTCGACGACGTTCGGCTTGACGTCTTGGAATATCTCCGGATGGACGGTCGCTGCAGCCTCCAGGAAGCGGAGGACGCCATAATGAACGAACTCGAGGAGGACATGGTAGTCCACACTGCCTTCGCGAAGACGTCCTTATCGAGATCCTTCGTCGCGTGCTCTGCCTCCAGATTCTGGATGAAGTGGATTGGCTGCGTCATGACCCGGAGGAATACTTCGACAGGGGCGTCGCGCAGGCAGAGAAATGTGGCTGGGATGTTGGCGTCGAACGCCCCTGGCCCCAAATCCCTACCAAGCGACCTGACAGCCCCGAGCATTCTGATGGCGACGAAGACGCCTCAGAAGACGAGCCCAAGCCTGGCGCTTCCCGGCCCCGGTCAACTCTCGGGCGCAAGCGGTCCCGAGGCCCAGTGTTTCCGAGAGTGATCCGAGCCCACTGATATCACCCAGCGGCAAGAGGTCCCGCCGGATGAAGGCCTCCGTGGACTGTGCGTCCGACGTTTCCACGGATGATGAGCGTCGGCCTACGCGCCGAGAACGGCTGGTGCAGGCTGCGGACATGGGGCCCGAGGACGCTCATACGCCGACGCGCATCACCATGTCTTGGGTGGTGTATGAGATCCGGGTTTGTGCTGCCAGCGACAGTGTAGAGCGACAGACCCGTGGCTTCCCGGACATCAAGTGTGTCGCCAAGGAGGCCAAGAAGGCTCAGGCGCGTTTCCGTGCTGATGATTACGACAACTTCGTGAATGGCTCGGTTCCAGGTGAGGTGATGCCTTGGGACATCATGTTCACCGAGAGAGTCAAGGTCTTCTGGTTCTTCACCGGCCTGATTAGCTCCGGGCTCCAGGTGGTCCTCGAAGCGTACGTCACGCACATGTTCGTGTGGCGCCGGGCTCATTGGGAGCGCCTTCATTGGATCGAGATGAACCGGGACGACTCCGCTCACCAAGCGCTTTACTCAGCGCGTCGGGAACTCCAAAAGGCCTGGTCCAAGGCGCGCATCGAGTTGAAGACGGCGATCAAGCAACTCCCGGAACCTGAGCGCAAGATTTTCAGGATCGAGCCTGGCCTCTGGCGTCGCCCCCGGAAAGTGGCCGTCTGGGTTCCCATGGATTCTTCGACGCGCCGTTCGTTGCCCGAGCAAGTTCGCATCTTGGACATCCGCGAGCCATCACGCGTTTACTGGGGGTTACCCGGGGCCGAAGATCGCGTCCCGGAAAGCGTGTCTCCGGGGACATGGAGATCCCGTATCACTGACCCAGCGCAGCGACGTGCCCTCCCTGATCCAGCAGATGCAGATTCACTTCCAATCCAGCTCTAAGTTCCGAGGTCCCCTCATCCGCGCCCTGCTTACTCGCGCCCTACTTAGCATGATCTCTTAATTCCACGTGACCTCCACCTTCGTTCTTTGCTTGTTCCCGTTCTGATTCATTTCCATGTATATGTACGTCCAGGGTCTGTCAGCGAGTAATCTCAGCTGACTCCCTGGGCATCCCGGGGGGTCTCACCTTCGTCAACTTCGGTTCCACTCCTGGGACGACTCGACCGGGCGCTTCCGCCCGGGAGCTTCTCATTTTCCAATCTCGATACAACATGCACGTGCCCCAGGTGCGTCAGCGAACTCTCTCCGCCGACGCCCTGGGAACTCTGGGGGGACACACTCGAGGAGTTCTACACTCGACTCGGGATCCGCACTCCGGTGCCCTACTGGGTTTCCTCGTCCGGGAGCTCGTCCCCAGATTGCATAGCCTGGAAACGTGCACGGGCCCGTTCACCTTTGTCGAACTCGTACAGCAGGCGCCCGCAATTGAGGCGCCCCTGGGGTATCCATTCCGGAGCGTCATAGCCCTTCCACTTGACCTTATACTCCTTGATCCGCCTGCTGGTCCGGGTCCGGGTGACCCAACGCACGTCCAGAATCGCCTCCACTTCGAATTCTCCCGCAGCTTCGTCCGGCTCCCAACTATCTTCACGGAGGAGGGCTGTATCAAAGTCGTCCTCTTCCGGGATGTTCAGGGTATCCCGTGGCCTTTCCGGGAAGAGGGCTCTGGGCTTCAGCCTGCTGACGTGCACCCACGGGTGGAACCGGTAATCGGTACCTTCGACTTGGAGCTTGTACCGGAAGTCGTCACTCTTTTCGAGGATCCGGAAGGGTCCATGCCATAGGTGAGCCAATTTCTTGGTCAGACCCGGACGGACCCGAGCCAGATAAAGCCAAACAGAGTCACCTACTTCGAATCCTTCCTTCAAGCGGTCCGAGAGCTGTTTCCATCGCTGATTGTGTTCTCGGGCTCGCTTGGTCTTGGCCTTCGCCTGAAGGTCCCGAGCCCACGCTCGTGCGTACTCAACTTGACGTTGGACTTTCAAACGCCACTCGTAAGCATCCCGGAGCTGGAGGTCTCGGGGGACATCACCCATCATTGCTTGGACGGTTCCTTGGGCATCCCACCCGTGGACGAGGTAGAACGGTGTGTCTAGCCGGGTGAAGTCGTACGAGGTATTCAGAGCCCACATGAGTTTCTCAGCTAGTTCGTCCCAGTCGCTCTGGTCAACCGTCTGCACATAGGCGCGAACGCTTCGGATGACGGTTTGTACAGACCGTTCCTGCTGGCTATTGGCTTGGGGCCGATACGCTAAGGTTGCTCGCTGGCGACTCCCCATCATCTCCCGGAAGTGTTTGAACACTCGGGCCATGAACCGAGGATCTTGGTCGTGGCGTATCATCTCGCTGGCCCCAAACCGGCGAAACACTCGCTCTTCGTAGGCTTCGGCAACATCTTGGGCGGAGGTGTCCTTCATAGCTTTGCACATGATGAATCCCGAGAAAGCACACTGGAACAGGAGCAGCGCTTCGTTCCCCCGGGCAGTCTTGGGCAGCGGGATTACGAAGTCCATAG
Organism: Phytophthora vignae f. sp. vignae; assembly: GCA_016169955.1. NCBI lineage: Eukaryota > Oomycota > Peronosporomycetes > Peronosporales > Peronosporaceae > Phytophthora > Phytophthora vignae. The sequence continues at coordinate 538,769 of JABJUM010000054.1, read as the reverse complement.
ACACAACTTGGAACGGTCGAGTGGCCAATATGTTCCCGGGGGAAGGTCCTGGGTTCCGAGGCAGCCCTTTCGCTGTGACGCAGTCCATACACTCCTTGATAAACCGCTCCGTGGCTTTGAACATTCCGATCCAATAGAACTCTCGGCGTAGGCGCTCGTAGGTCCTTATGATCCCTTGGTGACCGCCTTGCATGTCTGAATGACAGTGGTGCAGAATGTCTTCTTGGAGATCTCGGGGAACCACCAGTCTCAACCGGTCTGCTTCATTCCGAGGCCGCTCGGGAGTGTTCCGGCTCACGTAGAACAGAGTGTCTTGACTGTCGAGCACGAACTGATCAGCAATCTTGGCGAGATGTGTCGTCTGCTTTAGCGATAGCTTCTCTGTCTCACCTCGGAGAAAGCTCCTTAGCGGGGCTAGGTTTGGGTCCGCGGCCTGGTGCACACATATTCGTCTCCAGCGCTCTCGCCTTGCTTCTCCAGGATCCACTTCGGCTGGGTACTTCCGGCGTCCCCGGGACTCCTTGGCACTCTCCTCTTCTTCCTCCACTTCCTGTGAGGGCTCGTCCAGTCCTCGAGGGGTGTCTCGTCGCGCTTCCGATGGGTCGTGACATACACGCTCTGCCCGGGATCTGCAGGACTGGACACGCCTGCGCTCCGTGCGGTGGCCCTGAAAGCTGCGTCTACTAACGTCCTATCCCGAGGCTTCGGTTCCTTCATCAACTTCTCGTGTATCCGGTTCAAGCCCTGGAGCAACTTCAGCTCCCCGGGGTCCGTCACCCCGAGCGAGGCCTGGTCCTGGAGAACTCGCTTGGAGATGTAGTCAGCCGCTGCGTTGAAGTCGCGTTTCACGTGTACTAGGCGCAGGGATCTGAACTGTTCTCGGAGTTCGTCCGCCTCCTGGAGTAGTTTCTGCAGGTGGGGTTGAGTGCATCCGATGACTCCTTGGAGTTGTTGGATGGCCAATCGGGAATCACCAACTACCACTAGCTCTTGTATGTTCCGGGACTTCGCAAGTTGCATTCCGCGAATCATTCCAGCGTACTCGGCCTCGTTCACAGTGTCCTTCTCCAGGATGTGTCCTGCAGCTGCCACCACTTCCCAGGACGGTAGCTCCCATAGGATGCACGCAGCGCCTCCAGATCCATCCCGTTTGGCGGCACCGTCGAAGCTCAGGAGGAAACCTTCATGATCGCTTGACAGCATCTCGAGGCTGACCGGGGGCGTCTTGATTCGGGCGCCCTTAGAGGGGATGAGTTCCTCGACTATCTCATCTAGTTGTTCCCGGGGGGTGATGCCCGCGCCCAGGATCGCGGCTAGTCCATCTTCGTCTTTCTCTACGCGGCGGATGTCCAGGTCCCAGGGCGAGAGGTTGACGGCCCATTTCAAGCACCGACCGTCTACCGTTTTCGACTTAAAAAGCCATCCCAAAACAGAATAGCGGGTGTACACTTTGATGGTTTTCACCTTGCATCCCGTTACCATTGTGTGGCAGGTATTCAACACGCGGAGCAAGGCGAGGACCTCTTTTTCTGCGGGATGGTACCTTAATTCCGCGTCCTGGAGGACTCGCCCCACAAAGCGCACCGGTCGGACCACTCCGTCGTAGTCCTGCCCCAGGACCGCACTGATTGCCCCCTTGTTAGTGTGCAGGATGATCACGTACTGTCTTTCGGGGTCCGGATGTTGCAGCAATGGTGTGGATACCAAACGCTCCTTCAGCAACTTGAACGCATGCTTGGCTTTTTCCAGATCTCTCCCTGCTCGGAGTTGTTCGTCGGATAACTCATAGAGTACGGCTGCGATCACAGGCAAGTCCTCAATGAACTTGCTGTAGTAGTTGAGGCTCCCCAGAAAGGATTGAACCCCTTTGAGGGTACTCGGGAACGGTAGGTCCAGGACCTTCTGCGCCAGCTTAGGCGACGTTCGGATACCATCGGAGCTAATGTCGTGCCCCAGGTACTTGCACTTCTTCACACCAAACTCGCTCTTCGGGAGACTGACAGAAATGTTCCAGTAGCGTAACCGATACAGCAGAGCGTTCAAGGTTTTGCATAGGTCGTCCCAGGACGGGGCTCCGTAGATGATATCGTCGATGTACGAACTCCGGGACAGGACGGGTCCCATTTGGTCCGGGGCCACTCGATCCTGGTGGAACACTGGGTCCGTACTGGTTCGGGGGACCACCACCCCCCGGGGCCTTGTATCCTGGGACACCTGCTCTACCTTGGATGCTTCGACATTGGGTGCATCATCGTCAGGCTCGATTCCCAGGAACTCTAGGACTTCCGGATCAACGAGGCGTTCTTCAGCGGGCGACAGCCGCGTGAATCCCCAGAGGCAGTTATCCAGTAGACGCTGGTATATGAGTGGTGCGTTCTTGAGCCCGAAGGGCATACGTTTCCACTGGAAATGTCCGAGGGGGCAAATGAACGCCGAGATGAGCTTGGCCCGAGTCGTCATGGGAACGGCCCAGAATCCGCTCGCCATGTCTAGGGTCATGAACCACATAGTGGCGGCGAAATTACTCATGAGTTCGTCGATCAGCGGTAGCGGATACGGCATCAGCTTGATGAGCTGGTTAACCGCCCGGTAATCAATGCACAGGCGAATATCGGTGCCGTTCTTCTTCATCACGATGACGATCGGGGAAGCCCATTCCGAGAGAGACCGCTCAATCACGCCCGTTTCTAGGAGACGTTTGATCAACTCGTAAACCTTAGGCAAAAGGTCCGGGGAAATCCGGCGTGCCCGTTGAGCAATTGGCCGGGCGTCCCCAACATCAAGGTCGCAGACGACCCCCCGGGCCGGCGGCGGTAGAGCATTGCCTTCGCCGAGGAAAATCGTCTTGTGCTGACGTAGGATCCGCCGAAGCTGCTGTTCTTCGGCGGTCGTGGTTACAGCAGGGTCCCCGACGACGGCGTCTTCGATCTTGGCCTCGGGGCGTAGGTCGCTCAGATCCGGCAGATACGCCAGCTGATTCTTCAACATGTCCAAAAGCACAAAATCCTGCCCTTGGTGGTAGTAGACAGCGGGGTCCGACTCGATCGCTTCTGTGGTCGTGGCCAGCATAAGGAAAGCTTGATCCAGAGAAGGAAAACTTGGGATCGGCGCCGGTTCCGGGAACACTCGGGACAGATCCAAGGCCGCGGCCGCAGTAGAGGTGGAAGCACCCCCAGATAATTCGGGAGGATCTTCACACAAGGCGCTCGTCGCGGACTTAGCCGGCGCCCCTGGACCTCGGGCCCGTCCACTTACCGGATCCACAATCCTGGAAGGGGGTTCCGGGCGGTTGTCCGCCATGTCCGGAGTTGCCTTCAGGGGGGTTGGGTCGGGTACAGTGACGGCGGCTATAGCGCTGCCGGGCGTTGCCTCGCTCCGGGCGGGGCGCTTCAGAATAGCTTTCGGGGTCGCATACGCTCGGCGTTCTACGGCCGAGGGGGCGTTTCGTTCCTGTTCCCAAGCCTCGCGGGCCAGTCGGCGTTCCGTTGCCCGGGATCGGGTATTCTCGTACACTAAGAACTCGTGCTCCTCGTACTGCAGTGATCCGGGCCGGACAAAGTTTGTCCCCAAGGGTAATCGGTCCTTCTCGGTCAAGGCGGCAACTCTCGTATGAGGTAAGATGTCGACTGTGTTTCGGGACACGTTGACGACCCGTGTGGCCACGGGCACCTTACGTGTGCTAAAAACAATCAGGGCTATCCAGCGGTCCCCGCGGCCAGCCCAGACATCGAACTCCCGGGGATGACGGCCTTCGAACGAAATGGGTAGATAACGACTCTCCCCAGGAGCAAGGGACATCCCCTCGTGAGCAGCTACACTGATAGTCGTTCCCAAACGTTCGTGCTGGGGACCACCGACCAGCAACACGCGCTCCTCATCCGGGAGGAGGACTTCCCCTTCGTTCGCACACAAACGGACTCCGGCTGCCACCATGAAATTCATCCCGAGGAGGCAGTCGATGCCTTGACCAATGTTGCCGACCCAGATGTCGAACGTGTAGACGACTCGGTGACCTAAAGTCACCATGACCTTGCACTTGTTGGAAACCTTGGTCTTGACCCCGTCGATACCGTTGAGCCATAATTCTCCTCGGGCCTCCATCTTCAGCTTCAATCTACGCGCTAGATCTAGGCTGAGAATACTAGTGGAGGCCCCGGAGTCCAACATGAGCAGGGTGCGGTGGTGAAAGACAGATCCCCGGACTAGCGCCACCGAGCTGGTGCTGTCGTCCCAGGAGTGCTCCTCCCACCATCCGCGCCGCTGCCCCGATCGCAACTCGTAAGAGAGTTCATCTTCGTCCGGAGCGACTTGACTTGTGTAGACAGAACCGGTCTTGAGAGGAGGAGTGGATGCAACTGACATACATTGGGGATCGTTATGGCCTACGTACGCATACGCGCAGTAGCTTTTACGGGACTTAGGCTCGTCGCGTACTGGGTCCCTACCCAGCGAGTCTAGTTGTTTAACGACGACGTGCCGTCTTTACGCAGACATTGCAGCACGTCGTCGGGCACCCCCTGTAACTTGCCGCCTTGTGCCAGGCGTTTGATGGTCGCGAGGACCTCACACTGACCCGAAGGGTGGAGCTTCCCACAGGCTTCGCACTCGCGCCGGCGGCACAGGTGCGTGGGGTGCTTCCCGCCGCAGCGATCGCACTTCATCAGACTCCAGCAATGTTCCCGAGAATGCCCCGTGCGCCCGCACTCAGGGCATGGGGGCAGCGGAGGAGACGTACCCGAAGTTCCCCGGGAGCGTTCCTCAGAACCGCGACTGCGGTCTCGGGGACGGTCCTCCCGGAAGTTGGACCCTCGAGGAGCATCGGCTCGGAACACATCTTCTTGCTTCAGGGATTGCACTTCGTAGTCCTCGCCTTCGCCATCATACTGATACCCGTAATCGCTGTCACCGTCGTCGTCCCACTGGAGCGGGCGAGCTTGCGCTGGGTCGGCTTCTTGGGGCGCTGCCGCTAGGTAGGCTGCGGACACCTTCGCCGCGGGAGCGGTCCGAGGCGTTGGACCTGTATTGGCTCCCGGCGGTTTGTAGCGTCCAAACTGCACGTCATTCCCGGGACGACGGCGGATACCTCGTTCCATCTCCTCCACCTGGCGCAAAGTGTCCTCCAGCTCATCCACTGAGGAGTAGATGCGCCCCTGAAGACTGAGTTGGAGTTCCCGATCGCGCAGATTCTTCAAGAACTGATTTAAGTGGCGCCGACACCCCGAGAGCGATTGGTACTCCACATTGGCCTTGACCGCGGCAGCGTTCAATCGCCACAGGAAGACCCTCGGGGTCTCCCGAGCGTCTTGCTTCAATCGCAGGTATCTCTCGACAGGGGACTCAGTGGAACGGCAGAATTCCTTGGCGAACTTGTCTGAAAGGGAAGTCCAGTTGTGCCTAATCGCAGTCGGGAGCTGTTGAACCCAGGCCTTCGTCCCTTCATTATGACTCAGACGGCTGTAGAGTCGGGTACAACGTTCTTGTTCGCGCCAACCTCCCATGAGCGCTGTGTATTGGAACTTGTCCCACCAGAGGCGACGTTTGTCCAGCGGCAGCGTGGGGTCGAACGGTTCGACGGCATCGTAGGCGATGAATGGTCGGAAGCTCATCATGCCATATCCCGGAGTCTGCGCGGGTCCGAAGTACCCACCAGCGGAACTTCCGGTGGTTGGTCCTCCGGGCCCCAGGCGAAGGTGTCCCCATGAGACGAGGGCTGCGCATCGATGCTAGCGAAGCTGCTGTTCCAAGTAGTCGTATCGCCTTGGGTCCAGTTCTCGGGGTGCGGGCCGGAGTTTCTCGTCGACCAAGGATAGGGCCCTCCGGAGGGCGGCGCGGTGCTCCATGGTAGCGCCGCTGATGTAGTCGTAGGCCAGGTGGATGCGTGATACCCAGGGGCTGACGCCGGTCCAGGACCATAGTTTCCAGTCGCATACGAGCTCGTGGAACGGAAGGTGAACGCAGGTTTGGTTTCTGCAGGAGGGACATTGGCGGTCGATCCCGCAGGTGGATTCCCGGCCATGGTGGGTGGGGCGGTCACCTGCGACGGTTCAACTCTCGCTGTCGTCGAGGAGTTCCCTGCCGGGGCTTCCGATGTGGGGGGTCTCCCGGTCGGGGGAAGCGCTGGAGGAGCTGTGGTACCCATCTCGGCCGATCTTCCTGCACCCGGCCCGGTTACCCCCTGGGCGTTGCCCGCTGGGGCGTTCCCGCTCAGTTGATTACCGCGATTCCGGCGCTGCCGACGAGGCCGTGACCCACTGGATCCCGGAGATGGGCTCCGCCCGCGCGGCCGATTCGCAGCTGCGATCTGCTCCCGGAGTTGCTTGATCTCTTCTTGCTGCGCGGCTATCCGTTCTTGGTCCAGCGTTCGCCGGGCATGTTCCTCCTGCACTCGGTGATAGAGCTCTCTCTGGACTCGTTCCTCCTCCTGCTTGACACGCTCGGCCGCGGCCTCGGCTCCTGCAATCGCCTCGTCACGCAGCTTCTCGGCCTCTCGAGAGATGGCTTCTGCCTCTCGGAACGCAGCATCCCGCTCCTGGGCGACCGCTTTGTCGAACTGGTGCTGAAGATCTTCACGCTCCTTGGCTTGTTGCTCTTTGAGCTGATGGAGGCGGAACTGGAGGGCGGCCGCCTCATCATCTGCGGCTGCCTTCCGTCGAGATTCCTCCACTTCGCGCTTGCTCTGGGTGGACTTCTGCTGCTTCCGCTCCGACCTATTCAGGTCGCGCCCCGCCGTCCGGGCTTTCATAGCCTCTTCGAGATCCCTGAGCCGAGAACGTTCCTGCCCCTCCCGGGCGGACATAGCCGCTTGAAGTTCAGCGATTTGACGCTGCGCATCCCTCAGAGCTTGATGCGTCTTCGTCTGGTCGTCCGTCAGACGGGCACCTTGGGAAGCCGTAGGCTCTTGGGTGTCTGACTTCATCTCTTCGCCCAGCTCGCGGTCTCGAGGGCCAGAGGGCAACGGGCTGCCTGCTCCAGGCGAAGGCGCTTGGGCGAAGTCCGGCGGGTACGCGGCGACGGGGACGTACACGGTCTGCTGCTCGGGCATAGTTGCGGAACTGTCGTCGGCGGCAGCGGCGGCCACGAACACGCTGGCCGTGGCGCCAACAGGCCCGAATCCGGGAGAGCTTTGCGAACCGCCACCGACCGACGACATATTCTCGTCAGGAGTCAACATGGGGGCATCGCCGGAGGCCACACTTGAAGATCCCACCATCTCCGGGAGTGGGGCGCCCCACACTCGGGCGCCTTCATCGGAGCCTGGCCAGGATGGAATCGACAGTGGAGCATCAAGGCTTTCGCGACGCCGCTTGGGTTCTGGGCGGCTGCTGTCGGTCTCGGACCACTCTCGTGGACGAACGTGGGCCAAGCGAAGCCTGGTTACGACGGCTGTCCCTAGCAGTTCCTGTTCCTCCGCGGTCAGCATCAGCGCGTCTCCATCACCTTCCACTGGGAACCCTCCAGCCATTTCGGGACCCAGAGTTTGGAACGGAACATCCTCCCGGCGCACACTGAACCTGCGCCCCCGAGCGATCTGGTCCCAGGCGTCTTGGCAGTTGACGACGAGTTGCCGGAAGAACAAGGCGTCCGAGATGAAACGCGCGTCGCGGGCTTTAAAGAATTCCGAGTGAAGCGAATGTCCCCAGGAGGGCAGCAGGTTAACGAAAGCGAATCCAGCATCGGAGAGCATGGTCTGCAGGACGGCGATCACTGCAGCGTAGTCCCGAGAGCCATCCTCGAGCCAGAGGATGCTAAAATCGACCTGTCGCGCCTGGAGGTCGGAGACCACCGGTAAGCAGAGATACTCTCCCCGGAAGCTGGCCACCCACGGGCGATAAGAGTCCCCGGACAGATTGACTTCTCGGAGGTACCGGTTCAACTCCTTGACTTCCATCAGCCAATTCCGCATCGGCCAGTGTCGGCGTTCCGGGTAGTATGGATCCGGAGGCGACATCACTCCGGAGGACCGCGTCTTCCATCGTACGACTTGAGCCTTGGCATACTCGCGTTGGTGCAGTCTCGACATCTCGGATTGAGCCACGAGAGCTTCCTCGCGGGGAGCCCCACGCGCCGAGCTCAAGGCAGCGGCTACCTCTGGATGAAGTTGGTACTCCGGTTGCGACGTCCCCGAAGGCTGGTCTCCAGGATGTCCGCAAGGCACCAACGCTCGCGCGTCGGACGAGTTCCCCGGGCTGGTCGGCGCTCGCGTGCCAGCCTGACTGGTGAGTGTCCCCACCAAATTAGCGTCTGCATTCCCGGGGGAAGCGGACAAAGCGACGGGTTGCTCCGTCGCAAAGGCAGCGGGTTGCCCCGCCGCCGGGGTGGTGGGCGTCCCCACCGATCTTGTGCCTACATCCCTGGAGGGAGCAGGCGGGGCCGCGGTCCGTGGGCCGGCAATCGCCAGCTCGCTTCGTCCCACGGCATCCAGCGCGACTTGGCTACCGTCCATCCTGGTTCCGGCATCGACGGCACTCCCGGAGCTTGGAACCAACATCAAGCTCGACGGGTCCGGAGGTTCTTCGGTCGAGGTGGGTAGAGCCAAATGGCGCGATGGTGAGGCTTCAAGACGAGGGCGTCCCCCGCGTCCGCCTCGGCCTCTCGCAGTACCGCGAGAGGCGGGGCCCCGGGATCCCCGGGGCGACAGCGTATCTGTAGGTTCTGTAGACATAGTGAGAAAATTGATAAGTGGTTAAGCAACACCCTGATCCGGGCACGCGCACCAGTTGTGATGTAGCGCCTTGAGCTTTCGCCCTCGACACCCCGTCAGTTCCCGGGTTGCGTTTCCTAGACAGAGAATCTAGAGCACTTGGAGAGCGAATCTCCTAGTAGCCAGACGGCCCGCCCGGACGAGGGACTTATCCGGGGCCGTGAGTTCCCGGGGCAAGTACTCGCTATGAAGAAGCAAGACGCCCTGGGACTCGGTCAGTAACCTCACCTTGTGTACCCCCTACGAATCGGTTGTTTGGACCAGAGGGAAGGTCAACCACTGAGGATCTCCTGGGAGTCCCGACCTTATCAGTACGCTGGGTCGGTAGTAATACAATCAATCGCCCGGGGACGCTACCTGGTTCCCGGGTCGGAATTAACACACAACTAAAATATGCAGTCAGGTCTTTCGGAGCAAGACTCCCTCGGCGACGGCCGCAATATTTTTCGGGGCGAGACCCCACGGGCGAGACCCTGAGAATATGAAATGTCCTTATCCGTGCCGGCTAGACCGCGCTCCGGGGGGACAAATATGAAATGCCTGGGGCTTCCTGGAGGGAAACCCTGACAAAGGTGTTATCGATTTACCTGGGGATAGTCTACTAGCGCGGGTCCCAGTGCCCGCGACCTATAGTACCTTGGAGTTCTCGAAGCGGAAGCTACTTGAGCTCTATGGGGAAAAAGTTAGACTGAATTGCGCGCTTCTCCAGGGCCACCGGCTCCGGGGAAGTGCTTAACTATGGGTCTCTCACTAACAGCCGCTACTCACTTGGACCCACTATGGGCTGATCCGGATACCTCAGAATCGCCCCGTCTGACGTCGCAAATCGCTCAGCGCTGGCTCCTTGGACTCCTTCGTGTGGGACACACCCGGTGCTCTTGAAATGGGTACACCTCCCGGGGCAACACACTTCGGAGCTAGCCGGTCCCCGGGAACCCGGGGCACTATGCCACAGCTATGTGGAAGTGGGTGTATCCGTTCTTACATCACCATCGTCTCAGCATCCGCCGAAAGACACGAGTCGGTCAAAGCTCAGCGGACACTTGCACAATATTCGCAATGAGTTTGTGGCAGCAGTCAATGAGCGCTTTGAGCCTGGAGGTACATTGGAAGGCACACCACCCTCGCTACGAGTTAATATGGACGAGACCGCAATATTTTTCGAGATGACGTCGGACACTACGATAAATGAAGTCAATGCGCGGACTGTCTCAATTCAAGGTAGTGGCTCCAACTCCCGAAGGTACTGCTTGTGTGACGTGTGCTCAAGATGGTACGAAGCTCCCCCTCTTTGTGGTGTTCAAAGCGAAGGCTGGTGCGACGATCGAGCAAAGTCTTGATAGACTTCTTCCGCCCGGTGTTTTTGGGTGCTGCCAAGAAAACGGGTGGATGGATGAGCGGGGCTGTCAGATTTGGTTTGATAAGGTATGGAAACCTTATGCAGCATCACATCCATCGTCGATGCTGATGCTGGACGAGTTCAAGTGCCACATCCAGCCCTCATTTATTCGGACTCTCAATGATATTGGGACAGAGCTGGAGATAATACCTGGTGGCTACACCTGCGTACTGCAGCCATGTGACGTTGGTATTAACAAGCCACTGAAACATGGCATTCGCAACCAGTACAATGATTGGGCAATTCGTAAGATGGATGGACTACAAGGCGATGCTAGAGTACCGGTTCCAGATCGCGAGGACATTATTCGGTGGTTGGTAGCGTCGTGGGACGCGATTTCCAGCGATACTATTGTCAAAACGTTTGCTTCGAGTGGATACGGAGTGAAACCGAGTGTCCCGGAGCCAAATGCATCGGAGCAAGTCAGCATAGCAGCCAGCACACAAGACGTTGAGGCAGAAGGCGATCATGAGATTGAACTCACAGACTTAGTGCTCGATGTTAGGCTCTAAAATATTCCTCTACATCCATAAGCATCAAACAACGTACTATTCCCTTGTTCCTCTTAGAGCGACGTCGTTTTTGGCTGTTGTCGGCCTTCCGTAAATCCTCGACCACCGTAGCCATCTTGTTCTCGTAAGCTGTCCTCTGCCTCAAAAGTCGACGGGGCAAAAAGCCTACGTGGCACAATTGAGCTCCCAAACGGATCACATACGCCTTCACAGCATACTCGACGTCTCCGTTATCTGTCATGACTGCCTCCCCTCTAAAAACGATGACATCATCGATCTTTAGATGCTTGCCACAGACATCGTGTACTGTACAGCTCCTCCCCGCGTCTCCTGCATCACACCCGACAATATCTACTCCAGCGATTGTAGGCGATGGACTCCCCTCCTGCTCGATCCAAAGACGTCAGTAATTGTACAGAGCAACACGTTCAACCACACTTACCATTAGCGCTTCTTCGATCGACTGGGGGAATGGCAATTGAGAGCCAAACCAGCTCATTGGCTAATATTATGCCTGGGGGGATACAGCTCATCCAGGAAGTCCCCTCGAAAGCTGCCCATCACTTAGTATAACAAATCCGGGTGGGGGGTACAGCTTTTCGAGGAAAAAATGGGGGTACAGCTCATCGAGAAATTCGGTAGTTGTATTACTGGTTGGCTCGGATTTCTAAATGGAAGTGATTGCTGCACCCAACTGAAGGGTTAGGTTTATTGACTTTTGCGACATGAAGCTATCCGTCCGGCGTATAGTGTATAGTTTCACTCCCCCTCCCTCCCGCCACCCATTTGGAAATCAGCGGGGGAATGGTGCACGACCTGCGGGTGAAAGCGGCGGCGCGCGCGCCACGCCGTGGCGCCATCCGCCAGGCAGCGCATGGAGCTAGCGGCGGCGAAGACAGTGACTCCTCCTACTGCCCCCCCCCCCCACCTGACGTGAGCAGTGATGAAGAATTCGAAGACTCCGCGAGCACAGCGAGCAGCCACGCGTCGCAACCCAAGCAAGGCAGGACCGATGCTGCAGCTCATCCGTACACGCCGCGCGACGCTGCAGAGGAAGACCAGCAAGAGGCAGAGGGCCCTCCTCTAATGAAACGCGAGTTTAACTCGTGGAAGGAGCTGGAGGCTTATCTCGCCGAGTATTCGGCAGCATCCTACCAGGCACGCTACCAAGACGGCTCACGACCAGAGGCAAGACTAACTTGTTCATAATGTTTTTACCACTGTGTAGAGCTTCCGCATCCGCACGAACAGCAAGGTCGCCGCGCGGAACAAGAAGATCAAGGAGTCGGGGTCGCCAAAGCCTACCGTGCCAGATGAACGGGTGAATTACGGGAAGACCTTCGTCTGCACGCACGCAGGAAAATACAAGCCTCGTGACCAAGGCAAGCGAAAGCGGCAGCAGTCGAGGGCACTGGATTGCGAGGCGCAGGTAAGCTTGTTGGTCATATTTGGGCACTATTGTCCCGAGTTGGGTGCAGCTGGGTGTTGTATTGTATATTAGTTGGGATGAATTGGCACTACATGTAATTGAAGCATGTATGGTATCTTGAAGATCAATGCTTGCGTGCAAGTCGTGGACGACGACGCAGAGGTTCCTGAGTTTGTTGTGCGGTTCACTACGTGGCAGTTATTCCACAATCACGTGCTCAATCGGCACACCCACCGCCAGTACCCGCACGTGAGGACTAGATGGAGCCTGAGGTGCTCGCTACAGTGGACACGCTCCGTAAGGCTGGCGCCTCAAAGAAGCGAATCCAGCAGTACATCAACGAGAACTCAGTGTGCACTCCCACCAACCAGAATGTGCGCAACCTCGTCCGACGTCTCAAGAAGCGTGAACACACCGCCAAGAAGAAACAACAACAAGCAGTGGCTCTTCGCCAAGCGACAGGCGACTTTGGGCTTGAAAGCCCACCCAAACCTCGAGGACGACCGAAGCAGACGGCGCGAGTAGTGAAGGCAAAGAGAAACGAGAACATTGCTAGAGTCCAAGAGGATGTCGAAATGCACGAACATGGTCTCAACCTGGTTTCCGCGTCCGAGCTACTGGAGAACAATCCTACGTTCAATTCAACTCATGAAAAACTACTTCGATTCAAGGCGTTTGTTTTCGCGGGCAAGATGAAGCCCCCTGTAGCTCACGAGATCACGAAGCTACCTGCGAACAAGCCATTGACGAGACTTGATGAAATTCAGCGGGTGTTCTCCAAGGACCTAATCAAAAAGTGCATGGCGAATGTGTCGGCCTACCAGCGGAAGCATCCCGGAGTTCGCGAACTTGACATCGCGCTTGAGATCCTCGGTGTTGGGGTGTTTGCGAATTCTACTATCGCACTCATGAAGAAAAGGCACCGGGCGTGTGACGTCCTCAAGCAGGTCGAGAAGACGTTGAAATGGATGAAACAGCTAGAATTTTCTCGCCTCGCCAATCCGAGCTTTACTGTTGAAGAAGATCCTGAGCTTCCGGAAAAGCTGAAAGCCATAGGAATTCTATCTACCGAGGTACACTCATTATTTCTGTTATTTTTCATGATTAATTACTGACTATTGTGGTGGGATGTTCTTACGTGTAGACGCAAGTACTGGACCTGACTGCTAAGGAGTGCCTTACGGACGAAGTGATGAAGATGGTGATGCTCAAGAAGTTCGGTCTCTTGATCCCAACATCGTCGTTTTCGATGCTTCTGCGCTGGGCGTTGTTGTGGACGGAAGTGTCAGTGCCGACACTGCGAGCATTCGGCGGGCGATGAGGGGGCTGTCCACGGAGATTGTGTTCTTTCCGGTGAACTGCAACAACACTCACTGGTGCTCGATCATGATGAACCTCGCCAAAGGCAGGGTTTGTATCTACGATTCTAGCTCTTGTTCCTACCTGCTTGGTGTCCGTGCAGTGGCGCAGACGCTAATACCGCTTCTACCAAGTACCGTTGAAATGAGTTTGCGCGTGCAGACGTACGAGTCGGGTCTCGGGGTGCAAACGGATAGCTACAACTGTGGTATCTACGTGTTGATTGCTTTCGAGATCTTTTGTGGAGCTGAACCGCTGGGCCACCTTGACAAGAAGACGCTGCAGTGTCTGCGATACCGCTACCTACGTATGTGCTTGCAAGATTAAGGTAGCAGGAAGATTAAGGTAGCAGGAACCAACAGATGATAACAACTTTGGAATCAATGCATTTATTCGTATTACTCAAGATACTTGCTGGTATATGGGGTTCATGCGTACCAACTTGTGCTAAGGCTGCTGCGAGTCTATGAGCTTGAAGAACTACAACTTGTACTGTCACACTCGACGTGACATCTAGATTTCAGCTCCAAGTCACTAAGTGCGATTCAAGCATGTAAGTGCGTTCAAGCAGGTAAGTTCGTATTTGTAAGTTCGATTTGTTTGCAGGACGCGCGCCATGTCATCAACTTGCGTGTCCACCGTCGTCGTTTCGAAGCGATCGACAAGCACTGCCTTCCGGCTATACAGCTCAGGTGTATACCTCTTGGAACTGGCTCTATCGAGTTGGGGTTCCGATGGGTTCTACATGGGTGCTACATGGGTGTCACTAGGGCATGGTTGGTCATGGCTGGTCACGACTGGGTGCTCGTAGCATGTCACACGTTTTTCAGTTGGGTGCAGCAACGGGTGCCTTTCTAAATTCTGAAGCTTACAAATGTGGGGGTTTTATACGGGAGAGCCTCTCGTTTTGCTTCTGCAGATTGAGATGCTTGAAAGCCGACTCCGCGCTTAGTTTTTCGCTCATCCACCGATTTAGTAGAGCGTTCTCTATTCCCGCACCGATGTTCGTAATAGGTTCGAAGCGTTGCTTGCGCCTACAAACATGTTGACAAGATCCAGGTCGGTATGACGAGTTTGCATCTTCGACAGCAGCAACTTGTACGGGTCCTCGTTTAGTCTCTCCACGTAATTAATCCAGGACTTCAAGGCGGGGTTCTGCAAGATGTTGTCGGCTTCCTGGTCCAGCTTCAGCAACTTGAAGACATCGTCCACTGATTTCTCCTGTCCAATCCAGTTGGAGAACTGGATGCCCTCCAGTTTGGTAGCAAGAGACTTGGTGTTTGCGAATTCCTTTTCCATAGCCAGCATCTTGGCTACAGCTTCATCTCCGTGGTGGGCTATCAATGTTGTTAGCATCGCCTCATCCGCTGCGCCTGGCTTTTTCTTGTGAGACTGGGTCATGAAGCGCTGAAACTCCTGGAACGCAGGGTCCTCGAGCAGGTTGGAGGTTGTTTTGCCCAGATTTAACTTGGCGAAGTACTTGCTTGCTGCTTCTTGTTTGTCTGGCTTCACCTTCCCCATCAGCTTCGAAACCCCCTCGAATAGTCGCTCTTCAGCACTGGCGTCGTCAATTGTCCGTATGTAACGGGGTTACATGGAATAGTGACCCTGTCACTATTCAGGGATGGCTACATCAGTCATGTAGCCATCGGTCACTCTTCGGGATAGTGACCAAGTGGCCTCAGAGCCAACAGATACATTTTGTATGGAACAAATTATAGGCAACTTAGGATTTGTATGCAGGCCAAATCTGTACCAACCTATAAATACATTCAGTCTTAGATCTACCTCTTTTGCAAGTCAAGTCGTCCCCTTCAGACCAGGGACACGTGAACGGCTGTTCACTTGGAGTTTGTATACTCCAGCTTCCTCTGTTAAGAAGTGCTGTGTGCCCCGTCACACTTGGTAGCACTTGTAGTCAATCTTACGCCTACGCGGGTAGATTGGACTACCTGAATCCTCTGTGGTCTCATCGAGTGAGCCAAGATGAATCGGACAGAGTTTCCTCATCTGAACGACTCGCAGTATGAGTCCGTTCGGAAGATGGCAGGCATCTTCGGGACAGATGCCCGGCGCAGCTTAGCGGCGGCGACGCCGGCTGAGCAGGTTGAGCGTATCAACGCGTTCGACACCTACGAGCGAGGGCTCATCGCCCACGTTCAGGGGCTGCAGGCCACTGCGGCCGTGCCGAAGTCGGTGCAACCGAAGCCTCTGCGGCTGAAGGTTCACCCCTTCGAAGGGAAGGAAGGAGAGAACCTCCACTTCTGGGTTCGAGAAGTTGAGCTCGCGATGGACGCGGCTCTTGTCTCGGACGAGCGACTCCGCGTCGCCTTTGCGCTCTCCAACCTTAGTGGTCGCGCTAAGAGTTGGGCGTACACGCGCGAAGCGACGGCGCCTGGATGCTTCGCATCATGGTCCCAGCTGTGCGAACAGCTGCGGGCCGCGTTCCTCCCGGCGAACTACGAGTACCGCCAGCGCTCGCGCTTCCTCGCCTGCAAACAAGGAAGGCGCGAGCTGCATGAGTACATCCAGGAGATGCGAGTGCTCACGGCCTCTCTGGTGGGGAACCCCCTGCCTGAACACATCAAGGTGACCGTGTTCATGGACGGTCTGCGTGTCGGCCCTGCCCGCACGCAACTGTTCCGTGTGCAAGCGAACACTATGGAGGAGGCGATTTAGATTGCCCTCCAGGAGGAGTACAGCCACAAGCAGGCTCGTACCCCCGCCACGGTATGGCAGAGCAACCCTGCCTCTGGCGGTGCGCCTAGTGGTAACTCCGGTAGTGGAGCGACCAACGGGCCGGTTCCCATGGATCTGGGCATGGCCGAGCAGAGCGACATTCGCTGCTACGGCTGTGGCAAGCTTGGGCACATGAAGCGTGCCTGTCCCGCGGGAGGA
Organism: Phytophthora vignae f. sp. vignae; assembly: GCA_016169955.1. Lineage (NCBI taxonomy): Eukaryota > Oomycota > Peronosporomycetes > Peronosporales > Peronosporaceae > Phytophthora > Phytophthora vignae. The sequence continues at coordinate 522,471 of JABJUM010000054.1, read as the reverse complement.
CTGAAGAAGAAGTTCTCTTCGAGGCCCTTTGGTTCTAGGGGTCGCTGGCAGAAGCCGCGCCCCAGGAACCAGGGGAACGCCGGACACCAGTAGGGGCGGGGCGCCCTACTGGGGAAACACTAAGTCTTCATGAGGGGCGTGCGGGTGGCGCACGCCATGGGGACTTAGCCCCTGAGAGCCTGTGTACTCTCGAAGCGGAGAAGGGCAGCGGTGGGCTGCTTGTGGTATACGCGAGTGTACCGGGATACGGTCATCCCTTGAGAATCTTGATCGACTCTGGGGCGTCAAAGAACTTTGCGCGCCGCCAGACTGTCGCATGTAATCGCGACAAGTACGCCGATGCGCTGCGAGGCAGCAAAGGCAACGGGCTGGTCTCAGTAAGACTGGCCGACGGTACAGTGGTAGAAGTACCTCGGGTCCACATGGACCTCGCTGTCAAGTTCGAGGACTTCGACAGCACGGAGCCGTTCTTGGTCCTAGACATGGACAAGTACGACTTGATCCTTGGCATGCCGTGGCTGGAGAAGCACGAGCCTTGGATAGACTGGCGCGGCAAAGCCATCGGGGCTAGCCGTCCCCCACGCTCTGACAGAGCTTTGGTGAGTCATGTTCCCACCTCTGGCAGCAGCTGGGGTGCCCGCGAGGGCCGCCAGGGCGCAGCAGCGTCTAACGAGTTCTTGGGGTCCGTCGAGACTGACGTCGACTCCGACCGGGCCGGTCAAGGCCTAAGAGTGGAGGTGCTGGACAGCACCTACCAGGTGGGTAACGTAGGTCCACATGCGGGTAACGAAGTACCGCAGGCAGCGGACGCTGCTGGAGAAGGCGCCGCTGGCGCTGGCGTGGGTAACCAAGTTCCACGCGAGGTCACTCAGACCAAAACTGATGAGGAAGGCACTGCAGGCGCTTCCGATGTGGGTAACATAGTTCCACAGGAGGTCACTCAGACCATAACTGATGCGGGAGGCGCTGGAGGCGCTCCTGGTGTGGGTAACCAAGTTCCACACGGCGAGGTGGGTAACATAGTTCCACCCAGCAAGGCGGGTAACCAAGTTCCGCTCAAGAACAAGGCGGGTAACATAGTTCCGCACAAGATCAAGACGATCAGTGGTGCCGTCAAGGCGGTGCCACAAGACGAAGACACCCGAGGGTCACGTCGCAAGCCGGGCTTAGTCGTGAGGCCGACCACGCCAGTCGCCAGCGACTCCGAGCCTCCAGTGAGGACTCCAGCCGCCGAAGAATGCTATCACATCTTCGACGGCGTGACCGGTCGTCGGGTCAAGGCAGGGGCTGTCCAGCTCACAGCACTGCCCGAGGTTTCAGAATTACTGAACCTTGAAGAGCTCGCCATGGAGGACTTCCTGGCCGAGCTACAGGCCGGGGAGATCGCAGAGTTGGTTCTCCTTAGGCCGGAGCCTTCGACGGCCGAGTTGAACTCGTCCTCGGTCATGGACAAGGACGTCCTGGAAGAGTTCCGAAGACAGCGCGCGTCGCGCATGGGTTCTGAGATCCTCAAGAACCCGAAGGATCCGGTGTATCCCTTGGTGAAGGAGTTCGAGGACGTGGTGTCCAAGGACCCGCCGTCCAAACTCCCACCAGACAGGGGAATCAGGCACGAGATCGACCTCGTGCCGGGCACGAAGTACTGTGTCACGAGGCAATGGCCTCTTCCCCGGGAGCAGTGTGAAGTCATTGATGCCTTCTTTGCCGCCAAGGCGAAGGCAGGCATGGTGCGGGAGTCGAAGTCTCCGCACTCGACACCTACCTTCTGTGTTCGTAAACCGAACGGAAAGTGGCGTCTGGTTCATGCTTACAACAAGCTGAACAGCGCGACAGTGCCTGCGCAGACACCGATCCCGCGCAAGGACGTGTTGCTCAACAACATGGCCGGCTGCACGCTGTACAGCGCGCTGGACCTGGTGGACGGATACTACCAGATCCTGATGCGCGAGAGCGACATCCCTCTCACGGCTGTGAGTACACCGAGCGGCATGCTCTGGGAGTGGCTGGTCATGCCTCAGGGGCTTTCAAACGCCCCGGCAACGTTCAATCGCTTGGTCACACAACTGTTCCGACCTTTGCGTGCGTTCGCACAAACGTACTTTGACGACATATTCGTCCACAGCCGTGCCGAGGCAGGCCAGACGGCCATGGAGATGCATCTCCAGCACCTTCGACGTGTGTTCGAAGTCATGCTGGCGAACAAGCTATACGCCAACATCGACAAGTGCGTGTTCGCAGCTGAGGAGATCAAGGTCCTGGGCTGCTTCGTCAGCAGCGCCGGGGTCCGGGCGGACCCGGAGAAGGTGAAAGCCATCGCGGCTTGGCCGCCACCTCGGTCGCAGAAGGACCTACGACAGTGGTTGGGCCTTGCCAACTACTTGCACAAGTACAGTGCTGGCTACGCCGGATTGGCACGGCCGCTGTCGGATCTCCTGAAGAAGGACGTCGACTGGCGCTGGGAACAGCGTCATCAAGATGCGTTTGACGACATCAAGGCGAGCTTACAGCGCGCGCCCGTCCTGGCCTTGCCGGACGAGACGAAGCCTTTCAGCGTTGTCTGTGATGCGTCAGACTACGCAATTGGCTGTGCGCTATTGCAGGCCGATGATGAAGGCCGCGAACGAGTCATCTCGTTCCAATCCAGGCAGCTCAAGGCAGCCGAACGGAACTACCCAGTCCACGACAAGGAGCTACTTGCCATGAAGTACGCTCTTGTCAGGTTCCGAGTGCACCTCCTGGGCTCGACGCCCTTTGTCGTCTATACAGACCACGCGTCCTTGCGGACTGCCGTCAACTCGCCGCACCTCTCTCAGCGGATGGCGCGCTGGCTGTCATTCTTCGCGGAATACAACTTCCGCGTTGAGTACAAGCCGGGCAAGCTTAACGTGCTTGCCGATGCGCTGTCGCGCCGACCCGACTACGAGCTTGCTCACATTAGTCGAGTCACGACGGATCTGTATGATCGCATCCGGTTGGCATACCGAGACGATGCCAACCTTGGTTCTGTGGTGCGGTTCTTAGCCGCTGGCGCTGACGCCAAGGCTGAGTGGCTCACGCCCCGCCAGCGTGCACGGCTGCATCGCTATGAGTGGGCTGATGGCTTGCTCCACTATAGGGTGGAGCCCGAGGATCCTCCCCGTATTGTCGTGCCCAACGACGAGGATCTCAAGTACGACATCCTGATGGAAGCGCACGATGCGCCATCCAGTGGCCATCTCGGCCATGAGAAGACGTACGCGTCCGTCTCTCAGATGTTCTGGTGGCCTCACATGTACAAGTGGGTCGCCACCTACGTCCGGACGTGCGAGACGTGCCAGCGCGTGAAGCCTGCTGGTCACGCCTCGGCTCCTTTGCAGAGCCTGCCCGTCCCAGTGGACTGCTGGACGTCGATGAGTCTCGACTTTGTCTTCGGGCTTCCGGCCGATGACCGTGGCAACACCGGCGTTGTTGCCTTTGTGTGCCGCCTGAGCAAGATGGTACACTTTGCTCCGGTCCGTGACACAGTCACTGGCGCTGAGGTCGCTCGCCTGTTCATGGACTGTGTCTTCCGACACCACGGTCTGCCCGAGACCATCGTCTCTGACCGAGACCCGCGGTTCACCGCTGCGTTCTGGCAGACGCTGTTTAGCCTTCTGGGCACACGGCTGTCGATGTCGACGGCGGATCACCCGCAGACCGACGGCCAGACGGAGCGCGTCAATCGCGTGCTCGAGGACACGCTTCGCAGTATCTGCGCGGAGATGCCCCGCTCTTGGGCCGATCGCTTGCCCATGGTTGAGTTCGCACTCAACAATGCGGTGCATGCATCGACGGGCTTTACGCCCTTTTACCTCAACGGGTTACGCCACCCTCAGGTGCCGCTCACATTACGAGGCAGCACCGGGGCTTCGGTCGTAAGTGGGGGAGAGGCTCGGAAAACCCTTTCCTCCCAGGTCTCGGACGTGAGTCCAGCCGCCTTGCGGAAGCAATTGTCCTCGTTTGTCGAAGACAGGCTGAACATCATCAGCAGGGTGCGAGACACCATGGCTCAAGCCCAAGACAAACAGAAGGAGTACTCGGACAGAAATGGAAGAGGAAACATGAACGTGTTTAAGGTTGGGGATTTAGTTCTCCTAGATACTAGAAACCTACCGCTAAACACAGTTAGCTCGGTCGAGAGCAACAAGCTGAAGCACCGCTTCATTGGACCCTTCGCGGTCCTCAGCCGACACGGCGCGGCGTACACGATAGACTTGCCTAAGTCGATGACGACTCACCCGACGTTCTACGTGGGTCGTCTGAAGAGGTACAATGACCCTCAGGCTCAGGATACCCCGCAGGAAGCGGTGGGTACCCCGGCGGAGACGACCGCAACTCCTCGAAGCGCGGCGTCGGGTCGCGGTACGGCGCCTGGTACGCGCGCTGGTCGTAAGACGACGAAGACGAGGCGTACGTCGGAGCGGCGTACGCAGGGCTTGCGTAGCCACGGCCATACGGGGCCTGATAATGATGCGCCGGCTCCGGATACGACATGGGGCCACGGAGCTCGGCCCGAAGGCCAGCGATCTCGCTTCGCAGTGACTCCAAGGACGTCACGTCGGCCCGACGGTCCACTCGACCATGGAGCTCGCGAGTCTCCTGAAACAGCGCACGAACGTCCGCACGGAGCCGCTCCACGGCACCAGGCTGGCCAGCACGAGAGGCAGCCTCGCCACCAAGGCCGACGCCAAGCGCGAACTCAAGGGCGTACACGCGCTCCCGGAGAAGACGAATCTCCTCTTGCTGCAGGGTCACCACCTGACTCTGGGCCCCAGCATGCGGCTGCGTTGCCTCAGGCTCGTAGCCATGGTCGTGCGAGACCTCCGCCGGCCCTCCTTGACCGTAATGGGCAGATCCACTACCACGTGGAACGAGTCGTCCAGGAGCGGCGTCTCCATGGCAAGCGCCAGCTGCTCGTGAAGTGGCGAGGTTACCCGGAGTCGGATAACTCATGGGAGCCTGTTGAACAGCTCCAGACAGACTGCCCGAAGGCAGTTGCGATCTGGGACGAGAAGCAGCGGCAGCTTCGTAAGTAGTCCTTGGCCTCTTGGCCGGTGCACGGGGCACGGTAGCAGACGTAGTCGCATCGCGCCCACGCTCGTCACGAGCTTTGGCTTTCGCCTCCTTCTTGAGCTCGTCCATCCTCCCGCGGAGCTTGCGCTTGCTCACGAGTTGAGCGAACTCGATACGGAGCTCGCGCAAGTCCAGGATGGCGGCCAGAGTGCGATCCTCACGGAGTTCCTTGAACTCTTGGTCGGAAAACCCCTTGCGCTCGACGTAGCGCCAGAAGAGGTCTTCCACCTCACCCCAGGTCATGCTGTCGTTTGGCTTGACCCAGTGGAAACCCCACACAGGATGGAGTCCACCCTTGTCCTCCGGCTTCTTGCGAAGCGTGGTGAACTCCTTCAGTGTGAGCTTGTGTGGTGCTAGTAGCACACACCGGGCGACTCCAACGTCGCCAAGGAAGAGTGGCTCCTTCTCGACGAGTGCACGCTCATAGGAACCCCTTGAGGTGTACCCGCCGACAAGGCCACGAGGAGCCGAGAGCTTCTCCAACAGCGCAGGCGCTCCGGTGCTAGGCTCGGGCGGGAAGTAGCCCGGCGGATGCGAGGCACTCCTGCCAGAAGATGACTCAACAGCAGTCGCGGCAGACGACTGCCTGGCTTGCGCGCCCGAGCGAGCAGTACGGTAGCTCTCCTGCTGCTCGTCGAGGTCATTGGAGAGCTCTCTGGGCTCATGGACGGCACCCTCCTCGTCCTCCGAGTCGGTGAACAAGTGGGTGCCTGGTCCGGGGCTGGGCGACCTGGAAGCGGAACGCTTCTGCGCCCTGGCATGTTTGGCCTTCGCGGCGGCCGTCGCCTTCGACGCTTGGGCACGTTCACGACCCTGTGCCAGCGTCAGACGCTTGAGTGGCGACGCCGCCTTGGGCTCGGAGCCCGCGTCGCTCAGCGACTTCTCGGCCATGTCTTCAGTGTCGGCCATGACGTCGTCGTCTTCCTCCGCCTGCTTGCCGTCGCCGGCGCCGGCGCTGGACTCGACGTCCTCGGCCTCCTTCTTGGACGGAGCCTTCGGGAATGGCGGAGAGCTGGGCGTGCTGCTTGCCGCCAGCGCTTCGTCTTTGGCGGCGTTCTCGCTGCCCTCGGGTGAGCTCTCACCGGAATGCACAAGCATCGTGCAGTTCTCGATGCTGGCCGACCAGTCGAAGGCCGACTTGGCCCGCCCCGACTGGGGCTGGGAGCTTCCCTCACCACTTGGCGCGGCCTCGGGAGTCTTGCTCCGACTCCGAGACCGGCGCCCGCCCTCCGTCGTGCTGCTACGAGAGCGCACCGCCTCCTTGGCCGTCTCCGTGGCCTCCCTCAGCGCGGACGACGCGTCCCTGGCCTTGGCCGACCTGGTCTTCGGCCCTGCGGCCCGTGATTTTGAAGGTGCTTTCGCACCACGCGCGCTGCGCTTTGGAGGCATGCTTCCGGTCGACGTGGAGACCCTGCGGCTTGCTCGGCGATGCGCCAGTTGCTCTTTGAGGCCCGAGAGCCGAGGCGCCAGAGCTCGCGCCGTTGTCGATGGATTTCGACTTTGCGAGTGAAATGTGAGTCGCCGGCGTAACCTCGCTCTGATTGGTCGATAAGATCGAATCTAAGTGGGGGAGGATGTAACGGGGTTACATGGAATAGTGACCCTGTCACTATTCAGGGATGGCTACATCAGTCATGTAGCCATCGGTCACTCCTCGGGATAGTGACCAAGTGGCCTCAGAGCCAACAGATACATTTTGTATGGAACAAATTATAGGCAACTTAGGATTTGTATGCAGGCCAAATCTGTACCAACCTATAAATACATTCAGTCTTAGATCTACCTCTTTTGCAAGTCAAGTCGTCCCCTTCAGACCAGGGACACGTGAACGGCTGTTCACTTGGAGTTTGTATACTCCAGCTTCCTCTGTTAAGAAGTGCTGTGTGCCCCGTCACACCGTAGGTGCCGATGGGCTCGGGTATCGAGAGCATGGAGTGGCGTCTCAAAACCCATGGTCTGGTCCGTAGCCGCCGAGACTCCGTAGACGCAAGCTAGGGCAGCGACCAACAGCGTTGCACAGTAGAACCGGGATAAACATGGGAGCCATAGTGGGAAACCAGGGAGTTGTGGCTTGATGGCAAATTTCCGAATGACAGCTCAAACCTGGTAGGGGCGAGGTACTTACCCGTGATCCCCACGTTTAGGGGCCTGGCGTGCGTTTGGTTGCTACATGCACATTGCGTGCTACAGTAAACTGAATGGGTTCTTGCGCGAATGAGCTCTGAAATCTAGTACAATCGTGAGTTGTGTGTAAAGCCCAGTTGCTCACTGCTTGCCATCTTTGCTTGCCAGCATCACAAATGTGAATCCTACTTCACTTCAACTTGCCCTTATGTTTTCCACACCATATTTACGTACCATACACCATTGATTGAAGGGGGCGACGTGTTCAAATCTTCCAGAACGACACAACGCAGTCGGAGCAGCAAGAGACCACACTCTGAAGCAGCCATGGGCGTGATTCCGGTGCAGGGCGACGCGGACTGGAACGCACAGATGCAGCGCGCGGGCGGGAAGCTGGTGGTGGTGGACTTCTCGGCCGTCTGGTGCGGCCCGTGCCAGCACATCAAGCCTGTGTACCACCAGCTTAGCGGGCAGTACTCGGACGTGGTGTTCCTCGAGGTGGACGAGGCGCAGAACCGCTCGCTCATCAGCGCACTGGGCGTGCGCGGCTTCCCCACCTTCCACTTCTACGTGAACCAGAGCAAGGTGGACGAGCTCGTGGGCGCGGACCCCAACCAGCTGCGCGCCAAGATCGAGCAGTGGCGTCAGTCGGCCTTCAACCCTTTCGCGTCACCCGGCGTGACGCTCGGCGCGGGCTCCGGAGCTGGCGACGCCAAGCCCCTTTCAGCAGCGGAGGCCCGCGAGGCGCGACTCAAGAGGTTCAACAACGTCAGCCTCGTGCCGAACGCCCCCTCGCCGTCCCCGAAACCCGCTGCCAAGCCTGCGCCGGCCGTGCCGGACTCCAACATGGTGTGCGACCCAGCGACGGGCGTGTGTCGTCCTAAGGATGGCGATGAAGAGATGAAGAAGGAGGGAGAAGGGGCCGAGATGGGCCCCCCGCCTGTGAACGAGGGGCTGCTGACGCAGCTGAAGGAAATGGGCTTCGATGACCTGCGCTCCCGCAAGGCGTTGCTGGCCACGGACAACCAGGGCTTGGAGGTGGCCATCAACTGGCTGGGCGACCACCAGGACGACGCGGATATCGACGAGCCGATCAAGTTCGTGGACCTGTCCAAGACGGCTCCCAAGCGTGAGCTGACGCCCGAGGAGAAGGCGGCCAAGGTGGAGGAGCTCAAGGCGCGCATTGCCAAGAAGCGCGCGGAACGGGAGGAACAGGAGAAGGTCGACCTGCGTGCCAATGAGCTCAAGAGACGTACCGAAGGTCAGGGAATGCAGGAGGCGCGCGAGGAGATTGAAGCCATCCAGCGGAAGATTGCGGCGGAGAAGATGAAGAAGGACAAGGAGGACGCCAAGCGCGAGCGCGAACGTCTGCGCAAGCAGCTCGAGATGGACAAGCGTGAGCGCCACGCGCGTGGTGGCCGGTTGGGCGGCCCGCCTATTGACGTCGCGCCTATTGACGTGAGTGCTAAGAAGGAGGAAGAAAAGAAGAAGAGTCCGGTTCTGACGCCGAAGGAGCTAATCGTGAAAAACGTGGGCATCCTGAAGAAGTACCGCGTCGGCAACGATGGACTCACTGCTCTTAAGACGCTGAACGTGTACGTTAAGAACCTCATCGAGAAGCCCGACGAGGACAAGTTCCGCACGATCAACTTAGAGAACGCGGCGTTCCGCAAGCGCGTGGCTAGCCTCGTGGGCGGTGTGGCTTTCCTGAAGGCGCTCGGATATGAGAAGGATGAAGCTGATGGCAACCTCAAGCTGTCGGTGGAAAGGCGTGACGTGGAGCTGCTGGGGTACGCTCGCACTCAGCTCGAAGGTGCGATTGCTGAGCTCTCCAACTAAAGACATTAAATAACAGCTTGTCGCTAGGATGCCCCGCGCACCTCTTGCTTGCTACACAATACATTTTGCCGCTTCGGTATCGATGCTGACTGCAGATCAACTTTCACACACAAAAAGCGTCGCGATTTCAGGCTGCTTGGGTAGTGCTCGGCCGTTCCCAGCGATCTGTCCCGCGCTCACTTTCATTCAGTACTGTTTGGAACTCCATATCTTTGATTAGAGAGAGAAGAAGCGGCCGAATAATCCCTTCCGTTGCTCCACCGGCTTGTCCTCGTCGTTAGCCTTCGGTTTGGCGATGAACTCGCTGCTTTCTGCGCGCTTGTTTGAGTCCTGAAGAGGAACGTGGGCCCCTCCGATGGGTGGAGAGATGACATCGGTCTGAATACCACTCACGATAATGGACACGTACACAGAGCCCTCTAGCGACTGGTCGTAGCACGTGCCGAAGATGATGTTGGCTTCGTCGTGCACACGGCTGCGGATGATCTCCATGATTTCATCCACTTCGAACAGCGTCATGTCTTCACCTCCGCGGATGGTCACCAGCAGTCCGTGCGCAGACTCCGTCGGCAAGTCACCCAGCAGCGGGTTCACCAGTGCCTGCTCAGCCGCTTTCCGGGCTCGGCCTTCTTCACGAGAGATGCCTGACCCCATGATAGCACGTCCAGCATTCGACAGGATCGTCTTGATGTCGGCAAAGTCCAAGTTAATGAGTCCCGGTCGCACGATCAGATCCGTGACGCCCTTGACGCCTTCCAGCAGCACATCATCCGCGTAGCGCAACGCCTCCAGCATGGTCGTGTTCTTGTTGGCGAGCGCCAACAGGTTCTGGTTGGGCACGACAATGAGCGTGTCGACGTACTTGGCCAGCTCCTTCACTCCGGCATTGGCCAGCCTGGTGCGGTTGGGTCCTTCCGACCGGAACGGGGTGCTCACGACGCCCACCGTCAAGATGCCCAAGTCCCTGGCCACACTAGCCACTACGGGGGCTGCTCCAGTACAGGTTCCTCCGCCCATTCCGCCCGTGATGAAGAGCATGTTGCTGTCCTGCAACATCTGCTCGATCTCCTTCCGCTGCTGCTCCGCCGAGCGCTTGCCCAGCTCGGGCTTGGATCCGGCACCCAGGCCCTTGGTGATGTCCTTGCCCAGCGTGATCTTGTGCGGCGCCAGCGACCGGCCAAGCGCCTGGCAGTCCGTGTTGGCCACGATGAACTCGACGCCCTCCAGCTGTGACGCAATCATATTGTTCACGGCGTTGCTGCCGGCGCCTCCAAGCCCCATAACCGTGATCCACGGCTTGCCGTCCTTGAATGTAGCCATCAGCGGGCGCTTCTTGCCCTCCTCCTTGTCCGCGGCCTCCGAGGCGGCTGCCGTCGAGGCGGAAGCTTTGGCGGCTGAAGCTGCGGTGGCAGCTCGCGCCGGCCGCTTCCGCCGCTCATTAGCGCGCTTGGGCGCCCTCCGAGACGCTGGGGACACAGACGACGTGGCGGAGGCGGGTGCCGCGGGACTCTCGCCGTTGAGACTCGTGCTGGTCTCCGTGTGCTGCCATCGTGCAGACTGCAGCAGCGGCGTCAGGCGCGGCAATTGCAGAGACGCCGGGCGTGACTGCAGCAGGAGTGACGTGCAGCGAGAGCGCATGGGGGGCGGACGAGGGGAGATACGCCACCACCTGGTCACTTGATGCCCTCGGTTCTTCCCGTCCAGAGCCACAAAATGGGGCGGCTAAATTTGTGTTTTTGTGTTTTGGTACAAGGGAAAAATACAGAATCAGATTTTTGATTTTGAAACGACCAAATCTGAAAGCGATTCTGATCTGAAAGTTTCTCTTGCTCGTCTACACATCGCCTCCCCTTGCTTCAGGATTGACCTCCTTGGTCACCGCGGTGCCGAAGGAACTGAAGTTGATCCTTTTGATCCTCCATCTTCGCCCTCTCAATTGGCGGCAAATATGACAAGCAGGCTGCCGGATTAAAATGCTCCTGACTCACGTGTCATCCCCGCCGCTTTGATGGGCGAAGATAACATCGCTTCGCTCACCAGTGAGCAGCACTGCATAGTTTGCATGGAAACACACACTCAAGCTCAGCCTTACCTCTCGCCCAGTGCACGATGCAACCAAGTTGGTGCAGGTGTCGGAGATACCTGTACTGTACAGAAATCTGCCTAAATACCGAACGGGTATACAATACATAACCTCATATAACTAATACTTCAAGGTCCAACGACTGGTCGAACGGAGATGGGCAAAGGAACTGATGTAAAAATCCAGGATACCTTTGTTTGGCCAGAGGTACTAAGCTGTGCAGTTGAAAATTGGCGCGCTTTTGATTGCCTGTGCGGTCTTCTATACCTTTCCACTTTCACATTTTCAGTCAATGGACCATGGAATAATCTACTTCATCAAAAGGTATGTGCTTTTTGAAAAGATGATGCATGCACTAGATCAACTAGGAGAGGGAGCAGATAGTCCTTACAAATTAGAGCTACTAACCGCACTGATGTGGTGCGAACACGTTTGGTCAAAGGTCAGCGCTGAAACAATTCAGCACTTCTGGCTTCGCTTGGGCTTGATTAACAAAGCAAGCCTCAAAGTTCTTCTAAACTAAACTAATTCAGTACAGCCTTTTTTATGGTAACTCTGAGATCACTTTATAAACCCAGAGCCCTTATATATATCAGGCGTTCGGTACTCAGGCAGAGTTCTGTACTTGAACATACCGCGTCGCCGTCGGAGTGGCCAGCTGCACTGCAGTTCGCTACCACTGTAGTTTGTCAACGAAAGCTGCTTGGCAAGTCGAAAATGACGACCAGTGCACACGACCCGCAGGCTGTGGACCGCTGCGACAGACACTGCCCAGCTATCAGCCCGTCTCATTTTAGAGGCCGATGTACGGACTCAGGGGAACATATCGTTCTGCATTGCTCGTGGGATCTGCTGGGACGGCTGCTCTCAGCTCCAGCCGACGAGTCGTGTGGATAGTAAGCGGCCGACTCTACATAACAAGTTTTTTGTTGTCTTTCGCTGGTCTGGATCCCAGAAGCGGTGGTCATTTCCCATTTTGCCGTGCAGCGCTCAATTACCAAGCGCCCAACACCTACGATGCGAGTGTGCCACTTCGTTCTGGCTGCCGCGGCGTCCCTCCTTGCCAGTGATTGGAAAAAATATATTGGCAGCGAGTTGCGCGATTTGTCGTCATTGCAGTCTGGCATTGCAGTGTTTGCTCTCTTGCAATTGGGTATTGCAATCAAAGGCTTCACTGAAATTTACACTGCAATACTCTGTCATGTTGCAATATGTTACTGCACATAAGATATTGCAATATACAGACGGCTAATACCTCTTTATTATGTACACAAAACAGAATTTTCAAGTCCTCTATGTTCGATATCAGGGTGCTGGAAATTAACAGCAGACAATCGCTAGGGGCGTGCTGGAGAAGCCAAGGTGACAGAACTGAGTGAGGAACCGCCTGAGTGACCACAGTTGAGTATTTTGAGTTTCGCTGCAATATTGTATTGCAATATGCGCGGCACATGCAATTGGGTATTTTGTATTGCTACCGCACTGCAGTCTTGCATTTTGCTTGCAATATTTATCCGGCGTATAGACCAATATATTTTTTCCAATCACTGCTCCTTGCTGCTGCTTCGGCGGACCCAGCCCAAGCTGAAATCTCGGAGGCACTCGACGGCGAGAAGCGCAACCTGAGAAGCCAAAACCTGCTCGAATGGCCGGAGCGTCTCGAGGAGTACGTCGAGCATCACCACCATATCCGAGAAATCTTCACAAGGTGGTGTCTGGAAGACAAGGAGCCCGAGGAGGTAATGAAGGCGGCGGAATCCGAACATGAGAAAAAGACGGCGGCGCTCTACAAGAAATACATCTCGTTGCACTCGGAGCACGGAAGAAAACTGTTTGTACTGGAGTGCAATGTGTAAGAGGAGGAGGATAGGAACAAAATAGACGTATCAACAACCCGCACAATGTTTTCCTTGCTATCCAGTAATAGTGTACGACTTCAAAAGTAACACATATTGTGCTTTGCAATGATTTTGCCGACCGTTTTAGACGCTAAATATGGCAAAGCCTGCTCCTAAATATGTGTGAAAAAAGATACACGACCCGCTAAAATTATGCTTAAATCCACCTGATCATGTATATATATCGACTTGGGAGAGCCATGCATTGGCCCAGTACACCACCGTCCATGATCCCTAGCACATCCACCCTCTTATGCATAATTGCCGTGTGGCTAGGTGCTTGTGGATAAAAGTAGATAAAAGCCGACAGAATTGCAGCTGCACAGCCACAATTGCACTTTCAAAAGTGCAATTGTGGCGCTTTTAGCGTAATTCTAGGCCTCCACCCATTTATGCACCTCGATTTAGCGTAAATCTAGCAGGTGGTCGCTATAAATACAGCAAATCTCGCCTCATATTGCCAAAATCATTGCAAAGCACAATAATAGTACATCTACAGCAGTCTCTGGGTCATTGCCTCTCGGTAGTGTATTTGCGTCGCAATAGCGCTTTGTTGTACTTGTGTATTACTTCGAAATATATTACGTGTAGCAGTATAAGTGTACCAGTACAGTAAATTGTTGTGTTTTGGCGAAGGGATTCACTCACTCGAGGTGCCGAATCGATGCCAGCGATGGCGCGGAGCTGCGCTACAAAATTTGTTATCACAATGTTTACATCGGCCAGCGTCTCGTGTAAGCTTATTAAAGGATCGATTTTTTCGCGGCCTCATTTCCCTGAATCCCACAATTGTCAAGACAAAAGTTACGTTCTTACTTTTGAAAAGTAAGATTCATTTCTCCTATTTGAGCTGTAAGGGATGGAATGGCATTATCACTTTAATACAGTACTGTACGTCATTCTTCACTTCTACATCCGTATTTTGTAGTGCCACAGTTCGGTAGATACATGTAGCTTGGTCATGGCCGTCTCAGACCCAGCTGTGCTCTATCCATTCTTTCTTCCTTCAGCATCGTGCTCGACCGATCCATGCTGACAGCATGGATCGATTTCGGAGATAAAACCAACAGCGTCTAAGAGAGCGATAGATGACCGCTCCACTTGTAAATAAACGCCTACACACTTGGGTCCTCAATTCAGCATTTTGCATCGTTCTGCTTCGTCTTCGGCAAACCGTTTTGCAAAAGGCATGCGAGTTGTATCAAGACAACACCCATACTATCAATGGTATTTACATATAGCTGATGTATCGAATGGCAAGCGGTACAAACTTCGAAGTGTATGAATTCATGATGATCCTACTTGGTACCAAAAGTGCCGTAAACTCCCCCCATTGGTACAGTTCACCAACACATCGTGGTGTTGCTCAGAGTGTGTGTAAGATGTGCTTGTGTGGCTGTTCTCAGCTGGCACAGCAATCTCTGAATCTGTTGACTCTTGCTTCATTCAACGATTCACCAGATAGAGCTCAGGTCTCTCGACTGCTACTGCCCAAGAGCCGATGCGTGCTTACAACGCCTTATTGGTCACCACGGCCATTCTTCTAACTACCAGCAATTTTGTCTCCGCGGGCACGAATGCTGATGGGGCCAAGTCTGGCCAACGTCTCCTGCGCTTCGACGACAAGAACAACGCGGACGCTGCTTCAGTCCACGAAGATAGAGATGGTCTGTTCTCGCTCCCCGAGGAGCTAGAGGAACTGGTCGAAACGCACCATCACATCAGGGAAATATTTACCAGGTGGTGTCTGGAAGATAAAGAACCGAAAGAGGCCGAGGAGGAAGCGAAGTCGGACAAAGAAGCCAAGTACGCGAAGTTGTACAAACTCTACATGAGCAACGCCTCAAGCAATAAGGACCGAAGAAAGCTCGAAATCAAGGGATTGGAGTGCAATCTCTTGAAGAACAAGGAAAATTGAGTGAGATTCAGGACCTAACCAGTAACAGGGGCGAAAAAAAACAAGAAACGGCATTGAAATTTCATGTCATATGCTAATAAATCACCGGGTTGGTTTAAGGTTTGTATCCTGTGTGTTCCTGCCATTCCGCTGCCTGTTCTTCTGTTTGGTGCTTGCGTCTTCAAAATGCCCAAAGCAGACCTCTCTATTTGGTGCGCTCTCGACTTATCACTACCGGTAGCAGGCGATTTGGAACCAGAGCACTATCCTTGTTGTCCCAAACACTTCAGCAGCCAGGTGCATAGCGCAAGTGAGTGTTCACTCACCTAGCAGCGTGTCCGATCGAAATACCATGTTGAAGCTGGGCCACCTGCAAACACATTTGGAAAAGCATTGGCGCCGTCGTGAGTATCTAGCACCATGTCATGCGACGTTCAAGTAGCAGAAATACTTACGAGTTGCAATGAGTTGTGCAGTGGCACAACGGTCTCTATGGTTGAAGAAGCGGATATTTTTTCTTCTCTGTCCATCGTGGCCGGGTCGTCGTGCTCATCAGCAACCACTTTGCTGACCTCCACACGCTCCTCAGCAGAAGGCGCGAGCGACAACACGGAAGGCGGCGGTGGCGTCTCCGTTGATTCTGTAGACACCGGAATCGTCTCTGTAGGCATCTGTATCGCCGACGAAAGTGTGCTCACCGCTCCCAAATTCACCTCCTCATGGCGCGGATTTTCAGCCGCTCCTTCACCATTCTCGTCGCTTTGGCTGTTGCGCACCCACTCTTCGTACGTCTGCTCATCGCCCTCCGCATCTTGCTCTTCGTCGACTGGATGCAAGTAGGCGTACTTGCCGATGACACCCACGCCTAAAATTTTTTCCGGGATAAAGTCACCGCAAGCCGAGTAGTTCTGCATGAGCAACTTTGTACATTGTCGTCCGTTGTTCTCTTGGAGGACGCGCACGGCTTCTGCAAAATCCATCGCGTCGATGCGAATGTCGTTTACGGCAACGATGTGGTTGTCAGGACGAATAGTGACCCAGTCGATATCCTCACCGACGACAATACCAATGCGCTTGAGCACAATCAGCGGCTGGTCGATGAACTCAAACTCCGGGATGCTCTCCACCTCCACGACACGCTCGTACAAGAACAACTCGTACTGGAAAATCTCGCCAACTGAGGCTTGGACAACCGCATTGCAGCCACTAGCCACCACCTGCCGCGACATCGTATTGATGTCGCACTTCACGTACACGAAGCGGACCGTACTGGTCGGTGGGATATCCTTCGTGCTGATAGTAAGCTGTCCATGTGCGCCCGCAGGGACGTAGTGATAGGATCCGATCTCGATGTCAGCCGAGTCCTCTTCTGAGATCAACACCTGGATGTAATCCTTCACGGAATGCGTCTCCGGCACGTCGTACTCCACTGCACTCAACAGCAAACGCCATTAGAATACCGCATCAGCCTTACCCCACACAACAAGCTAGGATAGTGTCCGTACATGTAACAAACGAGCCCTTTTCGACCTGCCCGCCCATATCCAGCTGAACGATGCCGCTCGGCCGGAACGCCAGCAGCTTCATGGCGTACGCGCTCTTTTCCGAGATCTGATCCAGTGACTCCTTCAGTTCTTGCGCTTGCGCGACCCATTCGGACATATGACCCCTCTGCAGCAAATCCTGTGGCAGCAGACCGTAGCTCTCCCTCATGGGGCGCGCCCCCGCGTGGATGAGCATCTTGATGGCCACCGCGTTCTGCACGAAGCAGGCGTGGTGCAGCGCCGTCCAGCCGTTCTCGTCCTTGTGGTCCACGTTGACGCGGCGCTGCAGCAGCAAGTGCAGGATCTCCGCCTCTTTGGGCATGAGCTCCAGGTCCGCGTCGTCCTGGACCTCGTTGACGGTCTCCTCGGCCTCGCTGTTGCTGCTGTTGGAGCTGTCACGGGTCTCGTTAGCCGCCGGATCCTGCGGCTGTTGCTGTTGCTGCTCTGTCTGCTGCTCCTCCGCTTGCTCCTCATCTGGCGGTGTCGACGCCTCGTCGTCGCTCTCGCCGAAGCCGTGGAGGTCGTCGAAGTCGTCCAGCTCCTGGTGCTCGCGCAGATGCTTCAAGCTGGCCACGGCCAGCAGCAGCGGCGTGCGGCCGCTGTCGTCCGTGGCCTCCAGCTCCTCGGCCGTCGCCGTCTTGAGCAGGCGGTGCACCTCGGCCAGGTCGCCGTACTCGCACGCGCTGTGCAGCGTCACCGTGTTCCCCATGGCCGTTATCTGCCTCGAGCTCGAATGGGGGATCGACCGATGGGGCTATTGAATTGAATACGGTAACGTCCGACGTCGCGCCTGCGCTTGCCACGTTCCATCAATATCGGCTATGGGAGGATGATACTGAATATGGAAGGGTGTGTGACGCAACATAAATCATATATGACGGGTAAACCCGTCACAACTGCTATTGTTGACTGACTGACCCAGTTGCAGTATCTGAGATACTGTATCTCACCCCGGGAGACGCGAATGCTGCGCGTTCATGACAAGTAAGGAGGGCTTCTGCTGTGCTGCTCATTGTGTCTACAGGTGCTAACACCATGGTGCTATTGTGGACATGTCCAGTGCGCTGCTTCGGTCGGTGTCGACGCTGCCCG
The DNA here is from genome assembly GCA_016169955.1 of Phytophthora vignae f. sp. vignae. Taxonomy (NCBI): domain Eukaryota; phylum Oomycota; class Peronosporomycetes; order Peronosporales; family Peronosporaceae; genus Phytophthora; species Phytophthora vignae. The sequence continues at coordinate 504,903 of JABJUM010000054.1, read as the reverse complement.
TGATCATGGTGGCGGCGATCGTGACGCTCGAGTACTACGTATATGTTAGCGAGCACTGGCTTCCCGAGTTCCAGCGAGCGGTGGGCTTCTATATCGTAGCGCGAATACTGGAAATCGCTCTGTTCCACTTCGTGATAGGCTGCATGTTGGTCGCGTACTACAAGGTGGTCTTCACAGGTGCGAGCTCTTGCTGTAGGGGAGGGAGAGGGGCCACAAGAACTGAGCATTTGTTGTTTGCGAGCGCAGACCCCGGGTACGTGACGCCTGCTGTGGTGCAACGCATCAAGGACGCGATGCAAGAGGCTCTGGAAGAGGGCGGCAGCAAGAGCCCACCCACGATGAACTCGTGCCGGCGCTGCAACCAAATCAAACCCTTTCGAGCTCACCACTGCAGCTTCTGCAATCGCTGCGTGCTGAAGATGGGTACGTGTTGCTTGCCTTCAAGCGAGCTGGGCATCCATGTATTGACGCCACTGTGTCATCCTGTGTGTATGGTGTGCAGATCACCACTGTCCGTGGGTCGCCAACTGCGTCGGCGAGGGCAATTACAAATTCTTCTTCCAGTTCGTCGTGTACGCGTTCTTGGCGCTGTCGATGTGTGTACGGGCGCTTGCTGGGCCGTTCCAAGCCGCACTCTTTAGCGAAGATGCACCCCGAGGTGCTGAGAGTTTTTCTGCGATGGCTGTTGTTGGGTTTGTGCTCGGTGGCGCGTTGGCTTTCAGCCTGCTGGGCTTCATCGCTGTTCACTCGTATCTCTTGGCGCACGGCGCCACCACCATCGAATGCCACGCGTACGGCCGTGCGTTCCCATTCAACCAGGGATGGAAGAAGAACTGCAGCGCAGTGTTTGGTGAGACTACCAAGGACTGGCTGCTCCCAACAACGATAAACCACAAGAAACGCTACGTGCTGCATCCAGCGGAACTGGAGCACCTCACAGCAGATAACTGCTTCGGGGACTCCAGCGACCAAGAAGACGATAGTTTGCTATAGTAAGGAAAACATATTTGTGCGTTGAAATACAGATCCTCGTAATTTGTTCCAAGACTACTTCATTCCAGAAACTCTTGCAGGGCAGTCAGAGCATGAATCCTTGCTTACAGAGGGGGAACCTCACCGGCGTGGAACACGAGCGACACGCTGTTCACGCAGTGGCGCTCGTCCGTAGGCGTCTTGAAGCCTTCGCCCTTGAACACGTGACCCATGTGGCTAAAGTCAAACAGGATCAGATCTCGTTAATTAAATAAATCCAAGCAGTAGACACTCAAACGCATCGTCGGCCTCCTCACCCGTCGCACTTGGCGCACATGATCTCCGTGCGACGCCCGTCAGCGTCCGGGACAGCCTGCATGTAGTCACACACATCAACAATTAGACACATCAACGCGGCGATTGCTTGGCAGACGGGTGCGCACCTTGATGGCGCCGGGGATGGCGTCGTAGAAGGCAGGCCAGCCGCAGCCCGAGTCGAACTTGGTGGTGGACGTGTACACGGGCGTCTTGCAGCCAGCGCAGACGTACACGCCCGTCTCCTTGTGCTTGTTGTACTCGCCCGTGCCGGCACGCTCCGTGCCCTTGAGACGCAGCACCTGGAACTGCATGGGCGTCAGACGCTGCTTCCACTCCTCGTCCGAGAGCTTCACGGGACCACTGCTGCTGCTGCTGCTGCTGCTGCTGCTGCTGGACATGTTGCACACGAAGGCGGCGGTGGTACTTCTACGGGCACTGAGAGACGCGGGGGACGAGCGCGCAGCGGCAAGCGACAGCACTGAGCGCAGCCACTTGGTCATCCACAAAGCAAATTGAAGAATGCCATGCGCCATACAAAGATCGAGTAAATCGAGAGTGATGGTCTAACCTTCCTCATCGCACATGACAATAGACAGGTTTTACACGTCCAATACAAATCTCAAGTGTAAGCCCCGCCCCAAACGCGAATAAGGGGAGAGCAAGACGATCGATCGACCATGGTGTTAGCGGAGCTCGGGTCCAAGCTGCAGGGCGCGCTGGCCAAGCTCAACCGCACGACGGTGGTGGACGATGAGGTGTTCAACGCGCTGTTGAAGGAGATCTGCGGCGCGCTGCTCGAGTCGGACGTGCAGGTGAAGCTGGTGCGCCAACTGCGCGACAATGTCAAGCTGGCCGTGAGCCTCGAGGACGCGAGCTCAGGCGTGAACCGCCGCCGCCTCATCCAGAAGTCGGTCGTGGATCAGCTCGTGCAGATGCTGGAGCCCGAGCAGCAGCCCTACAAGATGAAGAAGGGCCAGAGCAACGTCATCATGTTCGTGGGACTGCAGGGTAGCGGTAAGACCACGAGCATCGCCAAGTTCGCGCACCACTACCAGCGCAAGGGCTGGAAGACGTGCATGGTCTGTGCCGACACCTTCCGAGCCGGTGCCTTCGACCAGCTCAAGCAGAACTCCACCAAGCTGCGCATCCCGTTCTACGGTAGCTACACGGAGGCCGACCCGGTCCGCATCGCGGAGGAAGGTGTGGCCCAGTTCCGGGCCGAGAACTACGAGCTCATTCTCGTGGATACCAGTGGTCGCCACAAGCAGGAGGCGGACCTGTTCGCTGAGATGAGGGAGGTCTCGGCGGCCGTGCAGCCCGACGACGTGGTGTTCGTCATGGACTCGACCATCGGTCAGGCTGTGTTCGACCAGGCCAGCGCCTTCCGTGAGACGGTGGATGTCGGAAGTGTGATCATTACCAAGCTGGACGGTCACGCCAAGGGTGGCGGTGCTCTCAGTGCCGTTGCGGCTACTGGATCGCCTATTATCTTCTACGGTACGGGCGAGCACTTTGCCGACTTTGAGTCGTTCAATGCGCAGAGCTTCGTGAGTCGTTTGATGGGCATGGGAGACATCCGCGGACTGATGGAGGAGGTGAAGACGAGCGGCATGCTGGATAACCAAGAGGAGATGGTCGAGAAGTTCCAGAAGGGCGTCTTCACGCTGCGTGACATGTACAAACAGTTCCAGAGCGTGATGAAGATGGGGCCGCTGAGCAAGGTCATGTCCATGATTCCTGGCCTGCCGCAGGGCATGAGCGAGATGATGAACATGGGCGGCGGAGAGGAAGAGGCCTCGAAGCGGCTCCGGCGGTTCCTCTTTATGATGGATAGTATGACGGACGCTGAGCTTGACGGCATCGTGCCGCTCTCGGAATCGCGCCAGACGCGCGTCGCGCGTGGCTCGGGCTGCCAGCTTTATGAGGTTGAGTTTCTGCTCAAGTGCCACAAGCAGTTCGCGACCGTTGTGAGCCGCATGGGCAAGAGTGGCCTCATGAAGACTGGCGATGCGGCACTCGGCAAGCAAATGGCTCGCAACCCGAACGCTGTGATGCAGCAGCTCTCCAAGGTCATGGACCCGAAGATGATGGCGCAGATGGGCGGCCCGCAGAACATGATGCGGATGATGAAGCAGATGCAAGGTATGGACCCCAGCGCACTAGGCGATATGGCCAAGATGGCCCAGAGCATGGGCATGAAGATGCCCTTTTAGATTCACCGAGCTACTTTCAACCAAGAGGATGGCAACGAGTGACGTGACGGCGCTCGCGACAACAATACGAGTGCTCTTTCTTACATATTGACGAGGCCTTTGTGCATTCTTTTCTTGCGAGTTCCCAGCACAGGCCAAGTCGACCGACCCGAACGCTAACAGCCGCCCGGTGTGGTGAAGGTGGGCTTGCATTGAGCTTGGCTAGGTATATTTAGCTGCGGTGGAAAACATGCGAGCATGGTGCTAAACTTGGCCAAGTGCGCCTGGGGCACGTAACGAACTTGTGCAGGGCTTCCCACAGCTACAACCCAGCGCAAGTCTGTCTTTCCATCTACCTGCAACTCGTTGGGCTCAGCTGGGCGGACGGATCGCGCGCGCGTTTGGGTCTGCGCGCTTCGGTGGATGCTGGCGTCTTCAGCTGCTGTATGCTTTTTGACCGTGTCGTGAGAGGGCAAGACGTGCTGTCTCCGACGCATTCCCCAGCACAGAGCAAGCTCTCGTCATGAAACGCACATTGATCCATCCGTGGCGCAAGAAGGTTCAGGACGTGGCGACGGTGCGGCTGGGGCCGCCTGCAAACTCACCTACGCGGTCGAGTATCGATGCTTCGCGCACAGCTACGGCATCGACATCAGCATCGGTGGCAGATAAACCCCCACACAGAACTTCGTCGTTTGGTTCCCGGACATTTCAACGAGCTGCTACTGTGGCGAATTTTGTGCATGATAACGCTTTATCGATCGCGAAAGGATTGCCTCGGAAACGAAAGCTGCAGCAACAAAAGTCATTCCCGGACCCTTCGCTATACACAGCACCCCGACGCGTACGCCGAAATGATCTCGTGCCTATAATTCAGCCGGAGAAAGTGAAATACGACCGCTGGTTCATCCAGCCGCGCGCCGCGTGGAAAGTGCGGTGGGATCTCTGGATCGGGTTTATCATTGCCTACAGTGTCATCCTTATACCATATCGAATTGGTTTTGGCATCGACCTATCTGTGAGAAACAAACCGATTCATGCTCCCAAACGAACATTAACTAACGCTTTTGTGTTTTGTATTTCTTGTAGGGGTGGGAGCAGATAATGAACTACTGTTTCGATAGCAGCTTCGCCGTCGACGTGGTACTCAACTTTTTCACAGGATATTATGACGAAGACGTGTTGGTGTGCGAGCTTCGGAGAATTCGTCAACGATACCTTCGCAGTTGGTTTATCTTCGACATCGCCTCCACTGTCCCTCTAGACCAGTTTTTACAAGTGGTCACCAACGCGTCATCCTCTCTACTGACGCTCAAGCTCATCCGCGTATTCAGGTTATTTCGCCTGCTGAAGCTCATGCGGCTGTTACGGCTCAAGCGCGCGATGGAAGCTGTGCAAGTGGACGCACTCAACGCGCATGTGCTCCAAACCCTCAAGAGTTTGCTCACTATTATTTTCATTATCCATCTCGTGGCCTGCGGATGGTACATGTTCTACACCTGGGATCCAACGGGCCCGAACTGGGTCACCAATATCGAAGCAAAGGGCTTCAATAGCCCGTACCTCGTAAGTTTCTACTGGGTATCGAACACCATGATGTCCGTGGGATACGGTGAGATTTACGGAATCACTGATGGGGAGCGACTGTACTCGATCTTCGTCGCTTGTCTCGGCTCAATTTGCGTCGGTATGATCATCGCAAATATCCAAATGCTCACGGAAAACTACAATCCACGAGGCATCATGCTGAAACAGAAGCTGCAAGATACGAAGGAGTTCCTGATCCAGCGTGGCATTCCAAGACGTCTCCGTCAGCGCGTTATCTCACAGTTTGAATTTCACTGGAGTCACCGCACCGTATTTGATGAAGACTATTTACTGCAGCAGTTCCCCAAAAGTCTCCAGTACGAGATTCTCGCTGCGGCAATGGAATCGTTCGTGAAAAAGTTTCCTTTCTTCGGTATGACTTCCGTGGAGTTTTTCGTGTTCGCAATACCGCGACTGAGGCCAATAGTTCTCGGTCCCGGGCAGGTGCTTGTGGATGCCGAAAGCGTTTGGGAGGAGCTGTATTTCCTCACATCTGGGTCCGTGGAGACCGTGCAGTCCAACCTTGTGGTAGGGTCTCTCTCGCCGGGTGAAATTTGCGGCATTGAGTACCTCGTCAATTCTCGTCGACGATACACACACACATACCGCTCGATATCGAAGACAGAGCTCTATGCGATGTATAGCAAGGATCTTCTCGAAGCGATTGACAAGTGCCCGGTAGCTCACAAGTACCTCGAGGATTTAGCAGTGATCTTGGGTGAGAGATATGCAGAGTCTGCAAGGAGAGGAAGGCGAGCCATGCAAAGGATGCGGTCTATTCGCGCAGTTCGACGCGAGTCATTTACGAGGGGAGAACCGTTTCTCCACAAACGACATCGCAAATCCATTTCTTCGATAAACTTGCACACGATGGCACCCGACTTGATAACTCGAATGGACATGACCGTGGCAGGCGATGAAGTGGTGACGCACTGGTCAGTTATTCGCCACTACTCCAAGCTGCGAATCTCGTGGGACATCGTCATGGGCTTCATGGTCTCCATCACTGCCATCACAGTGCCGTTTCGAATAGCCTTCGATGTGCAGGACGTCCTCGTATTCTACACCACAGATCGCATTTCCGACGTATTGTTTGTGTTGGACGTGGTTCTGAGTTTTTGCACCACGTATGTCGACGATACAGGGGTGGAGATCGTTGATCGCAAGGAAATCCGTCGCCACTATCTGAAGACGACGTTTTTCGTCGACATCATGGCTACGATCCCGTTTGACTTCGTTGTTGAGGCGGTAGCAGCGGGAAATGTGTTCAAGTCCTTACGACTAATCCGCACACTCAAGCTCATCAAGCTGCTGCGTCTAATGCGTCTATCCAAGCTGCTCAAAATGAATTCGCAATGGATGGCAGAGTTCGATATCAACGTAGACACAGTCCGACTTCTCAAGCTTCTAGCCCCGGTGATGATCATCGCTCACTACGTCGGCTGTTTCTGGTTCTATATGTCGGCCGATCGGGATGCGGATGACGCGTGGTGGGGCAACTTGTACTTTGAGAATCCAGACTCGATCCTGTCCAAGTACATCGCCAGCATTTACTGGGCCATCACAACCATGACCACAGTCGGATTTGGAGATATCGTCCCTGTGAACGATCTTGAAAAGGCCTACTGCATCTTGGTTCTTATCGGCGGCACCACCTTATTCGCGTACGTGGTTGGTACTGTCATTGAAGTGGCAAGCAACTCGAAAAGTCTCATGAACCGAGAGCACGAAATGGTCCAGCGAGTCAATGCCTACATCAAAGAACGTGGCGTCTCGACCGAGTTCATTGTCGCGTGCCAGGAGCACCTACGATTCGTCGATAGTGAGAAGACGTTCTTTGCGGAGAATTCGTTGCTGGATGCTCTCAGTTATTCACTTCGCAGTGAGCTTACTCTCATTCTCAATGGTGGCGTGGTATCGAAGATCCGCTTCTTCGATAAAAAGCCCAAGTGGTTCCTCACGCTCATTCTGCCTCGACTCGTGCCGCAATTCTTTCTGGAAGGAGATATCCTGATTTACCAGGACAACCCCGTCAGTGGCATCTTTTTCTTGATGACCGGAGCTGTTATCGCTAAAACTCGCCATTTCGCTCCGGTGCCGAATGCCCACGCAACAATGACGAGCGGTAGAAGCCACTCGTCTGGGGGTGAGCATGTTGTTGCAGATCACCAGGGTACGATTGCTAAGATTTACGAGGGAGAGTTCTTCGGATACAAGGAAACTCTGACCGAGACGGTAGCGCAGTACAACCTGTTCGCGATGCGGGCGACAGGGACGTATCTGCTGGCACGTGAATGCCTCGATGAGTTTGAAGCTCAATACCCCCGAGTCATGGATGAGATCCGGTCACTGATAATTCAATCGATCACGAGACAGCAAAAGGTAGTATCTGGCTGGCAAAACAACGACGCCATCGGGCTAACATCCGTCGATCGCGAGCGGGTGGCCGAGCTGAACATCACCCGCCGTGGGGGTGATCACGACACTATTCGAGCAAGCGTGAGTGGGATATCCATGCTCCACCGAAGACACTCTTCCTTCGTGTCGACCACTGGATTGGGTCTTGGCCTTACGGCTCAGAGCGTTGCAGCGGAAATTGCTGCTCAGTCAACCCTGTACTCTCCGCGTTCGGACACAAGTACCACACCACGCGACGATCCGGAGGACCAAACCGCAGTTGAAGTGTTGGCGCATGTTCCGGATCTACAACCGCAAAAGACTGCACGTCGTTCAAGTGCCCACTTCGCACCTGGATCCCCCGTTATGCTGCCTGGTTCGATGGAGGCGTACGGAGCCACGCTGACTGTGACTGAGATGGATAACCCAGCGTCGTCTTCGCCGACAATCCTTCCAATGGCCGGAACTCAACCCGATGAGCTCTCGTCTCGACGTCCAAACAGTGCTACTACATTGTCAGCTGTGCATCCAACGGGGAGTAGCGGGCAACTACCTGCAGTCCGACTGCGCCCCGACGGTGCCGCTACAATGAGCGCGTTTCGCGCTGGTCGAAAATCGAGCGTATCCTTGCGAGATGTTAATGGCCAACGCCGGCCCTCGGAACGTTATTTGGCCATGCGGAAGACCGACGTCACTGCGCTTGTTGATGAGCTGCTAAGCGGGGACGGATTCCAGGTCCAGCGCACGGGCTCTGGGCGAACGCAAAAACCAACCGTGACGAACTAAAGAACACTTCAGTCGGCTCTCAACTCGTTAGCACGAGAGCTTTAACAATGTTAGTCCTCCTCATCTTCTTCATCCTCGTCCTCACTATCTTCTGCATCGAAGATTGCTAAACGACTGGGAGGTACCGTGACGCATAGAACACCTCGAGAAGCGTTCGCATACACAGAGGCTGCGCTTCTACTTGAGAGAACAGGAGATGATAGGACCCTCCCTCGAACTTGGTCAAGCTGAAAAGTGTGTGTTGGTTCTTGAGCTGGCAATGTCTAAAAAATGAACAGATAACAGATAACAGTTAGTGTACTTCAGTTACTGGTTAGGTGGCTTGTATGTGTCCCACCTCGAAGTTGCTAGGCAATTCTGAGCTTGAGAACTCAACGTGATCGTACGTCTGTAGATACAGCCACTCTGTATCAAATCAAAACGACTCGTGTTACACAATATTCGAACAATGAGTTGTCCTGATCAACATTGCGTACCTTGGTGAACGTCATCAGCCTTCCGATCGATCAGCAGCGCTAGCTGCTCACTTTTCCCCGAGGTTCCGTCACCGTAAAAATCGAAACTCTGACATGCAACTGGTGCTGAATTGCCATCGGAAAAGCTGACAATGGCTGAGTTCCATACCAGGTGCGAAGAGTGAGCACGAGGGGGATCGACACCATGACTTGCCCGCAGCAGCACCAGAACGCCAGACTGCAGACGAAATCCCATCAGTATCGTGCTACGATTCGTCAGATGGCCTTCGTTAGGTCCGACGTGCACTAATGAGCCCCAGTCAATCGTCTCTTCTTGGTTTTCATCGTTACTTTGGTCCTCATCTTCGGTATGGTCAAGTTTCTGCGAGTTAAACGCGCGACGAAAGTGGACGTGACACTCCTCTACGAGATTGTCGCTGCTCCCTATTGAGAAACACCCACTTTTCTCGCGAGCGGTGGCTTTTGCGAGTGTCTTCGCCATCAAATCGAGCAACGAAACCCATTGGTCTTGGATGCTTTTGAAGAGAGAAAGGCACCCCTGTGAAGACCTTTCCCCTGATGAGACTGGCCGTGTAGACAGTTGCCGAGACACCGAGTTGCCAAAGGTGGTTTCAATCTTGTACTTGTTGTGGCTTGGCTGTTGCTCTCGGTACTGCTGTGCATACTCTGCTGCTCGCTGTAAGAAGTCACACAGTCGTCGCAAGTTCAGGAGAGATTTTGCGCCGTGAGCAGTAGCTCCTGTTTCACGGGACGCGTTGCCACCTGGTCCATCTCCTCTAGTGTTCGTGTGAACACGGATACGCTCTAAAATCCACTGGAAAAGGAGTGCGAAGTCCTGACGCGTTTCATGAAGCGCAAGCGTGAACTTTTCCATCTCCAAGATAGCGTCTTGGGTAGTGCTAACGAGAGTATCAAGAGCATCTTCCGTAATACCGAGCGTATTTGCGTAAGCTTGCTGGCTCCATTTCGCACGACCACGCATCTCCGACAGTAGAAATACCAGGTCAACCAAGTCACGCTTCATTCTGCCTTCAGCGATGGTCCTCAACGTCTCACAGCCACTGAATAGAGCCTTTTGCATGCGGTGGACACTCTGCGTCACACAGCCGGTCAGTTAGGCGGGGTAAAACCAACGGTAACGATAACAATATCAACCACTTACCATCTCCTGAATATCTTGCGCGAAGTATTGTGCGAGCGCAGGAGATGTTATACCCGTGACCGCTACAGACAGCATGTCGACTTGTGGGGGGTCCTCGCATGCATATTTCTCGTATAGAGACCCGATCAACCCCATCTTGAGCTCAAAAATGCGAGTGGCATTTTTCCACTCTGTGGTCATTTGTCTTCCAGTAGCAACGACCCGGTCTAAAATCGCTTGCACGCGGTCTACCGTGTCGGCTACAAGGGCCACATCCTCATGGATGCGCTGGACTGCAGCCAAGTCGATTGTCAGAATGCGATGCAGTTTCGTGTCCGGGTGGCTACCGTCTTTACTCGAAAAGACAAGCAACACAAACAGCAACGACAGATCGGGCGCCAGATCCACCCGCTCAATTCGGAAACAGCCTTTACTGCCCCCTCCTCGTTGACCACCCACCAACTCCACAAACTGATGCTCTTCCTCCGAAAAGTGGTCGTTCACGTCGATTCTCGTCAGCAGCACTCTCCCCATCCACCATAACGCAATAAGACCCCAATCATCCGCAGTAACCAGTACCGTATCATCACCGGGTGCTTCGTCGCTGTGGCCTGCAAGAAACCTCGAGGAACGACGTTGAAATCGCTTCTTCGATTGAGACGTCCCCCAATCATCTTCAACAGCCTTCGAGTAGCGTCGTTTGTTGCTGGAACCTGCCTTTGAAGCCCCCACTTCACTGACCTGAGCCCAGTGCATTGCCGTGATGCGGTGTTCATGGCGGAGATTGCTCCGTCTTTCCGGAATAATTTCGCCCGACTCGATCTCGAAAAGTGCCACGTCTCCTTCGTCGCAGCCGACCGCGAGCTGCAGTCCGTCGGGTTTCCAGGCCAGCGTCACCATATCGAAGCTGACGTCCGATGGTTTAATATGCATCAGCTTCTGCCATGACGTCGTTCGCTAAGAAGATAATAAAGCATATACTAATGTCAGAAATTTATCTAATTAAAATTGAACATAACTATTTTTATAAAATCATTGTGGTTAGACGCACGTGAACCAGGAGATGGTGGTCCAGTGTGAGCACTGCGACCAGGTCCATGGTAGGACAACAAGCCACCGCCAAGGAGCTCACGAAGCGTTCCTGCAGCGCCACGAAGGCGCGCTTGGTCTGCGGCATCTTGTGCGGGTAGGTTCGGTTGCTGATTACAAGGAGGAATGCTGTCTACCAGAGACCGTAACAGCATCAAATTTGCGAGCTGACCCTATGCAGCCATGTTAATTTCAGCCAATCCTGAAGCCCGAAGAATCCCGGGAAGCACGACGATTGGTTTATTCGAATTGCGAGCTGGGCTCGTTCGGCTCGTCGAGCTCGATTTCGAGAGTCATTTGCGAATCTGCACTTGGGCTCGCAAGGTTGTGTGAGGAGGTTCGCTCGCATTCCTGCTTACCAGCATCGCCGCTAGCCACTATACCCCAACTATGGCCACCAAGTCTGCCATTGCACTCGAGAGTTCGTACCGCGTGGCGGTGATCGGCGCCGGATTGGCTGGCGTGAGCGCTGCCAACGCGCTGCTGGCCTCCAACAAGTTCGCGGCCAGTGACGTCTGCGTGCTGGAAGCTCAGGCGCGCATCGGCGGGCGCGTCCAGACGCAACCGTTCAGCGACACGCTGCCGGTCAACGTGGAGGTGGGCGCCGCGTGGATCCACGGCACCGAGGGCAACCCGTTCTCCGACTTGGCGCGCAGGTTCGGCATCGCCTTCAAGGAGGTGGCGCCGCGGAATCCGTGGCTGCATCCGGGCTCGTGCAAGAATATTGTGTTCTTCAATGGACGCGAGCAAGTGCCGCAGCAGCAAGTGGACGAGACGTGGCAGTGGCAAGATATGCTCATGCACAAGCTGCAAGCTCTGGCGACGTCGCCCCATGCCGCGGACCACCAGCAGAAGGCGCTGTCAGCGATCGTAGACCACCTCGTCGAGTCCGATGAAGAATTCCGGGAAGTCATGAAGGCCCCGAACGCACGCGCGAGGCTGGACGTGTGTCTGAAGCTGATCGAAGTCTGGATGGGGGTGAACGATGATGAAGTCCAGCTCGATGACTTTGCCGAGATCGAGCTCATTGGGTACGTTGTTAGTTGCGAAAAAAATACAGCTTGGTCGATGCACTAATGACATTGCTGTTGTCTTTGTAGTGACAACGCTGGTGCGCACTGCATCGTCCCTTCGGGAATGGAGCGCTTCATCGACAACCTGGCCGAGCCTGTGAAGGACTCGATCCACACGAATGTGTGCGTTACTTCGATCAACTACGAGGTTGCTGACGGCGTTGTCATCGAGTGCAGTGATGGTCGTCGTGTGACGGCTGACCACGTGATTGTGACTGCATCGCTCGGATTCCTCAAGTCGGGCAAGCTGCATTTCCAGCCTGAGCTTCCAGCGCCCAAGCTGGGTGCCATCCAACGCTCCAAGATGGGCCAGTACATGAAGATCCTCGTGGAGTTCCCCGAGGTGTTCTGGCCCGAGGACTCGACCTTCATCGCACAGCTCAAGGACAACTCAGATGCTACTGATGAATCGAACCGCCGAATCTACTTCCCGGTGGTGTTCAACTACCAGTTTGCCAAAGGGGTACCTATTATCGAGGGCGTCCTTGTCGGTGAGAACGCGAGCAAGATCTCCGCTTCTTTCACGGACGAGGAAATCGCGCACGCCCTCTTCCTGCAGCTGCAAGAAACGTTTGGCCCGAACATCCCGGAGCCGGTGAACCACTTCATTACACGGTAAAGCGTCTATTCTGCCAGTTTTGCTATTGTGTTTTGTCCCAAACTAACGATAACTCATGGTTGTTTCGTCTTCAACGCAGGTGGGATAAGGATCCGTGGTCGGTGGGCGCCTACAGTTCTCTCACAGTGGAGAGTTCGGACGAGGACCCGGCCATTCTGCGTGAGACGGTGGCCAACCGCGTGCTTTTTGCCGGTGAAGCCACGGACTACAAGTTCCAGGGCGCGCTGCAAGCTGCGTACCTGTCAGGTTAGTGGAAAGATTTAGGCATTCATTGTTGAATGGAGCTGGGCGGGTGCGGTGCCGACCAATTATTGCCTTGCTAATATGCAGGTATTCAAGCGGCAGCTGAACTAGTGGGCGAGAGCAAGTAAGAAGAGTCAAGTAGGAATAAGTCTTAGGCCTCAGAACAACCTTGAAATAAATGTCCAAAATTCCTGTGACCGATATGTGAACTACAGTAGTTATGGTACTTGTTACGCTACGGGTGCCAGTTTTTTTTTTTTTTCAGTTGCATCCCCGGAATCATTCCGCCAGGCCCAAATTCGGTGCACGTCCTGTCCTGTTGACGAACTGCTCATCCTCGTTAGCAGGCACGCGTGACATAAGCTGTTTACAACGAGTTTCGTCGAAGTGTTCCCTTCCGTAACATAAGCCAACGGCCCTACAAGTTTCACGTGTTGAACCGATCAAATAATCCAAGCTGTTGGCGTGTTCTTGTTGACGGCGGAGGAATCTGGCGGTCGTGCTTTGCGTAACGTAAACGACCGCCACCGTGCTTGAAGCGCCCTGCAAAGAGCCGAGTGGATGCCAAGCCAACCGGCGTGACAAGCTCGAGGTCATCGGCATATGGCACGGATACCGCGTGAATGCGAGTCGTGTAGCGAAACCGAGGCCTCTCTTCCCATCGAAGGAGTACACGGTGGTTGAGGAATTGGTCCGCCTTCCAAGTGTGCAGCATGTTACCACCTAAGCACGACAAGAAGCAGCGAAACATCATCAATGAGAACCTCCGTGGGGAGCTTGGAGAACGAAGAAACCGACTGTCCAGGGGGGGGGGGTCATGCCACGACAACCGACAGCCCGAACGGCGTTCATTCTCCTTCTCATTCTGCAATTTGCAACGCATCAACCAAAGCATGCCAAACGTCACAAGTGAACCGACCGAGACGCCGCTCGAGAGCTCCTATCGCGTGGCGGTGATCGGCGCCGGTCTCGCCGGTCTCAGCGCCGCCAACGAATTATTATCGTCCGGCCACTTCGACGCCAGCGACGTGTGCGTGCTTGAAGCGCAGTCGCGTATCGGCGGCCGTGTGCAGACCAAGTCCTTCAGCGACGCGCTCCCCGTCAACGTGGAGGTGGGCGCGGCCTGGATCCACGGCGTCGAGGGCAACCCGTTCGCCGCGATGGCCAAGCAGTTCGGCATTTCGTTCAACGAGATCAGTCCGCGGAATCCGTGGCTGCATCCGGGCTCGTGCTCGAACTTCCTGCTATTTGACGGCAGTCACCAGCTGAGCGAGCAGCAGACCAAGGACGCGTGGGCGTGGCAAGATCTGCTCATGCGCAAGCTCCAGCAGCTCGCGAGGTCGGACCACGGAGACGAGCACCGAGAGAAGACGCTGTCGGCTGTGGTCGAGCACCTCCTCGACTCGGACCAGGAGCTGCTCGAGGTCATGGGCGGGGTCAAGGCCCGCGCCAAGATCGAGCTCTTCCTGAGGCTGATGGAGGCCTGGTTCGGCCTCACGGTCGAGGACCTGAACCTCGACGCGTTCGTCGAGACGGACCTCATGGGCGACGACCCCGGCGCCCACTGCATCGTCCCAGCGGGCATGGAGCGCTTCATCGACCACCTAGCGGAGCCTCTGCACGACGTTATCCACACCAACGTGTCCGTTGCGTCGATCAACTACGACGGCCCCGACGGGGTGATTATCGAGTGCAACGGCGGACGCCGCGTTACGGCCGACCGCGTGATCGTGGCCACTTCGCTCGGCCTCCTGCAGAGCGGCAAGCTGCACTTCCAGCCGGAGCTACCCGCCGTCAAGACCGGCGCGCTCAAGCGGTCCAAGATGGGTCAGTACATGAAGGTGCTGGTGCAGTTCCCCGAGGTGTTTTGGTCCAAACACGCCACGTTCATGGCCCAGCTGCAGACCAAGAGCTCGAGCTCGAGCGGAGCAGCCACCGACCGACGGATCTACTTCCCGTTGGTGTTCAACTACCACTTGGCCAAAGGGGTCCCGATCCTGGAGGGCGTCTTAATCGGCGACAACGCCAGCGCCATCTCGGCTTCCTTCACGGACGAGGAGATCGCCCACGCGCTGTACTTGCAGATGCAGGAGACGTTCGGACCGGGCATCCCCGAGCCCATCAACCACTTCATCACTCGGTAAGTTCTGTAGCTTGCGGATTTGATCTCTCAAGTTGGCATCGCTGACTGTTTGGACTGTGTTGGTTTGGACAGTTGGGATCAAGACCAGTGGGCGGTGGGCGCCTACAGCTGCGTCACCGCCAGGAATGCACACGAGGACCCGGACCTGCTCAAGCAAACGGTGGCAAATCGCGTGCTCTTCGCGGGCGAGGCCGTAGACCCCAAGTACCAGGGCGCGCTCCAGGCCGCCTACTTCTCGGGACTCGAAGCGGCCGCCGAGCTCGTGGCCCAGAACCTGTAAGTTAAATGCATATAAGCTACAGCCCGCTCTCCTTCTCAAGAAGCGGCTCAACCAAGCACCGACGATCAACTTATCAACAAACCTCCGTAGTGTGCACGAGGGAGCGCCCATTGATATCCTCTGAAAAGTCAATCGATTCAATGTACAGTTCAGCTCCTTTTCGCTGCACGACTGAGAGCTCTTCAACCTCCTTGATCCACCGTTGTCGGCTGGTCTTGAGACACACTGCCACCACACGTGGGTAAACTCAGCGCGTTGGCGAGACGTGGCGAGACGTTCGCAGAAACAGGCTTGGCAGTTGGCAGTTGACAATCCTCGAGCAAGGTCTCACTTTGCATTTGCTCAAGTCCTAAGATGTCCTGCGTAGCGTCCGACTCGCTCCAAGCCCGACTGCGGCGCGGAGAGATTCCTTGCCGCGGCGTCAACCTCGGCGGTTGGCTCGTGGCTGAGCACTGGATGACATGGGACTCGTGTCTGTGGCACGGTGTGCCCGACGAGATCAAGAACCAGGGCGAGTTCGCGACCATGAAGATCCTGGGCCACGAAGAGGGCGACCGACGCTTCGACGAGCACCGACGCACGTGGATCACGGAGTACGACATCGCCGAGATGAAGCGCTTCGGACTCAACACGGTGCGCGTTCCCGTGGGCTTCTGGATCATGGGCTTCGACCCGACGGACTTCCCCAACAAGCAGCAGTGGAAGGTGTTCGCTCCCCACGCGCTGCGCTACCTGGACGAGCTGGTGAACCACTGGTGTGTCAAGTACGACCTGGCCGTGCTCGTAGACATCCACGCCGCCAAAGGCTCGCAGAACGGCCGTGACCACAGCGCCGCAGTGGACAGCGGCGTCAAGTACTGGAGTCAGTACCCGGAGAACGTGGACAACACCGTGTACCTGGCCAACTTCCTCGCCTCGCGCTACCGCTACTGCCCTTCGTTTCTTGGTATTGGACTATTGAACGAGCCGGAAGTACCAACGGACCCGAACGTGCTGCGTGCGTACTACGAGCGAGCGTACTCGGAGATCCGCGCGACCGGTAACGACTGCGTACTCACTATTGCACCCCTGCTGACGGAGCAGAGCCCGCCCTTTATGGAGGATTTCATGCGCTACCCGAAGTTCTTCAACGTGTGGCACGAGTGGCACCCGTACTTCATGTGGGGCTATGAAGGTCAGCGACGCGAGCAAGTGCTGGACGCGGTCCGTCGCTACGGCAACCAGATCTCGTCGTGGGGAGGCAATTGGCTCCTCATTGATGAATGGAGTTTGGGAGCACAAGGTTGCGCCTTCCCCAGTGAGGACCGCCACGGACTGCAGCAGTTCGCGTCGGCCCAACTCGAAGCATATAGCAAGGCGCACTCGGGCTGGATCTTCTGGTCTTGGCGCCACTCGGACGACGGACACAACCGTCCAACGGGATGGTCGATGCGGCAGCTCCTGCGTGACGGCGTTATGAGGCTCTACGAAGTGTAGTGCGCTAGAAGAACGGCACAATATGACCCAGATTCGTAGCGTAGATGCAAATGTTTGGTTACTACTGTAGTAGTTGCACATTCTCATGAATTATCTTCCTTACTTACATACATGTACACATTTTTGCTGACTCCTTTGTCATGCACGATACTTATCCAGCATCATTGCTATGCCTCGAGGCTGAGGTCGTTGAACTGAACTCGAGAGAACTTCTTCCAGTATCCGTAGATAAGACCCGCGAGGGTGACACCGACGACGATCAGTGCTGGTGCCAGCGTAAAGAAGACGTCCACAGCGATGTACACGAGCAGCGCCGCTGGGATCAAGAGACCGAGCCAAATCATGGGCATGCTTCCAGGGACTGCACAGTATCAACAAGAAAGCACATGAGGGTCCAGGCCTGCCACAAGTTTCAAAGCACAAAACTTACCTTTGAACGGACGATCAAGTTCCGGCTGCGTGTAGCGCAACTTGATGAAGGCAGCGAAGATGAGGAGCTGGTAGAAGGCCGACAGCGCGTTGGTCATGTTGAGGATGTCGTCGAAGTCGAACTTGATAAGCACGAAGATGACGATAAGACTGGCGAAGACGGCGTTGTGTGGCGTGTTGAACCTCTTGTTGCGGCTACATCAAATAAAACATAAAGTCAGACTTAAACACCTTCCAACAGAGCAGGAACAGCACTCACGCTTTGAGGAACGCTGGGGCGAGTCCACACTGTGCCATGCCCATGACCTGGAACGAGTCGCAGAAGAGCTCTGCGATGTACATGCCCGCGTTGCTGCCGAACGATGCCAGCATGACCCAAGTGGACAGGAAGTCGCCGCCCAACTCCGACGCAATACTCGAAAATGATCCGTCTTCCCACGTCGTCCAGTTGGGCGAGTTGAAGACCGTGGCGCCAAACAGCGGGATGATGTACGTGAGCGCGATGAGCAGCACCGACACCAGCATCGCGCGCGGGTAGGTGCGTCCGGGGTTGACCACTTCACCGCCAAAGACCGACATGCCGACCGCACCGTTGAAGTTCCAGAAGAGCGTGTTGATCAATGTGGACCAGTCGATCTGCCAAAATGAAGCACAAGTTAGAGGAAAATTCTCATCAGTAACGCAGAAGTGGCTCGGGTACTTACATCCACGCTGCCGGACATGCTCACGAAGTCCCCGTTGGCGTCGTACACGATGTCCGAACGACGTACTTCACCCAACGCACCCCAATCGTTGGCACGAACGACCCCCCAAATGGCGAGTACAACGAACGGAACCATGACGAAGACGGACAATGCCGCCATACCGTTGCCCACGATCTGAATGCCGAAGAGATTCGGCAGCGCCAAGATGATGGCGATGATGGCCTTGATGAAGTACTCGGCCGTGGGCGACCCGATCGACCCGTAGACCTCGGTAAACGTCGCGACGGCGAGTCCCGGGTAGATGGCGTTGTCGATGACTCCAGAAATCCACGACCAATACCCCGTCTGGAAGGCCCAGAACGGACCAAAAGCATGCAATACCCAAACCGTGTACCCTCCTGGAAACATAACGACGACTTATCGTTAGAAGTGTACATTGAAGTAAGGCTTCAGTCGAGCGATTATTTTCTTACCGTCGTGTGGGTACGCAGTGCTCAGCTCAGCCGTGACGTAGGCGATCGGGAGTCCGAGGATGAACGGGAACAAGACGAGGAAGATGAGTCCAACCAATGGACCACCGGCTGCGTAACACAACACCACCACGACATTGCTTTAACTACTGAAGTGTCCTCGTATCCAGAGTGCGCAGATGAAGTTACCATACCCGAGATGATGTATTCAGATCCGATGGGGCCTCCGCACACCGAAAAGTAGCAGAGACCAACAATGCCCAAGACCGTGAGCTGTCGATGCGAGTCCTCCTTTGTTGGCTCCAGCGCCGATGGACGCCATTGAACCGAGGCGCTCATCGAGCTGACGATACTCACGTACGAGTGATCATTCAGCCTATTCACGTAGAATTAGCGTGTTAGGTGGCTGCAAGTTCTTGAGGAAACAGCTCAATCCTCACCGGCCCAGGCGCTCGGGCGTAAGCAGAAGTTGGTCGTCATAGGCTCCACCCTTGGGACTGCGAATGATATCGAGAATGGGTCTCTTGGGCTCGGCCATGCGGAAGTGGCGGCAGGTAGCTCCAGTGCTTGACCCAGATAACGCGAATTTGTAAATGTGCTTCAACGTCAACGTCTACCAAGCAGCGTTGTCTACATAGCGGCAGCCTTGCCTTCAATGTGCAGCAGTCTATACGCTGCACCGCCGGTAGGTCCTGTGTTCGTGATGATGTTACGGCTCAAATCCCATCAGCCTAATTTCGCGTATTCATAACGGCATCCGTTGGAGACCGAGCCACCTTTGAGCAGTAGCTAACTGGCCCCGTTGGGTGCGTCACGATGATGATCTAGCGACTCCGTTTAACATTCCGCAGCAACCTGCGAGCGTACGGCAAATCCATCCATTGACGACTTCAACGACATTTAACACCTCGTCGTCTATGCAAAGGCGCTCGAAGCGACTATCGAAACGCAGACCTTTGCAGCGCATGCGAACTCGCGGCGGTCTAGGGGGGGGGGGGGGGCTGTTACGTCGAGCGACGAAAGGAAAGTCACTGTTGAAGCATTTGGAGCTTGCTTTTCAATGCAAATGAAGCGCGTGTCCGACTCCGTCCTACCGCCTCAAACTGGTGAGGAGGAGTATCTAGCCGATCTGGAGGCTCCAGACTGGAGCATTGCACAATGGAGACTTTGCCCGATGAGATGGGCCAGCCATCTGATTCCCGGCGTTGCATTCACTGACTACGATGATGCGGCGGTACATGTGCAGCAGCCAGTCTTGTATCGCCGCGTGCAGCGCGTCGGCAGCTTTCCTCGCATCGAGCGGCAAACGCAAATGTGGAGCGATCGACGAAGGTAAGCGTCCTTTGCGCATCATGCCAAGGTGATCGACGCCGGCACTAGGCTTCGCCCTCAAGCCATTGAGTCAATGGCATGCCGTTCACGTTTAACAAGCTTCTCCACGTTGACCGTCGTGTTGAAGTTGGCCGAGTGCTTGAAGCACCCTCTCTGCTGCAAATCCTTGCTTCCTGCTTTTCACGAGTCGAAACTTTCTTCTGAGAGGGGATGAAAGCAAAACGGCAGCAGCGGAGACTGCCACATAGAAGCTCGCTCAGTCAGTCGGACTGACTCACTTCTGATGCCGTGCTGTGCACGCCAAGTTCAATTTGTTGAAATGACCATCACTCATTGTTGAAGTTGACATACACTCTTACAGCAGGCAGTTCGTTTGATTTGTGGTTGCAATAATTTGTACTTACTGATAGGTTCATTAGCAGCTCACTATCCCTCCAAGCTTAGGTCTTCGAACTGTGCGCGCGTGAACTTCTTCCAGCGAGCATACACGAAGCCTGCCAAGGTCACGCCCAGCACAATCATCGCTGGCGCCAGTGTGAAGAAGACGTCCACGGCGATGTAGACGAGCAAAGCCGTCGGGATCAAGAGGCCAAGCAGAAGCATCGGGATGCTGCCAGGGACTGCACACAACCACAAACGCCAATGTAAAGTAAGCAACAACACGGACAATCCAACAAGTAGCTCAATCGAAGACGAGAGCGTACCTTTGTACGGACGCTTGAGGTCTGCGTGCGTGTAGCGCAACTTGATGAAGGCAGCGAAGATGAGGAGCTGGTAAAAGGCCGACAGCGCGTTGGTCATGTTGACGATGTCGTCGAAGTCGAACTTGATGAGCACAAGAATAACCACAAGGCTGGCGAAGACGGCGTTGTGGGGCGTGTTGAACCGTTTGTTGCGACTGCAAGATAGCATTCGCAGCATAACTTTGTCAGTATCGTCGACGGCACACAACAGCACAGTTCAAACACAACTTACGTCTTGAGGAAGGCTGGTGCGAGGTTGTTCTGCGCCATGCCCATGATCTGGAACGAGTCGGTGAACAGCTCCGCGATGTACATGCCCGTGTTGCTAGCGAACGACGCCAGCATGATCCAAGTCGAGAGGAACGTGCCACCAATAGCCGAGGCAATGGCCGAAAACGACCCGTCGTCCCACGTCGTCCAGTTGGGCGAGTTGAAGACCGTGGCGCCAAACAGCGGGATGATGTACGTGAGCGCGATGAGAAGCACCGACACCAGCATCGCGCGCGGGTAGGTGCGTCCCGGGTCGCTCACTTCGCCACCAAACACCGACATTCCCACCGCACCGTTGAAGTTCCAGAAGAGCGTGTTGATCAACGTAGACCAGTCAATCTGCAAGGTACAAGTTAGCCAAGCTTCCTCACCAGAATACGCAAGTCTAGAGCAGATACGTACGTCGAGACTGCCGGTCATGCTCACTAAGTCTCCATTGGAGTCGTACACAATGTCAGAGCGACGAACTTCTCCGAGCGCGCTCCAGTCGTGTCCGCTTACGAGTCCCCAGACGAACAGCACGATGAACGGGACCATGACGAAGATGGACAAGACGACCATTCCGTTGCCAACAACACGGATACCGAGCAGGTTTGGCAGGGTCAGAGCCACGGCAATCGCCGCCTTGATGAAGTACTCGGCCGTCGGAGAGCCGATGTCTCCATAGACCTCCGTGAACGTCGACACGGCGAGTCCCGGGTACAGCGCATTGTCGATCACGCCCGAGATCCAGGCCCAGTAGCCCGTCTGGAAGCCCCAGAACGGACCGAAAGCGTTGAGCACCCACACCGTGTAGCCTCCGTCCTCCGGGTACGCAGTGCTGAGCTCGGCCGTGACGTAGGCGATCGGAAGACCCAGAACAACCGGGAACAGCAGCAACATGATAAACCCAAGCAGCGGGCCACCAGCTACACGACAGAATGTTAGTTATATCCTCTCACGCACAGCGGCATTGCCAGCCTTACGCACCGGGCATGATTGGCTCGGATCCAATGGGGCCACCGCACACGGAGAAGTAGCAGAGTCCGACGATGCCCAAGACCGTGAGCTGTCGTCGCGGGTCCTCCTTCATCGTCGCCAGCGCCGACGGTCGCCACTGCACCGACGCGTGCTCCCCCTTCTCGTCGGGGCCCATGGAGCTCACGACGCTCACGGTCGAGTGGTCCCGCAGCCTGTAGCAGCGCCATTTATTGTCAACTATGTAAGCGTGCGGCGCATTGGGGGAGACAAGTGCACAGCACCACACATTTCTCACCTCTCGAGGCGATTGGGCGTCGACAGAGATTGGTCGTAGGCGCCGACGCCGACCTGCGGGCTCTCGATGGCCGTCATGCTGCTGCTGGAGCTGCTCGCTGCTTCGTCCGCGTCCCTCGGCGAGAGGCTGTCGATTCGGAAGTGAGCTCGGGTCAGCTCAGGTCGGTTTCGAGGATTCGAGGACCTCGAAGTTCGCTCGCTCCTCTTGCTGAGACCGCACGGAATCAAGTGTAGGTCACTGGCCGAACTGGACGCGTCACGGCCATATGGTTGACGTCTGGACCGCGACCGCCTCAAGTCGTATCATTTAACAGAGCTCCCCGCTGTACGGTAGTGGTGAGACTCTAAGGACAAGCCCAGCGTGGGCGCAGTTGCCGGAGACGACGTCCGTGTCAGAATGGATCCGATGCATCCTCTGGTGGAGGATGGAAGCAGTACTGCTGAACTATCCGAGTGCTCTTGGTTGAAGTGAGACGTCTTGCTGACAGCTTGCCATGGGGTTCCGAAACGATAGCGATTGGCAGCAGCGTGCCGCCGATGCAAGTGGTGGACTGCATCAAGAAACCCCGTGCGAATGCAACGACGATGGCGTTGCTTGCATGTGCTGCCTGCGACCAGCGAAAACATTCAGATACATGTATTGTACAACGGCGTTCCGAACGGCAAGCGATGGGCTCAGTCACAGTCTCGTCGACAGCTTTTGTCCCTGAATGCGACGGCGCTCGTCATGAACTGTGGGGAAGACCATGGATCGCCACGACACATGTTCTGTAGCTCGCATCGAGTGAGAGCAGGTCCTACAGACTGCACAGTGCACGGCATGCGCTGCATGATGCAGCCCACCGGAGATGGGGGTCCGCCCGATCAATACCCTGCGAGCGTCCAACGTGGCGAGGATGAGTTTGGGGTCCGTCGCAGCGGCACCGGCATCCCGCCACTATCCTGTCGCCGCGTCCGGCGCGTCGGCCGTCTGCCATGAGCCATTTCGCCTCCGAGTTGACAAGACAGCTACCTGTACTGCACATAGTTTATTGGGGCGTCATCGTCGAGGCTTCGCCTTGCCGCATTCCTCAAGACCTCAGCACCGACAGCTCTATCAGCCACACGTGGCACGAACACCTAGCGCAGCACTGCCACGGCAGCGGTCGACGCGCGAGTCAGCTTCATCGTCTCACACCAAGCGTTGATGGGTACACACTCCTGTCCGACACCGCCGACGCAACGGGCCCAGATTGAAGTTGTCATCGCGTAAAACCCCGTATTATGACTCTGATTTAGCGGCCTCAAATCGCGGCCACCTGTTTGCGCGTCGTTCTCAACTCGGCACCACCAAATCGGAGCTTTTCCCTTCGTAAACCGACCGACCGAGAGTCGACCGACAACTGCCTGCCCCTAGGGCGTGCCTCGCTCTAACTCTCCTCTGCTCTCCTCTTCTCCCCCCCCTCCCGTGCACCGCTAATGCCGCAGCCCTCCCCGCGCCTCCAAACTCTCTTGGCGCTACGATCTCGACGCTCGCGGCTCTGGCGTCTGGTGGCCGACAGTCGTGGCACAGCAGCGCCGACAGCACCCCGACAGCCATTGCGCAGCGATGCGCGCGGCTTCCAGCGCGGTCTACAGGCCTCCAGCAGTTGCAACAATGGCGGCAGCAGTGCCGCCAACGGGTGGCAGCAAGCTGCGGCTCTGAGCGCCGCGGCGGGAGCTTTGGTGCTCGCCCACGCGTCGGAACCGGACGCCGCCATGGAAGGCGCCAACGCCCCGACCATCAGACGCGGGGGCAACATCCACGACGAGTACGACATCCTGGACGAAGTGGTGGGCGAGGGAGGCTACTGCGTCGTGCAGAAGGGCGTCGACAAGCGCACGGGCGAGCTGGTGGCCGTCAAGATGCTGAGCAAGAGCGAAACGTCCGCCCGCGAGTTCTGGAGCGAGGTGGACGTGCTGCGTGTGGCCGGACAGCACCCGAACATCCTGCAGCTCCGAGGCACGTACGAGACCGAGTACTGCTGGTTCATTGTGCAGGAGCTGGCGCAGGACGGAGAGCTCTTCGACCATTTGATTGCCAACGGGGCCTACTCGGAGCGACAGGCGAGCAACACCATCCGACAGCTGTGTGACGCGCTGCAGTACTTGCACCGCAAGGGCATCGTGCACGGGGATATCAAGCCCGAGAACGTGCTGCTGCACAACGGCCGCATGTGTCTCGTGGACTTTGGCGTGTCGTTTCGAATGGGGGAAAGATTCTTCTACGACTCGCACTTGATGGGCACGGTGGCGTACGCAGCACCCGAGACGCTGGAGCACGGCGCGTTGATTCACAGGAGGAATACCAGGGATGCACTTCGACAGGCAAGAGCCAACGGGGAAAAGGTACAGATTGATGAGAACGAGGACGAGGACCTCGACACCCAAGCCGGACCGGATGCCATCAAATTCGGACCCAAAGCCGACATGTTCGCTCTCGGAATTGTATTGTACATTCTGCTGTGCGGCGCACATCCGTTCGACACGTACAACAACTTGTCCGATGAAGAGGTGTGATGCTGACTGGGGGGTTGCGTTGAGTGAGTTGAATGTTACTGATGCCGCTTGTGTGTATTTTACAGATCCGTAAAAGAATTCTGAAGGGCAAGTTCCGTACACAGTCTCGTGCGTGGCAATCGATTTCGCCGTCCGCGCGTGATCTGATCCAGAAGCTGCTGGAGACGGACCCGAACAAGCGACTAAGTGCGGAGCAGGCGCTTCAACACCCGTGGCTGCGTAACCAAGCGCAACTCAGTCGCGAGCCGATGAAAAATTCAGCCGAGCTCTTGGAAAAATTCCAGCGCGGTCGCCGTCGTCTGCGTGCCAGTATTCTCGCTGTTCTTCTGCTTGATGCCATGGCGGACAACCTGGACGATGAAGACAATGACGAGCTGGAGAATGTGAAGCGCAGCTTCGCCTGGGGACTTAGTTCAAGTGTCGAAGCATTGAACGAAAA
Organism: Phytophthora vignae f. sp. vignae; assembly: GCA_016169955.1. Lineage (NCBI taxonomy): Eukaryota > Oomycota > Peronosporomycetes > Peronosporales > Peronosporaceae > Phytophthora > Phytophthora vignae. The sequence goes on along the minus strand of JABJUM010000054.1, from coordinate 479,932 downwards.
GACGAACGCGCTGCTCTCCACGCTGCACTTCTTCGACAAGGAGGGCAAGGGATTCATCTCCAAAAAGGACCTTGCTCGTGTCAGTGAAAGCTTGGGCAAGCACATGAGCGACAACGAGTTAAATGAGATGCTTGTGGGAGCTACTGGCGATCCGGAGCAGAACGCTTCGTCATTAGAAGCTGTCGATTACGACAATGTCAAGATGACGATTTCCACGCTGCGGTCGGCTACGTTCCGGCCGGGCGAGGCGATTATCCGAGAAGGTCACGCTGGTGCACACAACGTGTACTTGCTCTTGGATGGCGAGGTGGAGGTTTCTTGTAAGAACCCGATCAAGAAGTCCTTAACATCGGATGAGGCAGGTGAAGGCGCTCCGATCACCAGTTCGTCGGCGTTTGAGCAATCTGAAGGATTTGCTGGACTAGTTTCACGCCCAGCACATCCGTCGTGGCCGGGGTTTATTCAAACTCGACCTACCACATCTGGACTCGAGGATATGAAGTTGAGGCGGTTGCCAAAAGGGACGTTTTTCGGCGAGATTGAGCTGGTCCGCCCCGATGGACGTTTCCTGCCGCGTATCGCCACCTACCGCTGCGCTGAAGAAAGCAACACGCCATGCAAAGTTCTGCAGCTTGTGGCGGACGACTACCTGAACCTGAAGGGGACGTACGAGTCGATCAACGATCGTCTCGAGAAAACTGCGCACCGTCATATTAGACAGCATCTGATCAAGTGCGTGGAGGCAGCGAAGGGTTCTGTGAAGATGCGCACGTTTGACACGGGCGATTTTATTTACAAGGAAGGCGAGCCTTGCGATTCCGTGTTCATCCTGCTGGACGGACAGGTCGAAGTGCTGAAAGCGAACGAAGGGGTCGTTGTGGAGGAGCTGCACCCGGGTGACTACTTCCCGCTGGGCGTATCAGGGCAAACCCGAGCCTGCAAGATTGTTACTCGTCACTCAAGTGTGCGGTGTACGCAGCCTGTGAAGGTGGTGGAGATTGGTGGCGAAACCTTTCGCAGCTTCTTAAGCAGCAACAAGTTCTTGGCCGCCTACTTCCGCGAGGAGGTGATGACGCGAGAGCAGCAGCGTCTTGATCGACTTATGACCGCTTAGCTCGTTGATTCGAGCTCGAAAAACACACAAGACACAAGAACACACGGGGGACATTGAAAGGAGAGAACGAACGAACGATGAAGAAAAAATGGCACATGTAAAACGTTGAGTCTCGACTCGAATCAATCAGCATTTTGCGGTCGACTAACCACCGCCGGCAAGTTCATTCGTCGCTCTTGTCTGGACCCGGGTCGACTTCTTCCAGTTGTACTAATAGGTGTGCGCGGTGGGGTCGGGAGGGGGAACGAAGTTGTCAAGGGCAGCGCGCGATCGATCGCAGCGAGGTCATCGCGTGTCAACACGCTGGAATAAACTTGGTGTGGGGAGCACGATGGATGGACCGCTGTGAATGGATGTGCAAGGGGACCGAAGACCTCTCGGAGTGCGTGTTCTTCGGCTATCAGGTCTTGCTCGTCACGCTGCAAGCCATCGACTCCTTGCGGAATGACGACGAGACCCTTTTGGAGCAAGTAGCGCACAACAATCTGCAGCGGGGTCTGCAACACGCTGGCGCCGTCTCCGAGAGCGTGTGAGTCCATGTGATACGAAGCTGCTTTGCCTTCGTTCTCGTGAGCTACCAGGAACTTGAATGGTCGTTCACGATAGCGCTCGGACAGGTCGTGAGTCAGCGTTTCCCAGTCATTACGCAACTCTTGCGGCTCGAGACTGTCAAGGCTGTTGAAGGGGAGCCGTACTATCACATCAATAGCATGGGCATGAGCGAATGCAGTGACGTCTTCGAGTGGAGTACCAAGACTGAACGAGTTTGAGGTCGTTCCTGGGAGCTGGATCATCATCGACCAAGCTTCCGGTGGATTGTCCGGGTACGCTGTGAGCAGGAAGTCGACGTCTTGGGCGCTCAAGTCGCTCACGCCGATATGCTGCACCAGTCCTGCTTGCTGGATTGCCATCATGTGCTCCCACGCCTTCAGCACGGTTTGCTTGCGGGCGTGGATGCCACTGGACCCCGGCAGCGACTGCGCTCGAAGCAACAAGACGAACAGCTGCTGGAGTTGCAGCGTCACCAGCGCCTGCTCCACGCGCGCGGCCATCTCCTTCAGTTCACAATCGGTTGGCGTCGAAGCCGCCACAACAAAGTGCGTCCTGGACAGCAGCGCGTCCTCCGCGCAAGCCTGCTGAAGCGCCAGTCGTACGGCACTCAACGCAGCTCGGTCCTCCAGCTTGTCGACCATCACCGCCCTGCAGTTGGCCTGCGTCATCATCTCCAGCAGCAACTGCCGTCGCATTGCCTCGCCTGCTTCATCACCATAACTATAGCCTCCTCCTATAGCAAATACAAGCCTCTGCTGCTCTCGGAACGCGCTGCAGCGTCCGTGCACCCCCACGCTCCACATCTTGAAGTTGCCTTCAACCGTCACGTTCCGTAATGATCGCCCCAAGATTATGGTTAGCTTCACTAATTCGTGTATGCCACACCATGTCTCCAAACGAGAGGCTCCTGATGGCTGGCACACAGACAGATACAAAGCTCCATTGTAGCATAGCATAGCGATGGTGATGGTGCTGGCGCTCGTGCGGACCGCCGCCAAGCGCGTGGGCCGCGTGCCGCAGCTTCAGACCGTGCAGGGCGCGCGCAGCTTCGCGCTCCGCACGCGCCGCAACGACGACGACGACGACTCGTTCCGCGGCCGCCGGCGCCGCAACCCCGAGGACTACGAGCCCAAGGCCGCCGACGAGGACACGGGCGACCTGTACGACCCGTACCGCGAGTACATGGAGACAACGGGCGAGCGCGGCTACCGGGAGTTCAACCCGGACAACGTGGACAGCCAGGACTTCCACCGCGAGTGGGAGGAGCCCGCCGCCATGATGGAGGACAAGTCGTGGCCCGCCACCACGGGCACGGACCTGTTCTCGGACCTGCTCAACATCCCGAGCGAGCCGCCGAGCGGAGAGAAGCTGGACAAGATCCTGAAGGAAGCCTTCGCCCGCATGGGCCACACGGGCAACATCAACGACGTCAAGCTGCCCGAGATGGACGTGGAGATCCCCGCCGACCACCCGGACAAGGAGGCGCTGGAGATCATGAAGCTCTCCATGATGAACAACGGCCGCCTCAAGATGGACGACAAGAACGACCTGCTTAAGTCCATCATTGACGAGCTCAACCACCTGCGCAACGACAAGACCACGCTCTTCAAGGGCCTCGACAACAAGGACGAGGAGGACAAGGGCAAGAAGAAGTCGAAGAAGAACTAGACGCGGCGGACACGAAAAGGTAGATAGGGTGCAGGTGCAAGGGTGCAGTGCAAATGATCGAGGCGGAGTCAGCTTCAGGACAAGGCGGAGCACTCTCTGTTTGTCCAAGAATCGGTCTCCAATGTTACAGCTTGGCGTATTTCAATTCAATTGTATTGCATCTTTTTCCTGATGATCTCGCCACTGCATAGAGAGATCATGCGCAGTTGACACCTACTCCAGGCAGGTGGCATGCAGTGATGCATGCAGCACTAGCAGAACTTCAGCAGTAAGTCCAACATTGCACCGCCGGATCACTTCCTATTTTTATCCAATCCCATATCTCTATTCCTATATTCTAACCAATCACAACGCTGCAACGTAATCCCCCTCACTTCATCTTTAATCCGCGGGCAATAATGGAGTCGTCACCTCCAAGCTTTTCGTCTTCCTCCGCGTCGCGGCAGCGCCAAATCTGGTCCAGTCGCGTGCACCGCGAGCTCGAGAAGTGCCGCGCGTCGGACGTGCTGCCCCGCGGAGCCACGCTGCGACGCGCGCAGGTGTCTGAGCGCCGCGGCGTCTGCGAGGGCGAGTTCCACTGCTTCGTGCCCTTCGTGGACGGCTCGGACGCGCTCTCGTTGGTCCCGCTCACGGATCTGGTCGTGCGCATGCCCTTTTCCGACGAGCAGCTCGCGGACGGCCAGGCGCAGTACCCATTCCTGGCCCCGGAGGTGGAGATCCGCCGAGGAGCCATCTACCTGCCGACAGAGCTGCGCGAGCGCAGAGCGCCCAAAGCCGATGGGGAGGAACCCACTTTCTTGCTTAAGTTGCCCTTATTGCAGCATTGGAGTCCGTCCACGACGCTGCCGATGCTCGTGCACGAGCTCTTCCAATTGGTGCAGCAGGGCGACCCGACGCCGACCAAGTCTCCGACGAGTCAGGACCAGAGTACCAGACATTCTCCTGGCCACAGCAAGGGCAAGAAGCCCATGAGGATGCGCAAACGAGACGTGCGTGGCGCAGTGTACCCATGTCAGGAGGTGGACCCGACGACGTCCACGTTGAAGCAGACGCCCATGTTGTTGCAGTCGGGGAACATTGCGCTGCTGATGCCGTCGAAGGAGGCCGGTGCGACGAAAGACGACGAGTACGTGTACGTCGGGGACTTGATCTCGCTGCGCGATGTGGTGCGCATCACCCCGCAGCGAGGCAAGTCGCTGACGCTGTTCTTCAAGGACCGGTCGCTGCCCTGTCGGACGTTCTTGAGCCAGTACACGGACGAGATTGTCAAGGACCTGCGAGTCATGATCGGCGAGACCAGCGGCGGCAAACGAGGGCGGGACCAGGCAAGTGGAGCGGGGGTGGCGGGATCCACAGCGCAGTTGCTGCCGTTCTTGAGCGCCGAGCAGACGGAGAAGGCCAAGGAGATGTCGACCAAGTTCATCGGCAGACTTGGGAAGGTTGCTACCTCTTGGTCCCGCTTCTTGCGTGGCGATGAAGACGAGCCGATGGAACAGCAGCAGATCGATCCGCTAGCCAAGGCGTTCTTGGAGATTGATGCGCAGAAGGAGGCATTCTACCGCACGCCGTCCAAAGCGAGGGTACGATTGCTGTCAAATATGCTGATGACGGTGGGGGTTCTGACATAATTATTTTGGTGTACTTTTGCCATTGCTGCAGATGACGGAGATCACTCGTCGCTATCAGAACATTGCAGAGGAATACGCATATCTGAACAACCACGAGGGTCACGTCGAACGCGCGATTTCCGAGCTGCAAACTTTCATCGAGCACCCCAAGGCCCAGCGTATTCTCATGGAAACGTGCGCTTACGAGCAATCCACCAAGGGCATCCGCGTTGGCCCCGCATAGACTTACACCCTACCCCACTCAAGCACACCGCCTATGCAATCGATCTCTACGATACACACAACTCCAGCTTCCTGTCACCAGGCTTTGCGTCACACACGACCTACACGTTCCAGTCAAAATTGAATTCACCGAAATACAGCTCACTTGCTTTTTAACCCCTTACTCGTCTTGGAGAGCTAGGATGGTGGACAGGTACTTCACCATTTGCTTGATGACCTTCTTGTCCAGACGCTTCTTGTTGGCGTGCATCTGCTGGAGCTTCTTGTAGGCAGCCACGATCTGCTTGTGCAGCGCTCGCATCTGCTCTGCGTCTCGAGTGTTGGTTTTGCTCGTCCCACCGCTAGTGCTGCTCTTCTGTTGAGCTCGGCACTGCTGGTTGGCGTCCCAGAGATCTTGTTGTGCTGCTGTGAGGTCACGGCGCGCCATGTTTGCAACTCCGCGAGAGTACAGCGCTGCAATCAGCTTCCCACCGCGGATCGTAAGCGCGTGAGAGAAGCACTGCACGGCTTGGTCGTGGTCACCCAATGCGGCAAAGGCCTTCCCCATGTTCATGGAGCAGTCCACCGCGAGGTCGTCAAATGCACTCAGTAGCGTAGTGTTCATACGCAAGCGAACTCGGGAGAGCGGAACCCACTCGTCCTCTCGGTCGCCATCATCGTACAGCACCTCCACTTGGCTAGCCGCGCCATTCTCCTCGACGTCCGAGACCATGGCATCCTCCCAGTCGTCACCCCGGCGAGAGCATACCTGGATACTGGCCCCAATGCTGCAGCGTGCTAATAGATCGCTGACTGAAAGCGATCGCAATACCGTTTCTTGTTGAAGTTGCGCAGCGCGAAGCACGGCGATGGCACGCCGATAGAATACGCGAGCGGTGGGGAAGTTCCCGCGGCGGAAGAACGAGTTGCCTTGCGTTTTGTACTTCGTAGCCGTCTCTAGAGCTTTCTCACCGGACTTGTCGTCCCGAAGCGTTTCGTCATTCGAAGGCAGGCCTACGACGCTGCCGTACTGCCGCTCGTACTCGTCGATTTCAGGGATCAGAAGGGCGTACTGCGCCTCACAGAGCTCTCTCAAGTACTCATCGCCGGCGAGTTTGCTGTCTTTCAGTCGCACAATCGTATGCGCCTTCTCCAAAGCACCACGCAGGTCAGAAACCGTTGGTAGCAAGGCTCGACACGGCGCGTTGTCGATCAAAAGCTGCAGCATTCGCACTCCGTCGGCAAACGCGAGCGACACTCCGCTGAGCATCAACGCCACCACAAGCTCGCAAGCAGCACGGCGCTTCTCATCCACTGATGGCGCACTACCTCCTACTTCCGAGTCTGAAGCAGCAGCAAAGCACACCGACGACTCAACTTGTGACCCCACCGCAATAAAGTTCTGCAGCAGCACACCATCGTCGGACTGTTCCAACGCAATTCGCAGCAAACTGCGCAGCATTCCAGTCTTCACAACCTGCTTGGCTTGATCCTTCGTAGTCACCAATTCCGCCAACGTCACTGCAAGTTGCTGTCGAAGCTGGAGGTCCCCGCCTAGCGTCACGTACAACTGCTTCATGAGCTCCAGGAACGTCCCCTCCTCCTGCTCTTCACCCGACAGCTTCACATCCAGCACATTGCTGCGAAGTGGAGATCTTTGCTCGTTGTTGCCGCAGAGCCGCACCAGCCACTGAGCCATCGCAGCCAGCACGTTGCTCGCCATGAACCGATCCGCCATCATCCTGCCCAAAACTGTCGCTAAATCTCGCTCCGACGCTGGGAATTCAACTTCATGTACATCCAATAGTGTCGCTAGTAATTGCCACTTGGCTGCGTGGAGCTCCGATTCTTCGTCGCTGTCGGCGGCTTGAAAGTGTCCTGACAGGAGAGTGCTCTTCAACTGTTTCAGCTGCTGCACGTCGTCAGACGACAGCGGTCCATTACATAGCTCTGCAAGCGCCTTGAGAGAGCCGATGCGGGCAGTATCGTCACTCTGTGCGGCATCCGTGACACCTGCCACGAGCGTGGCGACGGACGGCGCGGCGGCGACAGCTTCGGTCATCGAGCTTTGTGACAGCTTTGTAGCGTTCTGTAGGCGTTCGTGCTCTTAAATTAAAATGGCTACAGATACCGACAGTTAGAGAGAGTTACCTATTTCTCTCTTTGTCCCATTTTCTTGTCCATTTTTGTCCATTTCCTGTTCCAACCCAGAAGAAGGAAGCATGGCCGAGCAGCTCCAACGGGATCAAGCGCAGCTCCGCGCTGCGATCAATAGCGTCTCGAGTGAGGCGCTAAAGGTAAATACTGCTACATCACTACAGTATTTAACTGTTGTGCTACTTTCCCCCTACTTGGAGCAGAACTCATTGAGAACTCCTTGTGCCATTGACACAGACGCACATGCTGGCGGCGTTGGATACGTTCGACGCGTCCAGCAGCTCCGACCAAGCGACTAATGCAGCTGATACGACCCAGACAGAGAGTGACAAGAACGACGCCATTGCGACGAAGCTGCGGGAGAAGTCCGTGACTGTGCAGAAGCCCCGGGACGCTCTGTTCGTGGCGATCCACGCCCTGCTGCTTGAAGCTGGTACAGAGGGGCTATTGATCGACTGGAGCTTATGCTTCATACGACTAAGGCTGATCATTCTTCTGCTGTGTTGTGTTACAGGCTACAAGCTGTCGGCGGGGGCGAGTACGGAGTTTGCTCTGCCTGAGAGCTGGGACGCCACCAGCGCAAACGGACTGTTCAATGCCGCCTACGTGCACCCCAATGACGATACTGTCAAGTTTTCGCTCCAGGTGTGGTGGCTACTGGTCACTGGGTTATTCATTCGTTGTTCTTAAATGTTTTGAGTGTCCTTTGATGCCAGGGATTGTTCGTTGGAGGCAAATTTGAGGTTTACATTTCGGATGACAAGGACCACACGCACTCGATCGAGTTGAGGTAGGGTGTTGTAACTTTTGTAATGCCTTGTGTCCTTGTGGAGTGGCTTGGTGACCGTTTAGGTGTTTGTAGTGTGGACAGCTTTGTGTCGTCCACTGAATCGACAGCCCCGGTCCCTGCGGCCAGCTTGCTTCGGAATTTGAAGGGTTTGCGCGAGAAGTTCACGCCGTTTGCCGAAAGTATTCGACCTGCGAAGAAGAAACAGGCGGCGCCAGCAGTCAGCAGCCCGGGCTTCGTGCCCCCTCCTGACCGAGACGACCGAGGTTACGGTGTTCCGTCGCCTGCCTTCATTCCGCCGGTACGTTCCTGAAAGGCGCTTGTGCAATCCAGAGGAACGCTAACGTTGTGTATTGTGGTGTCCTGTAGGTGGGTGGAGGTGACGCGTTTCCGCCAGGTCTCGGCGGGGGCAACCCGGATATGCTGGTCGGACCTGACCATCCGCTCTTTGGCCATCGCGGTGACCCATCCGCTGGACCAGTGCCTGGCGCGCGCTTCGATCCCTTTGGGCCCCCAATCGACCCTCTCGGCCCCAGCGGCATTCGTCCACCTCCGCGTGGCCCAGCACCTACGATGCCATTTGGAGGCCCCGGCCCCGACCACATGCGCATGCCACGTGACGATGACGTGGACCCTGGGTTCGGCTTTGGGGGCGGGCGAGGCAGTCGTGGTGGCGGCGGGTTCTCTCAGCCGTTCGGCTCGAGCAACGCCTTCTTTTAAGCGGCCAGCAACCTTAAAACACTATTGACAATATGCCAAGTGAACAAAGACAATGAAGGGATGATTGTTTGTGGAGTAAAAGCCACCATGCTGATATTTTACGTTGCCTGTGGCATCGTGGCTATTGTGTCGGATGGCGATGGCTCGTTATAGCAACCGCGGCATTGCAGCGGTAAGTTTAGATTACTTCTTGCCCTTCTTGCCGCCCTTCTGCTTCTCTGTAAGTGGGAAAACACACAGAACGTGGATAGTGAGATTCCGGCTCAAACCTCAAAATGCAGTTGACACTAGTGCCTGGACCAGACGTAGCAGGCATACCCTCTTTGGCAGGCTGCTCCTTGTTGCCGCCCTTAGCGCTGCCGGCATTCTTCTCAGCGGCGGGCTTCTGCTCCTCCTTGGCCTGCTGCTGCTGCTTCTTGTCCTTGCGGCCCATGTCTGCTGGAGAGGTGTTTCTTGGAGGCTTCGCTTGCGGTGCTTGAGGCGAGTTTCAGAATGAGAGAGTGATCTGCACAGGGACTTTGTCTTGAGCTTTTGCTAGCTTCATCTGTGGACGGTTTTTTTTATACCTGTCTTTGACCGTTTGTTATACTTGGGTTTTGTATGTGTCTTGTTGAAGTTGCAGTGATCAGACGGCCAGGATCTCATGTCAAGTGCATCCCACCAGCCTCTTGCCCTTATCACGAAACGGATGCGTAGTCTGTGATCTGCAATGCAGATTCTGCATTGCAGTTGCAGTGGTCTAGATCCATTTATAGCCGCCCTAGGTATCCGTCCTTGCCTTGTGAAGTGTCTCTGCAGAGGTCTGCTCATTCTGAAACTCGCCTCAAGCACCGCAAGCGAAGCCTCCAAGCACCACTTTTCCAGCAGACATGGGCCGCAAGGACAAGAAGCAGCAGCAGACCAAGGAGGAGGAGAAGCCCGCTGCCAACGCCAAGGTCGGCAAGAAGGAGCAAGCTCCCAAGGAGGGTACGTCGAGCTTAGGAGTATCTATCGTTGATGTTCGTCAGCTCGAAACTGACCTGTGTGCTTGTTGTTTTGCTTCAACAGAGAAGCAGAAGGGTGGTAAGAAGGGCAAGAAGTAATCAACCATCGCTAGCCACTATTAGCATAAAAATTCAACACGGATAGCGTTGGGTATTGAATTTTGCGGTGTGTTCACATTGAAAGTACGTGGCTAAGCATCAATCACGTCGGCAATCGACTCACAAACTCCACAGTACAGGAAGCTACCGTGTTCACTGGCGGCCAGCAGATTGAGCACCGAGAAGGATCTCCTACATACGAGTTATTGGGGGAGGACCGAGGCAGCGCAGAGAATATTCATCTATACGACGGACCTCCAACCTTCGATCCACTGGCGCCGTCCAAGATGGTGTGTTTCACTAGTCCGAATGAAGCTTGGCTTGCCCACGTCAGAAAGACTCAGACGGCACGAACATTGTACATGCCGTTGTGGGATGTGGAAGAACTATGTGCTGCAGCTACGTGTCTTGGCCTCGACAGCACCTTTCCACCTGTAACGAGCTGTAATCGCCGATCGGATTTGGTGGTGTGGCCCGTGACTGTCTCGCTACAGGTGCGCTTGGTAGCGCACGGATCGAAGAACTCGAGGAGCTTATCCAGAGCATAGATACACTTCCGAAGCTAAGAAGGCTGGTTTATTAGGGCCTGCGCATGACCACCTATGTCACTATGTACGGATAACGACGAACCGTGGAGATACAGCGTGCGAATTGCGTCGAAGTTTGTTTCACTTCGGGTCCTTGAAACGATCAGCAGTGCCGAGATCGAACAGCGGGAGTCGATGCTGGCATTTTTGAGTGGGATTCCGGGGGCGGTGGCTTACCGCGGCCATTTGTTTGAACTGAAGGCGCATGCAGTACTGGCTCGTGGTGGATTAATTGAGACTTATCTCTTCCGGAAGAATTCAAATCGGGTCACCGGCAGGTCTGGTCCCCTTTGGATCTTGCGAGTCGCAAGTTGCGACCGAAAATTAAGACCCACTCGAAAAGGACCCAAAACTGAGACCAATCCGTAACTTTATGGGACCTAAATCAAGACCAAACCAATTTCGACAGAAAATACCCTTCAATTTGTATGTGCAAATTTGATATCCAAGTTACGTAATATTAGAGGTATATTGTAGAAGCGTTAGTCAGGTGGAAATTATAAAAGAGAAGAAATCCTAACTGAATGCGTTTGCCAACTGACTCATCACAGCTGATCAAGTAGATCTACGCGTACGTCTTGTTGTTCCATTGGTCCTGGTGTTGGGAACACGTGCCTGCCGGGTCTGTCGTCTACCACGGCGAGCCTGACGCCGCTGAGCCCCTTGGCGAGTTAGCGGAACTGGTACGGGAAGTTGAACAACTCATTGTTGAGGGGGAACGGCACGTCAATTAGTGATGTCGTTCAGTAATCGGACGTAGCGCTGTGATAGGCCGTCAATCATACCCACAAACGCAGGTAGGCTTGGGTGTGGCGCTGCAATCGCAGCGTTCAACTCGCGGTTAAAACGTTCGAGTGGGTTGTTGGTGCGACTGACAACTTGCAAGTCCATACCAAGCACATTCCACACATCCACCGGAAACAGGGTCAGCCATGTTCTACGAAAATAAGCCCAGAACAGGGTCAAGTGACGCGTCGAGTACGAGATGCCTTCCTCGCGACAGCGTCGACGAACTGTTCGCTCGACGAACTGTAGTCCGAGGGGGTCGACGTCCGCAGGCGGCACTACCGTCAGCATATCCAGCACACCAACCTCCATGGCAATGCTAATCTCACGTGCAGGCAGGTGCAGCGAAATCATCCGACGACGAATGGCCTGCTTCCAGTGAAACAAGCAGCCGATTACGCGCGCCGTCGGGAAGTTCTCGCCAACCGCATCAATCAGGGCTTGTTCGAAATCGACCACAACTTGCGCCGGTCGCAGCGTTTGCCCGGCTGCATCCGCCACGAACCGGAACAGCCGGTTGTATGTCGGAATGGTACGATTCGTTGTCAGCACGTAGACCACCGGAATGAAGACGCGACTAGCGGCATCTCGCACCATCACCACCACACATTGGTGAGATGAGCGAGGCACCGAACGAAAAGTGCCGTCGACGAATAGCTGAATACCAGGGTACCGGAGCAGTTCGAGCAGACGCGGGTGCGCCCACCCGATAATGCGTTGCAGTTGGCCAGCCTCATGGTAGATATGCTGGAACTGGTGTGATGAGGTTCCAACAGATTTTGAATCTGAACCCATCAGTCAGATCCCCAAGCCCTACCTCGTCCAGACCGCTCCGGCACAAATCCGTGGATATTTCTTGATCCTAGTCTGGGCGCTGTACAGACTTCAAGCTGGACTGGCTCGATTTGGAACTGGCCTATACGTGGACGTCTGGACTCCGGAACGTACAAGTCTGAGACTCCAAGTCTGAAACCTGAGCTCGACCCCAGGTCTGGAGCACCAAGCTCGATCTAGAAACTGACGCCTGACGCCCAAAGTCTGTCTTGCATCTGGAACCTGAGCCCAAGATCTGAAGTCTGGAATCTGGTGCCGTCTCCGACTCTGGGATCTGGAAGTTGGGTCTGGGATAAGGCTTCGCCTCAGACTCTGGGACTCGAAGTCTGGGAAGTTGGGTCAAGGCTGAGTGGAGCCCATCTGTGACCACGAGTCTGAGTTGGGACTTGGCGGTTTGGGAAGCGCAATGGCTACATCGTGACGCGACATGGTGACGCGCACTGGATCCAGATCTTTGGTGGCTTCGCGTGGAAGGTCGCAATGGACGGTCATCGTGCGGCGACTCTTGGTGAGCCGGTGTGCCGCACACAAGATTCCGGCCGACCCGTCGCGTTTGGATACCGGCCAATCACAGCCGCAGGATCTTGGTGTCATCGGATTACGGCCTGATTTGTACCCACTATGGCCGGCGCAATCAAGTGATGACTGACCCAGCTCGGCCAATGAGAGTGCTTCCCGGATAAAATGTGCGGCCCACCGACGCTGGAACCAGTGACTTAGTGAATCCTTCGCCCAAGTGCAAGGTGACTCCAGGGGGAGTTTGCGCCCTTACTTGTTAGGCCCTTGTTAGTGCATGTGTAAAGTTAAACAGAGTTTGTTTTGCCCCGAAGAGCGCAAGTGACTGAGGTCGTCTTTGTCGTGCAAGAAGTGCAGTGCCTGCGGTCGTTCGCGCCTCGTGGGAACCAAGTCCTGTTCAACATCGCGAGTGAAGCCAAGTGGGGTAGTCTCGAGCCATCGACGGTCAAGCTCAGCTAACTCCAAATAAATTCAAGTTCAACGACCAAGCCTTTGCGTGTTTCGACGCGTGCTGCCTTTGTCGTTGTATTTCCACACGCGGGACGTCGGTTTCGGCTGGTTTCCTGGCGGTGCTTCATATTGTCGGGCGGAAGGTGATCCGCTCTGAGGTTTCGGCAGAGCAGTACCTGGGATAGTGGTTTCTGGGGCTGCTGGTGGTGTCCGTGTGGCGCATTGACCTGGGATAGTGGTTCTCAGGCTTTGCTGTTTCGCCTACATCAAGGCGTGGTGCGCGGGAGTCCCAGGGTGCAGAACGAGAGCCCTGGATCAAAGGCAGGCTTACACCAAGCCAACACTCGGGGCCACTCTGGTCTGAGGGGCGAGTGAAGACCGGTACGCGGCTCTCAGTCTGAGCCGCCGGAGGAAGTGTTGTGACTGGGACGACTCGAAGCCGGAGTCGTCGGGAAAGGAGGAGGCTGTTAAGGCCCAGAGTCCAAGGGCCTGAGAAGACGAGTGGACTAAGTGTGTGTGGTGACGTTTGTATATTCAAGAAACTGGGGCAATTCGGACTACGCACGTGCGGACAAGGGCCTTCCAAGCAAGGAGCAAACTTCGTCTGGGGTTACCTGGAGACGTTCGAGTTCGGAGGCAGCTGGTGTGGCCGACGCAAGTCTGGGCCCACAGCGTAGCCTTAGGAAGAACCAAGACAAGGGGCTGCAGGAGTGAGGAACACACGCCTCACAGGATCTGGGATTTGGGCTTTTAGCTCAGATTCTGGGTTGTGTGATCTGAGATCAAGGTCTAGCCTCGCGGCTAATTCCGTGATTTTGGAACCCGCATCGCCACAGCTGGTGCGCGTGCCCGGATCAGGAAACGACTTTGGTGACGGACGTGTGCAAGTCATGTCGACTGCTCCCGACTCGAAAGTCCCCAAGACAAGTGGTGAGAAGATGGAGTCCTCGCTTAGGCGGAGTCTCCGTGTTGCTGGTTTGCCGGCCGAAGTGGTGCCGGAGAGTGCTGGAGCGTCAAGGCCAGGTTTGGTTGAGAGAGCCCCAGCAAGTGGTGATCCGGGCGTGGTGCCTGAGGGAGAAGCTGAAACGAGTGCTGAACCAGAGGCCCCGCCCGCGACGGAAGATGCTGAGCTGCAGTCGAGCGCACCTGTGAAGAAAGCGACTGGGACGGGCGGAGACGCGAGTCCAAAGCCCAGCATCCGTGAAAATGATGGTCCAAGCTTGGGGGTCACTCCTGCGAGCCAAGATTCGACGACTCGTGAGAGCTCCTCAGCTGGGACGACCGCTGCTCAAGTGCCGAGTGCTAACCCGGAGCCAACTGCTGGGAATCCTCCCAGTAGCCAAGTCGAGAGTGGCGCACTCAGCCTTTTGGGCAAGCGTGAGTTGCAAGTGAGAGCGAGAGGTGCTTCTGGGACGGGGGCGACCCCTACCAGGCTAAGCTATACACCTGGAGTCACGCCTCCCGGCTATGGAAGTGGTGGTGGCGCTTGGTCAAATATGTTATGGCCCGAGCAGCGTGCCGCTCGCCGCCTACAAGGCGTGCCCGAAGGGGAAGCTGAGACGTGGGCTTTGGCCTCGCTGCCGGAAATGACCGATGCTGAGATGCTGGCATATGCCCGAGCCCAGTTTGAGATGTGGATGGGAGTCCCAGCGGAAACTGTTCACCCGGTCGACATCGCGTACAATCCGTGTCATGGTGGATATGATCTGTGGGGATTCATCAAGGCAGCTGAAGCGACTGGTCGACACTTGTTTCCAGTGTCTCGGTCGCCAGCCGCTAGGTGGCTGAACGTCTTCCATGCTGAGCGACGCCGGCTCCCAGTTGTCTCAGACCTACGGGCTGTGAAGGTGTCACTGAAGCTGATCCCGCCTATTGCTTGTGTCTCGTTGTTGCAGACTATGCTGTGGGAAGCTGGGTATGAATTCGTTAACCGAGTCCCAGTGTGGTTTAGTCTGGATGAAGTATCTGGGGTTCCGGAATCCCGAATCCGTATTGAGATTGAACAAATTGCTCATTTCATCGGCATGGAGTTGGCTACTTGGAAGTCTGTGGTTGGATCTACGGCTTACTATGTCCGACAAACTACGGACCCGCAGCTGACTCAGGGGACCAACTCTCAAGTCGGTTTCTCAGTGGATGGTGATGGTGATGTGACTATGGACGAGGATGCTCAGCTATTTCTCGGGCCAGAGGTGGTCATGCGCCTTCAACTAACTGGGCTACGACCAAGGAGTCCGGCTTCGAGTCTAGAGGACGAGCCCATCCGGAAAAGATCTCAGCTGACTCATGAGCCGGCTGGACTTCTCCCACCTTCGTCTCGTTCGATCCCATCAGTGCCCTCGACATCGTTACTGTCTTGGCACGGTTCAAGTAGTGAGTCGGATGCTATGCGAACGGCAAGATCAGACACAGTTCCAAGCCTGGTTGGTGCAGGAGCTGGCTCCGACGCTTCTATGACTGGGAACGACCATGGGATGGACATGTCTGGATTAAGTTCCTCAGGGTCGTCTTCAATGTCGTTCTCAGACTATGGAGTTGGTAATGGAGTTTTCGGTCCCGCTCCTGGTGCAACGGTGATGATGGGCTCGATGACATCAGGCGTGAGAAGCAGCTTCCCAGCTATGATGATTTCGGTAACACCCCAAACACCTTCTACCTCGGCACGTACTGAGCCTGAGGCGGTCAAAGGTGTGCACCCATCGCAGATACCATTGCCAGGGACGCCAGAATCTGATAAAGATGCTGCCACCGCGATGAGCGATGTAGAACCACCGAAGCCCGTGAACTCTGAGGCAAAGATTGCTTGGGCAGGTTTCGGACCGCAGCGGAACCCTTCGGCTGAACTACCGCCATTACATTCAGGCGATGCTGAGTTGGAAAACGTTTACCAACGAGAAATGGCCAGAGTCCGAGCTGAGGCTGAGGCCCGACTTGCCGCTTCACGAGCTAGGCGAATGGAACTCGAAGCTGAGCTGAGAAGTCTGGAGGCTGAACAGCAGATCGGTGCAACCGAACGTCACGCTGAACAATATCCCGTACGGTCTGGGACGTACTCCGCACCAACGGCTCAAAAGTCAGAGCAACAGCTTCAGTTGGAAGCTCTTGAGCGTCTTGCCAAGCAACGAGCTGAGGAGGAATCTCGGAAGCGGAAGCAGGATGAAGCTCGCGCGCAATACCTTTTAGGTGTGGAACGGAGTCTACGAGAAGCTGAGGAACGTGCTCGACAAGCCGAGGAAAAGAAGGCTGCTGAAGATGAAGCAACTCGCATCCGAGCTGAGTATGAAGCTGAGCTGCGAGCGCTGAATCAGAGACATGTTCAAGCTCAGGCCGAGCACAAGAAAGCCGTGGCGGAACAAGAAGACAAAATCCGCCGTTTCCAAGCAGCTCAGGACCAACTCCGCCAGGCTGCCATCTCCAGAGCCCAGTCTGTACCCAAACCTCAGCCAGTACCAGTCGCGGCGCCGGCGATCGCAACTGTCACTCCTGTCCAGAGTGATCCTGTAGCTGCCCAGCTGGCTCAATTGACTAGCATCGTGCAACAATTGGTGCGGGCCAACCAGAGTCAGTCGGGTGGAGGCCACAAGTCTGGGAAACCTGGAAGTTCGGCCTCGGCTAAGTCATATGAGACCAAGTCCAGGATCAAGCCGGCGACAACGTCGAAGACAGCTAAGAAGGCACGAGCCTCGTCGCCAGGAGACCCGTACGACAGTGGATCGGAGTCAGATGACTCGAGTTCGAGTGATTCGTCGCAGGATGAACTTGAGAATCAGTTCGGAACTATGGCCCAGCCTCAGAGCGCGGATCCCAGCTCCGGCACTCGAGTAGTAGTCCAAGCGATGATTCCCCATGACGCCCTGGAGAAGTTCAACGAATACGCGACCCTGGAAGACCGAGTTAACTGGTGGGAGCGTTTCATGTACTACGCTACCATGGCGCCCTGGGATGAGCGCACTCGGATCGTCCAACTCCGTATGCGACTTACAGGAGCCCTCAAGGATTGGGTCAATCAGCTCTCAGATGACATTCGCTCGAACTGGAAACAGCTCTCTCACGTCTTCAAGAAGGAGTGGTGCCGCAGCATTGGTTCTAAGGCTGAGCGGTACTATGAGATGAGGATGCGAGACAGGGAAACCCCCAGGATGTTCTTTTATCGGCTCAATCACGCTGCGAAGAAGGCCAACATCGCGTATCAGAAGCCAGCCCCAGACCGTGAGGCGCACATTCGTCGCTTCATCAAGGCATTAGGTGATTCTCGCTTGAAAACCACCTTGCAAGGTCAAAGGTTTGACACACTGAGCGAGTTGGAAGAGACACTGAAGCGCATTGAAGCTCTGCAGCGAGATGAAAGCCGTGAGGCTCAGCAAAAGCGAAGTCCTACTCAGAACCTGCAGTTTGGCCGGTTCAAGCCGCAACAACGCCGAGCTGAGGGACGCGCGTTTTTGACTGAAGGCGAAGTCGACTCGAGTCCGGGACGACACATCGATTTCAATGACGAAGTTAAGTTGCCCCCAGATACCCAATGTGAAGCCGAAGCTGAGACTCGAGTTGAAGTTGCTGTGGCTCAAGAGCCCCAAGCGTCAGGGACGAACAGTTCAACACCGGTCGATCCCAGTCACGCAGCGGCACTGACGGATGAAGAGATTTACCGTGTTGCTGAGAGATTGGCTTGGAAGCCCAGATCCCAGCCTCGACAAGATGAGTTCCAGCGCACTGAACCATGTGGAGAATGCGGCAGCGGCCGCCATACAACGGAGAAGTGCTGGAGCAAGCTCATCTGCGGACGTTGTCACGAAGAGGGTCATCCGACTCAGTTCTGTCGACGTCAACCGTGTTCTAAGTGTGGCGACTACCATCGCCGGGGTTTGTGTGACATGTGGTCGGCTTTGAAGGCAGTGCAGGATGCCATCCGCGCTGGAGGCTCGGTCGAGGGCCTCGCTCCGGAAGTAATTCAAGTGCTCTTGGATAGCCCGGAGTCTGGGACGCCGTTAAACCACTAGGCTCGCTGGTTCGGGAACCAGTGCGTGGCGAGCCGAAGTCCCAAGCATACTGCGCATTTGCATATGTGGGCTCAGCCCTTCCATGTCGGCGCAGTGATAACCCCAAATGTATGTCTTCAACTGAACAAGGCTGTGTGTACTCCTTTCAAACTGACTCCGAGGACTCGGTTTCTGAAGATGAATTTGAGAACCATCTCGAGTTCGCTCTAGTCCCGGGAGAGAGGTATGGTTGGTGGAGTACGCACACCTTGGTTGGTGAGAAGCGAGCGATGGCGAAAGTACATGGAGCGATTTTCGGTCACCGGCTGCAGATACTGCTGGATTCTGGAGCTACTACGAGTATTATGAGCTTAGACCTTGCACGCAGGTTGAAGATCAAGCTCAGACGTGGTTACAGACTCCGAGTGACTGGGATCGGAGATGCTCCTACCTATGTCTCCGCCCAAGCGAGAATCAAGTTGACGCTTGGAACGCGTGTCGTGTATGTGATGGACATCTGGGTTGGCAACATTGGGGAAGGTGTCGAGTGTCTTCTCGGAATGGATTTTATGGTTGCTGCCGGGGTTCGGCTCTGTGCCCGCGAGGGTATGGTTCGACTCCCAGATGAGGAAACGCTCTTGTTGGTTGGTGGACCCGAGGTGGATCACCTCGGTTTGGAGATTGGGATCACACCACTTGAGTCCCTTTGGCTACGGCCTGGTGAGTCTGTGATTCGTCCTGTGAAGTTTGGCCAAGCCGACCCGGACAAAGTTCAAGAGTGGGCTGGGCGAGGCAAGCAGTGGGTGACACAGTTCCTGTATGGAGCCGGTCGGAGACCCAAAGCGGTGAAGATCGTGAACATCTCTGACCGAGTGGCCCAGATCTGGCAACATACTACAGTTGCTTGTTTGGTGGAGAAAGACTATCTTCCACGAGGTGATTATTTCGTGAGACCCCGATCCCGGAAGTACCGCGAGTGGGCCCAGTTGATCTTTGAAGCGGAGCCCTCAGAAGATTTCCAGAGACGGGAGGAAGAGGCTGCTAGGCTGCGGGAGTTGAATGAGCCCCCTGCAGTTGAGAAGCGTTGCTACCCCTGGCCTAGGAAGATATTGCGGAGTCCGAAATTCGCGAAAAAAACTGAGTCGGTGAAAGAAGGTGTTTCTGAGCCCGAAGCAGTAGCAGCATTTGTTGCGCAAGGTCTGCCATCTGAGATTCTTTCATCTCCTCGACCAGCAGCTGGGGTCATTCCAATCCGGCCGCCAACGCCACCTGAGGAAAAGGTCAATTCGACTGATGAGAAGTGCACCCAGCAAGATGACTCTGTCGTCGCCCAGCCAGACCATACGGAGCCTCGGCAAGCTCTGCGAGATATGACTCTCAAGGCTAGGCCGAGCGTCCCGATGACTGGAGGTGGAGATTCCTCTCGGAGCGCGGAGCAGGAGCTGAAGCGAGTTTTCCAGACTTGGGATGTGAGCCCGGTTGATAATCCGACGACTCAGCTGACTGAAACGCTTGTTCGGTGTCTAAGAATGGAGATACAGGTGGATGGGGAAGCCACAGTTTTCTATCACGAAGGAAGTGCGTTGCTGAACGATCTCCGAAATCAATTGGCTGCGTTGCCGGAACTCAAGGACTTGAGTCCCAAGGCAGATTTGAGTTCAGCTAATATTGGTGAGCCCGGTGAGACTACCCCAGAGATGAATGCTCAAATTCTGAAGATCCTGGAAAAGCATCACGCAAGTTTCTTAGGAGATGGAAATGCAGTGCCAGCCCCAGCCCGAGGCGTCGTCTGTGACCTCGACGTCGGAGAAGCCAAGCCCATAGCTCAGCGAGCCAGGGGTATCCCTCTGCATCAGCTACCGAAGGTGTACGATCTCCTCAAGAAGTTGCTGGAAACCGGGCTGATTGAGTACTCACACTCTGAATGGGCTTCACCTATCGTCATCGTGATGAAGAAGAACGGAGTTGACATTCGGCTCTGCATCGACTACCGACTGGTAAACCAGCTGATCAAGCTCATGCAGTACCCTCTACCTTTGATCGACGAATTGTTGATTGGGTTTGAGAGTGCAATGTGGTATCTGAGCTTGGACATGGCCAGTGGGTTCTGGGCGGTCCCGATGACGCTGCGAGCTAAGCTTATCTCAGCCTTCGTCTGCCCGCTTGGGCATTTCCAGTGGACGCGTATGCCGTTTGGACTAAAGAATGCCCCCTTGATTTACCAACAGATGCTGGATAATTGTCTGTGGGGTTTCGTCCGCCTACCGCCTTCTGAGGAGGCTAAAGTGGACCCAGATGTGCTGAAGTTCCAAGGAATTGAGCTGGATCCTGTGACGGAAGCTGAGATGGAGTTGCCGGTGTTGTCAGAAGAGCTTACTGTGTTCCGAAGAAACATCCCTGCCCCGCCACAGTTGAGCCCAGTCCTGGGTCGAAGCTCTTACATCGACGATATTGCGTACGGGGCAGAAACTTGGGAGCAGATGTGCATTGATCTGGATCGACTGCTGTACCGATTGCGGTATTGGGGAATTTCTGTGAGCCTTCCCAAGAGTGAATTTGGCAAGAAGACGATCTCGTATTTGTCCCATGAAATCGGGGCTGAGGGGATCAGAGCTAAGCCGAAGATAGCCAAGGGAGTCCGGGATCTGCCTTTCCCGTCAACGTTGAAGGGTGTGCAGTCATTTCTGGGGAGCCTCAACTACTACAACAAGTTTATCGAGGATCTCCCAGTTGTAGCATCCGTGCTCTATGAATTGACGGACGAGCAGATCCAGCAAGGCAGAGACCTCAGCCGAGCCAAGGAGGCATTTGAGATTTTGAAGCAGAAGATTGTGTCCACACCGCTACTCAGACATCCTGACAGAGAGAAGCCGTTCGTGATCATTATTCATGCGAACCCCTGGGCTGTCAGTGCTGTGGTAGGACAAGAATACGACGGAATCATTCATCCGGTGCGTTACACTGGGAGGGTGCTTCACGATCAAGAGCTCAGATACCACCCAGCCGAGAAGGAGGTTGTAGCTCTCCTTCGGGTTCTCAGAGTGTTTTACACTATGCTGGTCGGTTGCAAGTTGCTGAAGGTATATACTCGGTACTCAGTGCTGAAGTGGTTGTTCCGATCCCAGTCTCTGGAAGGACGCTGTGAACAGTGGGCAGCTCGCTTGTCACCCTGGCCCCTCGAGATTCACAAAGTCGAACGGGACGAGGATGGACTCGCTGCGATCCTGGGAGCTGGTATCACTCCGCGTGAGCAGCTCGACAAGATAGCAGAAAATCTGATCCCGGCCAAGGGACGTATCGTTCGAGCCCCGCCGATAAGTCTGGAAATGCTTGAGGCAGACTACGAAGGTTGGCTTCTCAGTTTCGATGGAGCAGCCAAACTCTCAGATCGAGCAGGCAGCTCTGGATGCATTCTGTGGAAGCTCCCGTCGTGGGATGTTGTCGAAGCTCGTGGTTTCCATTTTGAAGGTGTCACTGTGAATGAGGCGGAATACCACGGCTTAGTCGAAGGATCTCGAATGGCATTGGCAAGAGGGATCTCAGATCTGGTTGTGGTCGGCGATTCTCGGATTGCAATTCAACAGGCCCAAGGGCTGATCCAGTGTCTGAACCCTGGGCTACGTGTGTTGCTGGCTGAATTTGACTCCATCCGTACACAGTTCAGATCGGTGAAGCTGGTACATGTCAAGCGAGAGTTTAACGCGGCTGCAGATTATCTCACCGCTAAGACTCTCCTGGCCAAGCGCTCAATCGTTATCGACGACCCGGTAGAACTGGCTCAGCTTAAACAGCTGAATCGGATCCCGGAGAAGTTGGTGAAAGTAGAAGTGCCGAAACCGTCTGAGTGTGCGCCGGAACTCTCGGCGAACTCAGCGTCAGAACCGGGATTGGAGACCGGACCAGTATCTCTCGAAGCTGCAGCCGAGCCATTGACACCCAACGCCAAGATCTTTGTGGTAACCCGGAACCAAGCCCGCCTCCAGGAAGCAGAGCTCGAGGAAGTCAGGGACGTACCGAGTGGGAATATAGGCTCGCCTGCTGAACCCGTGCCAAGTTTCACACCCGAGGAGTCGACTCCAGCCGCGTCGATAGCTGAAAGGTGGAGACGCATCCTCGCACACCAGAAAGCTGAGCCATGGACGAAAAAGCTCCAAGCTTACCTCCGGGGTGAACTAGGAGACATGTCCTCGGCGGAAGCTGAGGATATTGCCAAAGTGGTGGATCAGTTTGTGCTGGACTCGCGAGGTGTGCTGTACTATCTAAGTCGACCAACCCCGGGACGTCCTCGGGATGCTGCCGGGAACCTGAGATTAGTGGTACCGACATCCCTCCGAGATGACCTGTTGCAGCTGAGTCACGAGGATTATCAAGGTGGTCACCAAGGAATTACACGGACCTTCGAGAGGCTGCGCCAAGAATACTACTGGCCTGGGATGTACGCAGATGTGGAGCGCTATGTCAAGGAATGTGTGGATTGTGTCACGGCCAAGGGTGCTCCACCCAACCCAGGGCCTTCGCCTGGAAATATCTTGGCCACTCGGCCTTTTGAGGTAGTCTCCATGGATTTTGTGACACATCTACCCAAGTCGGACCGCGGCAATGTGTTTCTGCTGCTATTCCAGTGTGTTTTCTCAGGGTACATCATTGGCTGCCCGATGAGCTCGACTACAGCCCAAGAC
Organism: Phytophthora vignae f. sp. vignae; assembly: GCA_016169955.1. Classification (NCBI taxonomy): domain Eukaryota; phylum Oomycota; class Peronosporomycetes; order Peronosporales; family Peronosporaceae; genus Phytophthora; species Phytophthora vignae. The sequence goes on along the minus strand of JABJUM010000054.1, from coordinate 457,195 downwards.
GTGGCTGAGGTTTACATGGACTATGTGTTCCAGAGATTTGGGGCGAGCGAGATGCTCCGCCATGATCGAGATCCTCGGTTTATGAGTGAAGTGTTCGCGAAGTTCCGGGAAATGCTGGGCAGTCGACAGCGTGCGACTCTAGCATACCGACCTCAGGCCAATGGCCAACAAGAGCGCTCTGTGCAGACTGTTGTCCGAGCCATTCGAGCCTATGTCTCTGAGCCAGACCAGAGCGACTGGGACGATCAAGTGGAGAAATTGATGTGGGCTCTGAATACGTCTTTTGACGCTACTCGACTTGACACTCCGTTCTACCTGGTCCACGGCTGGGACCCGAAGAGCACGGTCTCAGCTATGTTAGGAACCCCTCCAGCTGGGCTGGACCTGAGAACCGCTTATGAGTGGCGTCGAAAGGTTCAGAGACAATATGAGTATGCTCAATCCTGGGCCAAGGACTTACAGGCGGAGGCTAAGGAGAAGCGCTCAGCCGCACAAACCAAAGCCTGGGCTGAGCTCTCCGAGAGACTGAAGTCGGGATTCGCTGTCGGCGATGCTGTCTGGTTATATCTGGCTCGGGTACAACCTGGGTTGACGAAGAAGTTTGCTCATCTCTGGCATGGGCCATTCCGGATTATGGAAGTCTCGGATGACTACAGATGTAAGCTGAAGATCGAGGGGACTGGGTATAAGCTGTATCCTTGGGTTCATGTAAGTCGACTCAAGCCGCGTGCCCTTTTCCCAGACCGACCTACGGTTGAAATCGAAGTTTCCGAAGGAGATGATCTGGATGCAGCTCTACTGCCCGAAGACATTGACGAACCAGACGAAGCTCAAGATGTATACGAGGTTGAATCGATCCGAGATGTTCGTTGGACTAAGCGGACGCGGACGTCCAGGAGAGTCCGAGAATATTTGGTGAAATGGAAGGGCTACCCTGATCCGGAGTGGCTGCCAATGTCGCAGCTTAATTGTGGGGCTCTGCTGTACGAATTCAACAAGAGCGCGCGAGCCCGGTTTAAAGCCATGCAAGCTGGGGATGAGCCTCCTGAGCCTAGTGCTCAGTAGAGGTCCCTCCGCCTGAACCGCGTTTGTGTTAGTGTCGTCTTGTGAATGGAGTTTGTGGAAGTTCTATTGTTTTATCCTGATCCGAGTGACTCTGAAGTGAATTACGCTATTCTCGACTGGAATGAGTGGAGGAAGAGCTGAGATGAGAAATAGTAAAGGTGACACATGCAAGTTACGTGTTATCTGAAGTTAAACGCTACATCTCTGCAAATTACTCGTCTTCTTCTTCACCCGCTGCTGCCTCCTGTGTGCGCGTGATGTCTGCCAAAACATTCTCGAGCTCGGCTTGGTCGTAGATGGGGCTTGGGTCAATCGGGTACTGAATCTGCTCGTTTTCGTTCATGAAGTCGGCTTGAAGTGCTGCCGGCGCCAGGTTCAGGAACGCGTTATCGGAACGACGTGTGGCGAACTGCGTGCGAGCGGGCTCAGTGTCGTCCAGCGTCTAAAGCTGGTCTGGCAGCGAGATTCCGAGACTAGGATCACGGATGATCCAGTGGCAAGGATTCTGGCGGACGACCCAAAGACCAGGCTCATACCAGATGTCGTCCGTGTAGCCGTCGACCACGCTCAGCTCTTGCATCATCTCGCGGCGCTGAGCTTCGAACTCGGCGCTGCGCTCCTTGCGGTCGCGGTACAGCTCAAGTAGTTCTGGCATGTCGAGAAGTGTGGCCATGGCCTCATAATCGAAGTCCGTGTCCATGGTAACCCAGTGCTGCCGCTCCCAATACGCGCGCCGCCAGAGACTCATGAAGTTCACGATGCGCGTCAGAGCATCGACCATGTCTGAGCCCAACTCGTCGTACCGGAAGAAGACCAACGTCTGGACTCGCTGGTTCCACATGGCGTCCCAGGGTTTCGATCGAAGCACCTCCACGTACGCGACAGGCTCCCAGCGCTGGCGCAGATGCCGAATGTGGCTCTTGCATGGGGCGTAACTTGGGAAGCCGAGCGTCTGACGCGGAAGATTCTGGACTCTGATGCCGAAGCGCAGGTAGCTGCCTTGGCCACGCCTGGGGACCTCGATCACTCCATCATCTGGGGGTGCTGGGGGGTCATTCCTAGAGCGTGATGACGGTCGGGCTGGGAGCTGCTGCGAGATCAACGTACGGGCCTGGTCAATTGCTTGGTCTGACAGGGGGAGTTTCGGGATAACAGGACCAGACCTACCATGGGATGTTGTAGAAGCTGGAAGCTGGGGAGAGGTCCGAGATCGCTTTGGCGTGCCACTCCCAGACGCATCTGAGCCGCGTTTGCGCTTGCTCTTTCCTTGAGAAGACGATTGAACTGAGCGCTGCTTGGACGTCTTGTTCTGGGATGAACCTCCGCTGTGCTGCTTGCCGTCGAAGTCTTCGTCGCTATCCGAGTCGTTGTTGTCTTCGTCCGAGAAGTCTGTGTCGATTGACGAGTCGTCATCCTCATCTGAGTCAGGTTTCACAGGCAACGGATCCCAGTTGGGTGGTAGCTGGCTCAAGTTGGGATCTTGGACACGCTTAATGGCAGCCTCGAAGTATGCCGTCGGCACGTACTCCAACCACGGTGTCGAGTCGAGCTGCTCCCAGTAGATGGCTGACACGATCATGTTGACGAGCGCCTTCTTGTCGAACTGGTCGTGCAGTGGCTGCTGCTTCTGAGCCTGTTCCACGGCATCCCAGAACTCAAGGCCAGCGCGCATCAACTATTGGACATCGCCTCGAACATTAGCCCACAGGAATGGACGTGGAAGCTTGCCTTCAGCTTGCCGATCCGAGACCCTAGCCGGAGACTCCTTCGGCGCTCGAAGCCTTTGAGGTGTGTGAGTCCGAGGGTAACCACGCAGAGTAAGCCGATCACTCAGTTTCTTGAGCTTGGCACGCTTGGACGGCCCTGAACCTGAACCTGTGAGATCGATCGTCGACTTGCGAGGCTGGGACAAGGACCGACCAGCGATTCCTCCTGCTTTGCGAGTGCTGCTGAGCGACAAGGTACCACCAGCGCCAAGTTTCAGCTTGCCCTTGCTTTTGCCGGATCGTGCTGGAGTACCTCCGCTGAGCTTTGACACTCCCGAGCTCTTGCTTGGCTTGGACTGTTTGTGCGGCGGGCTTGGAGGCGGGATCGATGGCTGAGCAGATTGCGGTACAGGAAGCTGAGCGGGAGCCGATGGAGGCACTGCTGAGCTGAGAAATGACGTCAACGTAGAGGCAGCGGCGCTTACAGCTGCCGGCGTACCTCCCTGTGCTGAAGTCGTGATCTGGAATGGAGTGAACGGGCCACAGTCGTCGCTGACTTGGTCCCGAGCTGAGACTTGGAGCGTTGTCTGATAGCTGAGAGGCATGGCCATGTCACGCTCGAAGTACTGTAGCAGCTCATACAGCCTCTTCCAGTGACCCAAGAAGTTGCTGTTCGCCATCAAGAAGTTCATCAACGCTTCAGCTGAAAACGAGGTCATCGCCGCTAGCCGGTTTCTGAGCTGGGTGTTGTGGATCGCGCTGGTGTTGAGACTGTTCTTGTGGGCGACGAGGTCATCACTTGCCTTCTGCACCTGCTCGCAGAGCTCTCGATTCTCAGCCTGAGCGTCACCCAGCTCCTTCATCAGCGACTGAACCTGGTCCTTGAGCTTCTGGGTCGAAGAGGCTGATGCGGATTGAGATTGGGATGACGACGCCCGAGAAGCCAGCTGAGACTGTAGACTGGTGATCTCAGCAAGGCGCCGAGCAGCTATATCTCGGAGGTCTCGAATCTCGTCGCGCAGATCCTTCACCCGTGCAGACTGCGCGCTCGGAGTTGACGCAGCAGCGAGGTCTTGACTGTGAAGATTGATCAGGTTGTTGACATCTCGAGAATGACGATTCCTCTGCTCGTGCAGCTCAGCCCGAAGTGATGCGATCTCAGCTGAGAGTTTGGCGTTTTGGACGTGCTCGGGATCATTAGAGCTGGGACGTTCAAGCGCTCGGGCGTAGCTCGTTACATGCTTCAAAGTCTCGGTGGTCTTCATGACACGATGCGCAAAGCGCTCCACGCCAAAGCACCGGACGAGTGGGATGGTTTCACGCTCAAAGCGCACCCGAGCAGTTGGGTCTGAGAAGTTCAGCGGCATTGAAGCCTGAGGCTGCAGCACGTCGCGCGTAGCATCACGATTGGTGAGGCTCCCAAGCCATGCCAAGTCGCTGGAAGGGAACACAGTTACATCCTCGATGCGGGCCACGCCGTCAGCACCATCGACCAAGTGCTCGTGGTTGTCTACGTCGTCCAGCGTCGCGGGCACACGAATCGTGGTCGGCAACGGTGACGCATGGCGGGCCGAGGGCTGGAAGACCGTAATCCGACGATGCAGACTTGACGAAGGCGCTGCTGACGATGCCGAAGGCGTCTGCGACGCTGACGAAGGCGCCAGCGCTGCCGATGTGGACGGAGTGAGCGTGCCAGACGTCGAAGCTGGCGCGGAGGACGTCGCGTGCTGCGTGGAGCCGTCGGATGGTGGCTGCGAGGTTGGCACTACCGGTGTGGGACGCTGGACCGCCGGAGTAGCTGCTACGGGCGACGGAGACGCGCTGGAGACAGCAGGGGTCGCGCTGGAGACCGCTGGCGCACTCGTGGAGGGCGCGGACGACGTGCGCGCGCTGCTGGATGCCGCCGACGAGGTGTTTGAGGTCGTGGGAGCCGCAGGAGTGCCCTGCGAACTCGCATCTTGTCCGCCGCCACCTTGCGGTGACGCGGGGAGCCGCTGGTCGGACGTGTGACTGTCGGCCATGTTCTGGAGGCGCTGCGCGTGCCAGCGCTGCAGTTGGAAGCTGTGTGGTTGCGGGCCGTTTGTGAAATGGTTTGGGCCGAGGCTCGGGAGCCGAGGCAGGAGCTTTCGCGGCCGGGACGGGGCGATCGTGGGCATCTTCCAGTTATGTGCGCTAGGACCAACTCGGAGAATGATCTCTTTGGACCTGGCACACATAAGGGACGGTTGTGATGAGGTTCCAACAGATTTTGAATCTGAACCCATCAGTCAGATCCCCAAGCCCTACCTCGTCCAGACCGCTCCGGCACAAATCCGTGGATATTTCTTGATCCTAGTCTGGGCGCTGTACAGACTTCAAGCTGGACTGGCTCGATTTGGAACTGGCCTATACGTGGACGTCTGGACTCCGGAACGTACAAGTCTGAGACTCCAAGTCTGAAACCTGAGCTCGACCCCAGGTCTGGAGCACCAAGCTCGATCTAGAAACTGACGCCTGACGCCCAAAGTCTGTCTTGCATCTGGAACCTGAGCTTAAGATCTGAAGTCTGGAATCTGGTGCCGTCTCCGACTCTGGGATCTGGAAGTTGGGTCTGGGATAAGGCTTCGCCTCAGACTCTGGGACTCGAAGTCTGGGAAGTTGGGTCAAGGCTGAGTGGAGCCCATCTGTGACCACGAGTCTGAGTTGGGACTTGGCGGTTTGGGAAGCGCAATGGCTACATCGTGACGCGACATGGTGACGCGCACTGGATCCAGATCTTTGGTGGCTTCGCGTGGAAGGTCGCAATGGACGGTCATCGTGCGGCGACTCTTGGTGAGCCGGTGTGCCGCACACAAGATTCCGGCCGACCCGTCGCGTTTGGATACCGGCCAATCACAGCCGCAGGATCTTGGTGTCATCGGATTACGGCCTGATTTGTACCCACTATGGCCGGCGCAATCAAGTGATGACTGACCCAGCTCGGCCAATGAGAGTGCTTCCCGGATAAAATGTGCGGCCCACCGACGCTGGAACCAGTGACTTAGTGAATCCTTCGCCCAAGTGCAAGGTGACTCCAGGGGGAGTTTGCGCCCTTACTTGTTAGGCCCTTGTTAGTGCATGTGTAAAGTTAAACAGAGTTTGTTTTGCCCCGAAGAGCGCAAGTGACTGAGGTCGTCTTTGTCGTGCAAGAAGTGCAGTGCCTGCGGTCGTTCGCGCCTCGTGGGAACCAAGTCCTGTTCAACATCGCGAGTGAAGCCAAGTGGGGTAGTCTCGAGCCATCGACGGTCAAGCTCAGCTAACTCCAAATAAATTCAAGTTCAACGACCAAGCCTTTGCGTGTTTCGACGCGTGCTGCCTTTGTCGTTGTATTTCCACACGCGGGACGTCGGTTTCGGCTGGTTTCCTGGCGGTGCTTCATATTGTCGGGCGGAAGGTGATCCGCTCTGAGGTTTCGGCAGAGCAGTACCTGGGATAATGGTTTCTGGGGCTGCTGGTGGTGTCCGTGTGGCGCATTGACCTGGGATAGTGGTTCTCAGGCTTTGCTGTTTCGCCTACATCAAGGCGTGGTGCGCGGGAGTCCCAGGGTGCAGAACGAGAGCCCTGGATCAAAGGCAGGCTTACACCAAGCCAACACTCGGGGCCACTCTGGTCTGAGGGGCGAGTGAAGACCGGTACGCGGCTCTCAGTCTGAGCCGCCGGAGGAAGTGTTGTGACTGGGACGACTCGAAGCCGGAGTCGTCGGGAAAGGAGGAGGCTGTTAAGGCCCAGAGTCCAAGGGCCTGAGAAGACGAGTGGACTAAGTGTGTGTGGTGACGTTTGTATATTCAAGAAACTGGGGCAATTCGGACTACGCACGTGCGGACAAGGGCCTTCCAAGCAAGGAGCAAACTTCGTCTGGGGTTACCTGGAGACGTTCGAGTTCGGAGGCAGCTGGTGTGGCCGACGCAAGTCTGGGCCCACAGCGTAGCCTTAGGAAGAACCAAGACAAGGGGTTGCAGGAGTGAGGAACACACGCCTCACAGGATCTGGGATTTGGGCTTTTAGCTCAGATTCTGGGTTGTGTGATCTGAGATCAAGGTCTAGCCTCGCGGCTAATTCCGTGATTTTGGAACCCGCATCGCCACACTGGAAGAACGGCAAATCAGTCCCTCTGACTAGCGCAAGAGGTGGGACTTTAATGACACCGTGGACATTACCGCCGAAATGCATGCGGCGTGTTCGGTGTACGCGCCCCACCACTTGTAGCCGTGTAAGACCTCTGATCACCATCCCGTCGTCGCGTTGATAAAATTGCTGACTCACAGACTCCCAGATTTGCTGGGCTGTCATTCCTTGGTTGGTCGTCGCGAGGCGGTCTGTCGCAGCTTCCATCCGTGTAGAGACGTCTACGACTGCTGCAGGGGCGATCACCATTGTCCTGCACGTATGGGCAACGAAGTTGACGTAGGCTGCTGAGGCAAATTCGTATTGCACCTTTCCTTTACAGCCGGTTCTCCGATAGACGCTGCACCGGTACGCGATTCTCACCCGTGACTGTCGCGCGCGGGTGTACTGATACCCGTTGAGATGGATGACAGTCGAGTGCTGACGGATATGAGCGTCGTCCTCTTCAGAGGCGGCCCCATCATTCTCCCCTGCTTGTTCCACCCGTGGATCCATCGCGTCACCCGCGTCGATTTCAGAGTCACCGTCACCCTCCTGTCCCTCCCCGTATTCCGCCCTAGGTCGCGCTGTTGGTCCCGCTCTTGGCCCCGCCCTTGACTCCGCTCTTGGTTGTAGGGTTTCAGTCTCATCGTCGGTATGAAGCTGACGGCGCCCTCCAGATCCTCTGGCTTGTTGTCCGACGTCGTCGTTGCCGTCTTGCAGACTGGGTTCACCTTCCCCATCTCGATCCTGGTCAGTCACCAGTGGCTGATGATCGCGGGTGTCTTGGGGTGACGAGTGGGTCCGCCCAACGCGAATGGTTGCCGATTCGCTTCAACTTGGGCGTCTTCAACTTCAACTTGGTCGACAACATCGTTCAGATAGTCGTAGTCACCGAACTCCCAGTGCGGAGACTCCGACTCGTAGCTGTAGCTTGCTTCAGAAGATGTTCCGTCGCTCATGACGGTTGAGGTGCGCGAAAGCGAGTGGGCGAGGGTGTTGAAGGCTGCTGTTGAGCGGCTCAGTGAGACTTTGAGAATGACTCGAATGTTGCATGACCCGTAGGCGGGCTGGGCAGTTGCACACACTCGCACAGTTCTGCGAACGTACGAAAATACCCTTTCCCAAATGTGCATTGTCCCGTTTCAACGATATTACCCCTAAATAGACGGATACTTCGTCTCTCATCAAATCTTGTGCCCATGGTGGTCTGCATATTCCCTTTTCGTTGTGTTTATGTTTACTATCTAAGATCTGCAACAGTTGTAGTTATCCTCCGTGAACCAAGGTGGGTAATGCTAGTATCCAAAGCGAGCATAGCTCACGGGACACTATTACAGATAGCCAGCCTTATAGCGCACACAGCCGAAGCTTGACGAACAACTCACACTGCAATGGAGTATGCCACGAAGGACACGGTCGGCGACACATATCGTATGGAAATCGCGGTTCTTTGATCATCCCATTCACCAATCCAAAGCAAATCGATCCTTCTGCTATGTACTTTGACGAAAATATTTATTTTGCGAAAACGAAACAGTCTAGAAATGATCCTATATCACTTTCCGATGATAAAAAATTTCATAGCAACGCATCGCCTATATATCATCAATAAACTTACGAACAAATACAAACAGAAAAGATTATTATATGTGGTGAAAATAGTGCCTTTCACTCCTGCAAATGCACAACGATAAGGAGGTATTTATGTTCCCGGTAGATCGCATAACAGGGTCTTGTGTCGTGACCTATTGTTGAGATCCATCCCAAGGAAACCTGGAACTTCCCAAAAGGTCTCTGAATTGGGTCCTGAAGACCCAACACGGACCAGACCCACCGGTGATCCAAATAAAAGTCTACCTCTCTTCCAGGTGACCGCAAATCAAGTCGTCCGAAAGCATTCTCGTGCATCAAAAGTGAGGAGTTTTGCTTCTTTGATCCGTCAAGAACTGCACTTGAAGGAGGGCCGTATCGTATCCCCCGCTCACCTGACTACGAGTCGATCGACTCATTCTACTACCCCTACATTGGGGAACGCAGGTGGCTGTTCAAAACGGAGCAGGTCCTTCTATTCCAGATGGCCGTGGCTTCGAGGCACCCAGTCAACGGGAAGGAAATCGTTGACGTGCTACAAAATCTCGGGTTTCTGGGGAATGCATTGGCTGACCCAGACAGCGTGTTCTTGATTTTTGTCGTTTCCCAGTCCGACAACCACGAGATCGCAGCGAAACAAGACATTTTGTGGGACACGAATGCAAATTCCAAGTCGATGTCATTCCCAACATTGAAAAGGTGAAGATGGATAAACTCAAGGACAACAATGTTAACACGGTTGGGGATCTTCGACAAATTCTGTGTGGAAAGTCATCGCGGCGCGATGCGTTCAAGCTCGGTGAATTGAAAAGGTACTCGTCCGATCTCAAGAACTTCGACAATCTCCAGGAGTTGAAGGGCAGTATCCGGCAGTATGTGTGGATGGTCTAGATAATATGGTATCGCAGAGTCACTCGCCAATACGAGGTTTCTAAACGCTATTGGCGAAGGTGTTACAGGGAGCCCCATGTACCTGGACCCGACGGATGCCAATGAAACGGTAGGTCGCCGAGCAACTATCAGAACAACCTATACATGCACGATATCATGTGATTGACCTCAGGTCTATTACTTGCTGCTGCTGACATTTGGCATTATTCTGCCTATCACGGCAGCACCATCTTTCCAGTCTTCAAGTCCAGTTGAGGCCACCACGATGGCTGATACGGCACGGCGTGGAAGGCACCGTCCTGCGTGGAAAACTTCATGGTGGGCACAGTCTCACCAGCCTCCGACTCTGATGGAAGAAGGTGGCCGAGACGCATCATGGCGATAGCGCTTCTCACGTCCTTCGCCACGTTGAAGATCGTCCCAACCGCTTTCGATTCGCCTGTGGCAACGATTTTGTCGCCGATTTCAGGCGCCTTGACGTTCTGCCATCCCTTCGAGTCTGCCAAGTATTCTCGCAGTGCACCGTGGGAGGGTGCATCGAACGGCTTGAACGCAAGCTCCGACAGAGTCTTCACCACGTCCTGCTGCTCCGCCGGAACCAGCGCGACAGGCACTAACCGCTTGCGGATGTTGCCCTTGAATTGCGTGCGGGCAGTAAGCTCCTGTCCAACATAGCACCCCTTCCGGAAGGACACGCCCTTCAGCAAGTCGAGGTTGCACTCGAGCGGAATTCCATCAACCAGCTCCTTGCTGTCAGCATACAAAAATGCAACAGGGTCAGTCCCAACAACACTTCTGACAACACGAAGAAGCAAAATATCTTGGTCTCACCCTTCCGAAACTCCGAGCGCGATGCGGTGGTCCAAGTACGCAGACGTCTCCATCGTCTCGTATCCTTCCGGCAAGTTCACTACATAGGCAACAACTGTCAGCAATTGCAACGCGTATCATACCATCCTTTAGCAGTACGTAGCAGATCCTTACACGTCGTGTCAATCGGGACAATGGCTCTGACTCCAAAGTGCTTTCCGCGCGGGTCAGCATACACCACCGTCTCCTCTCCGGCGTTTAGTGACTGCATCTCGTCCAGCACCTTCTCCGCGGGCAGCAGCGCGGCGCCGGCGTCGTCCACAGCGGCGGGCACCGTGGCGTAGAGCGCGTAGGCGTCCGTCTTGTCCTCGATCTTGAGCTTCATGCGCAGCTTGTAGCGCTTCCAGTGCTTGGTTAGCGCCTCGGCCACGTCCTCGTCGTAGTCGAGCAGGAACGCGTCGTCCGCGAGCTGCAGCACGTTGCAGTCGCCCACCACACGCCCCTTGGTGCTCAGGAAGCCGCCGTAGAGCGCGTCGCCGCGACGCGCCACGTGCTTCATGTCGTTGGTCAGCACCGCCTGAATGAAGCGCGCCGCGTCCGCGCCCTGCAGCTGCGTGAGCCGGCGGTTTGCCAGCCGCGCCACGCCCGAGCGCCGCAGCACAGACGTCATCTGTCTGATACTTGCGTTCCAGGCCGCACCTTGTCAAATGGGCTCATCCACCACGATTGCGTATGTATGTTGAGTATGTCCGGCTAAGTCCGATTGCGCCCGACTTCATTTTGAGCCAATCGCGGGCGTTTGACAAGCCGAGGAGCTCCATTAGCAGACACCGAGAGCGGGAGCAATGGGGGAGCGCGGCTTCGCCATCAAGGCGGACGCGACCAAGACGGCGTGGGAATCGGAGGAGTTCCCGCTGCTGTGCGAGAGCTGTCTGGGCGAGAATCCGTACGTGCGCATGATGAAGGAGGCGTACGGCAGCGCCTGCAAGATCTGCGCGCGGCCCTTCACGGTCTTCCGCTGGAAGCCGGGCAAGCGCGCGCGCTACAAGAAGACCGAGGTGTGCCAGACCTGCGCGCGCATGAAGAACGTGTGCCAGACCTGCGTGCTGGACCTGCAGTACCACCTGCCCGTGCAGGTGCGCGACGCCATCCTGGCCAAGGAGGAGGGCGGCGGCGCCGAGCTGGCCGTCAACGTGCCCGAGAGCGACGCCAACCGCGAGTGGTTCTCGCAGCAGCACAGCCGCATGCTGGAGCAGGAGGGCGCCGTGTCTGCCTACGGCAAGACGTCCGGCTCGGCCAACAGCGCGCTGCTGCGCATGGCGCGCCGCGAGCCGTACTACAAGCGCAACCGCGCGCACCTGTGCTCGTTCTACGCGCGCGGAGAGTGCAACCGCGGCGACGAGTGCCCGTACCTGCACGAGATGCCGCGGGACAAGGACGACCCGCTGGCCAAGCAGAACATCAAGGACCGGTTTTACGGCAAGAACGACCCCGTGGCTATGAAGATGCTCGGCGGACAGAAGAAAAACCAGCCGCGGCGGGACGGCAAGGGCGACGGCAAGCCGCGCGGTCCGCCGCCCACGCCCGAGGGCGCATCCAAGCCCAAGCCACCCCCGCTGCCGCCCGGAAAGAAGCCACCGCTCCCTCCTGGACCACCCCCAACTACGGCGAAGAAGGCCGAGGAGGAGGAGACCAAAGGGTAGGCACAACTGGAGGGCGGGTTAGTTCACGTTAGGCCATCAGATACGCAACTCAAGCACAATATCATCAAGACTCGCTCCATTTCTCAGCGTGTGAACTGCATGTGCTCGGTTGCAACTACTAAAACAAAAAAGCTTCATTCAGTTTAAGGGTTGAAGCTACTTGTGGTGGCTTCAGGTTAGTCTTCGTGCAGTTTAACGCCGTAGAGTTTGAGCGCTTGCATGCACGCTACGTCTTGCGCGGCGGTGATCGTGCGGCCAATCGCGCGGGCCACTTGGAACCCGTTCACGTACAGTGCCACAGCATGTCGAGGCGGCTCCGCCTTCTTCGCCTTTTTGCTTTTCTTGGTCGCGGCGTCCTCCTCGGAATCCTTGGGCACTAACACGCCTGCATCGCTGACTGTACCAGGCACTTTGATGTTCTTGAATTGGCACGAGATCGGGCGATTGCTAGAGCGACTCCACTGCGTCACGTAGTGGTTCAAGACCTTGCGCGGGTTCATCCATTGGCGGCGTCGAATAGCTTCCGTTAGCCTTGGGAACAACAACTTGTCCAGGATCGAGCGAACCTTTCCTAGATCGCCAGGGTTCTCCATATACACGGCGCCTAGGGTAGCCTCGAACACGTCCGCCAGCACGTCTTCCACGTACAAAGTGCCGTTCTTCTTGACTTCATTTCCCAACCGGATAAACTCCTCGTAGCCAGCATTGCGCGCGACGATCGCCAGCTTCTTGTTCTTCACCAGTGAGGACCGCACTTGCGTGAGAAGGTGCTCTTGGTGGTACGGAAAGGCGTCCACGAGGAACTCGGACGACAAGAGCTGCAGCACGGAATCACCAAGGAACTCGATGCGCTCGTAGCTCGGGTCGTGGCCGATAAACTCGTCATCGTCGATCTGTGGCTTCCGAAACGAGGCATGGGTCATCGCCTGCAGCCACAAATGCGTGTTGGCGATATCCACGCCAGAACGCGCAGCAAAACGGCGGTGCAGTAAACGTGTGTGTGTGTACTTGCTCCACTTCTTGATAGCCGCGCGGTCCTTCTCCACGAACGCCTTCGCCTCAACATAGATTTCATCCGTCGAAAGGAAGCACAATTCGCGCAGTTCGGCGTCGTGCATGTCGATGAGTTTACCGAGCAATGCACGACACGGCACGATACCCTGGTCCTTGTAGAGCGCACCCAGAAGAGCCTCGAAGCAGTCAGCCGTAATTTTTCCCTTAGTGTCCTCATTGAGCTTGGCTAAGTCGAACGCGCTCAGCAACAGACACTCAAAGTTTGCCGTTTTAGCCATTTTGCCGAGGCTGATATTGTTGACAATGTCGACACGGGTCTGGTGGAGGAAGCCTTCATCCGCATTCGGGAGCTTCAAAAAGGCTGAGGATGCCACGAGGAAACCGAGAACGGCGTCGCCCAAAAACTCCAGTCGTTCATACGGGCACAGGTACCGTGAGTGGAATTCTTCCTTGAAATCACAAGATAAGTGCTGTTCCGCAACTTTTCTCAACTGGGAGGCGTTATTCCCTGCCGCCTTGCCGGGCACGAGCGCGTCACCGTCGAGCGCCATGCTCCTTGATCGCTTAAGCGAGGCAACATTCTGGAATACGTGCCCAAGGCGCACACGGGATCGAGTGGCCTCGACAGTGTTGACATTCTGCATACCTATGTCGATGTACGACCCGTGAGTAAACGCTTGGCGTAATAGCGCTTTGTCCTTGAACTTTAAGCCCATTTGTTCCTCAAAGCTCGTAAGGAGATTGAAGTGTCGAACATACTTGAGCACCATCGGCATAGCACTCCCAACCTCGAAGAGGTCAGCGCGAATTCCGGTAAGATGGCACTCCATCGGATGCAGCTCTTCAGAGTGGGGCTCAACCTCTGGTGACAACTGAAGAAACTCGCCCTCCTGCTGCCACTTGCGGATCCTCTTCTTGGACTTGGCGCCGTCATAATTGCGAGCACCTTGACCACGATGCGCAATCGCCCGGACATGTCGACCATCCTTCATGACAACAGCATTAGAGGGAGGTTTAGCCCCTTCAGCCTCTGGCGGCTCGAAGATAATCTCGTCGACACGAAAGACGCTCGGCTGGCTGTTAATGCGAGTGGAAACGACGCAGTCGATCAGTTCGTTGTGGTTGAACTGCGCGAAGAAGTCGCGCACAGTGAATTTCGCGCTGAAGTCTAGAACCGCCAGTAGCTGCTGCACTGACAGCAACCGCCCCACTGCATATCCAATGCGGTTGGGTGAGTCCAAGTCTTCACGTCGGAGCAGAGGCTCCTCCTTCACAGCGATGAACCGAGGCACCAAGTGATAGTCGCCGCAGATCTCCGATGGGTCTCCTGTGGCGTGGGCGGGGTCTGGGAACACCTTACTGAACAGGTGAGCCGGTTGGATGCCCAGCAGTTGCTGGAACAGATACCGCTGCAACATGAACAGCGAATGGCAAAAGGAGCGGTGGATCTCTCCGTTCACATCAGCATCCACGTCGTTGCCAGTCATCCCGCGCACCGACGACGGAAGCTCCTCCGGGATGAAATGGATCTTGCACATCACGTCACCGCGGGTGTACTCGAACTGGATACAGCATAACACCACCATCAGTGGTTACAGGGCAGCAACATTTACGTTCAACATTTTCCAGGTCGCTCACCCTTGGCACCTCGGGCGGATCGCCGTGACACAATAAATAAAAGCCGTCGAAGAGGTAGACCTTGTCCTCGAGCATGATGGTCGTCTGGCGAGGGCAGCGCGGGTTCACTTGCACACAGACATTTTCACTGTGAATTTCTGGGTGCCAACATGTTCGGGAAAGCTGAAGTTGCGCTTACTCTCGGCCTCCCATTGCATGCGGAAGCACTTGGTGGCTTTACAGTGGTAGGACACGCGCAGGCACTCGTCTCCTGCGGCTGCTGCGGCTGCAACTGGAAGCGCTGGAATGGCTACGGGCACTGCGGCGGGCGGCATGGGTGTTGCTTGTGGCGGGTTGGCTGGAGCTGGAGCTGGGGTCGCCACGGGCACTGGCACTGGCACCGGCTTGGGTAGAGCCTCCTTTGCTGCAGACGCGCCCAGGAACGAGGCGTTCTCGTGCTCCATCTCGCTGAGCGAGAGCCCAACGGACACTTCGTCCATCGCTGCCGGCGTATCCAACGTCAAACTGCTAGGAAATCACGGAATGAGAGTTTTGACCAATGAGTTGCTGAGAATAGGGTAATTATAGCGAATCGCTGAGCGTAAGCAGTGTTGGAGGAAGGCAAGAAGGTTCGTGTCCATGGTCGTCCGCAAGGCAGACATCTATATATTCATCATCGTGTTATCACGCCCTTGTGCGTCTCTCTGTCTGATGTGTGCAATGCTTTGGTGCCAAACGCGCGCGCTGTTTACACAAAGTACTTGCCCTTCTTGAAGCAGCTCATGCACAGACGGTGACGGAGCTTCTTCTCGCCGCACATGGGGCAGTCCTGGAAGTGCACAATGTTCTTAAGGCGCTTGCTCAGGTCGTTGTTCCTAATCTTCTTGCGGGACGGCGTCACCTACAGCAACAACAAACAACAAGAGCACAGTCAGTCTTCCTGCTCAAGCACCACTTGCTACTACGTCTCGAGCGACGCAGCAACAGCTACGCGTCTCCGTCTCTGATCCGTTGCATATGAGCAATTCGCAGTAGCATTGCTCTGTTGCTGCATAGCTGGAGGCGTTGACTGTGGTCGCATACCTTGGACTTGGGGGCGGCCAGCCAGATCGCGTCGCTCAGCGGGTTGGAGGGAAGAGCAGCCGCGCCGCCGTTGAGCGCCAGAGGTCCGAGCGCCAGCGCCGGCATCTGCGACGTCGGGAACATCTTGTGCTGCAGGAACGCCACCGCGCGCTGCATCGCGTTTCGCACCATCATCGCCGCCATTGTCACTGGTCGAGCAGGTCTTGTGTCAATGCTGCCCCAGCCTAACGTGCAGCCATCGGTTGAGTGGTGTGGTCCACCTGTGGATGCTTGTCCTATGATTGGATGAAAATAGGTTAACGTAAGTGACCCATTTTAAACATGATGATCACCTACGTAGCAGAGCCAAAATGGCCGACGCCGTGCTGCGAGATGTACGGCGCCAGGTGTGCGAGGCGCAGGAAGAATGGAGGCAAGCATGCACCCTGAGTGGGAAGACTGACATGCCCTTCGTGACGCTGACCTATGCGCAAAGCATTGATGGGTCCTTGGCCGCAGAAAGAGGTGCGGGCGGCTGCGTACACTGCTCTACGGGGAGTGCAACAACTCTGACGAATTCGATTTCCAGGCAAACCGACGTTGCTCAGCGGGCCAGCTTCGATGAAGATGACGCACACGCTGCGTACGGTTCATGACGGTATTTTGGTTGGTGTGGGGACGGTGCTCGCAGACAACCCGTCGTTGAACTCGAGGCTGGTGGAAGGCATGTTCGCTACTAAATATGATGGAGACTGCAGCAAAAAGATTTCGTCTCTGATGCATGTAAGCTGGTGCTCACTGCAGGGCCCAACCCGCAACCGATCATCATTGACACGCACTTGCGCTGTCCGACGGATATCAAGCTGTTCACACTGCCGACATGTGAGAAGCCGATCATCATGTACGGCCGTGGGTCGCAGGATCCAGGTGAGCGAGGTATTGTTTGCACACTGCGAGACTACGGAGATCGCGTTATGACTTGTCATTGATCATGTAGGAGTATCGAAGCGGAAGGAAGCTCTTGAGGCGCTGGGAGCTCGAGTCTTCGAGTGCGCCACTGTGCGCGGTGATGACGGTCGCGACCACATCGATTTAAGCGACGCTTTCCGTGAGTTCACTGCTACGCGGCTATCCGTTGCCTTGACTGTGTACTGAGAACTGTTGCGCTACACAGGCGTGGCCAACCTATATGGGATCAACAGCATCATGGTCGAAGGCGGCTCTGCAATCTTGACGTCGTGTCTTCAGGCAGCCACACAGCGTCACTTCATCGATCTCGTTATCGTCACGGTCGCCCCCACTTTTGTAAGTCGCGAGCGTCCCGCGCGAAATAATACCGACACTAACATCCCGCCGTGTCAACTTGCAGATCGGCGGTCTCCGTGCAGTCAGCGGCTTGCTCGCGCCAAGCCCTCCAGGATCTGCCTTCCCTCGCTTGCAGCAGCCCCGCTATCATGTCCTTGGAGACGATCTGGTCATCCTCGGCCGGCTCAACTCTTCTTAATCGAGAACAATATCGTGCATGCCACATGCACTTTTTGAGCAGCACCACCGAGCAAAGCATGTCACACGCTACTAGAACCGAAAGCTCTAACTGGGACGCGGTGTCACTTCAACTTACCCCGTTGCCGCAGAACTGCACCGAAAAGCCTGGTAAAATGCGCTCGCGCCTTCCCTTTCGCACTCGCCGCGTCGCCTCGCATCAGTCGGCAGGCTATCGAGAGCTCCTTGAAGGATCAGGGCTGGTCAACGTGTTGGTCCGCCCAATCAGAAGAGTCGCTGGCCTTTTCCGCCAATCGGCGACGCGACGGTTTTCATAGTGGCTGAGACCAACCCTATTTCGGCCGAAGCAGGAGCACACATGTGCGAAAAGCACCCCTGCTAGCGAAGTCTCCTCTTCCGCCTGTGGCGCGCGCTACGTGCCATTCTGTCAATTGCTGCGCCTATGGCCACTACCACCGCCGCCACACCTACGGCTCCGGATCCTGAGCCGCTGCCTGCCAGCTCGACCGGCAGCGAGAGGCCGCGTCCGCCGCGCCGACTGTCCGTGACGAACGCGAACGCGCTGGCCAACTTCGGCGAGCTGCAGGCGCACTTCCGCGACCACCGCCTGGTGGTCTTCCTGGACTATGACGGCACGCTTACGCCCATTGTGAATGACCCGGCACTGGCGCTGCTGTCGCCCGCCATGAAGGACACGCTGGAGAAGCTGCGCCAGAAGTTCATCACGGGGGTCATCACGGGGCGCTCGCTGCACAAGATCCAGAAGTTCGTGAGCATCCCGCAGCTCTACTATGCCGGTAGCCACGGCTTCGACATTGAAGGTCCCGACGGCACCTCCATCAAGAACCAAGTGGCTGCACAGTTTTTGACGGATCTGCACGAAGTTCGGGACGAACTCAGCGATCAGAGTAAAAATATTGCTGGCGCTGAAGTGGAGGACAACATTTTTTCGGTGTCGCTGCATTACAGGTACGTCGATGTTGAGTTGGCGTGAGGTTGGGTTGACTTTTTGGACTCACTTTTCACGTGTGGAATGTTTACAGGAATGTTGATCCTAGTCTGCGACCGCAGATGTCCAAGCTAGCTCACACGGTGAGAGACCAACACCCGCGCATCAGGTAAGATACCGGGATACCCTGGTTTTCAGTGAGAAATTGACTCAGTCGATGCTAATATTACGGCGCTCCTGAAACTGTCCCGCAATTCAGAATGGGCGAAGGCAAAATGGTCTTCGAATTCAAGCCCAAGATCGACTGGAACAAGGGCAAGGCGCTGCTGTGGCTGCTGCAGGCGCTTGGGTTGGACGAGCACGACGACGTTTACACTATTTATATCGGCGATGACACTACGGATGAGGACGCGTTCCAGCTCTTCCAGGCGCACTACAATCGCAAGGGCGTCGGTATCGTGGTCACCGAAGAGAGCAAGTCCACGGACGCTTCATTCACGCTGCGCGACACCAGCGAAGTCTGCGAGTTTCTAAACCGCTTGATCGCGTGTGGAGACCGTGAGAGGAGCGCGCCAAGCAGCCCGCAGCCTACCGACCCGCCTCCTGCCCAAGCGCAGTAGCAAATTTTACCATTTTTGCGTGTGCGACTTCTCGGTTCTCAATTCAGCAGGTCTCATGGATGTTTTGCTCGGCCATCCGTGCGCCCATTATCCCTATCTCTTCGCTTTACATGACCGCTTGTGACGTACAGTACCTTCAACGTCATTGCGTTTCAGATCACTTGACGAGCAGTGCGGATAGACCAGCAGTGGCATTACAAAACAAAGATAACGTAAATGCTTCTAAACCTGCATTACGTTTGACGGGCGTTGAACTTCGTCTTCGTCGGCATTTCCCTCGCACTTCAGTTTCTGCGGTGGAGCGAGCAAGCCCTCGGCTTCTGTGCAGCGCTATAGCCTCAGTATGCGTCGGTTCTCCCGCGTCCTCCCTCGCGCCGTGTCGGCGTCTATTGCCTCACAGCCTCGCGCTGTGGTGCCGATCCTGCAGCGCAGCTGGATGCAGCAGCAAGGTGCGCTTCAACTCGGCTGCGATCTTGAACTTCGACAAGTGTTGACGCATAGTGTCCCGTTGTTGCAGCATCGCGCTCCGCCAAGTGCATGCAGCGGCGCCAGCTCTCGAGCGTGACGGACTCGCATGACCACGACGAGCACGCGTCCATTGCGCAGGAGGTGCGTCGCTGACGTTGTGTGTCATTCATGTGGATACCTACCTGGAGGATGATGACGTTGTTGTTGGCGATGCACAGCTTCTGGGCGTGGACGTGCAGGAACGTGAGTTCATCACGCTGCGTTGGCAGGACGGCAAGAGGAGCAGGTTCCATCTGCTGCATCTGCGCACGTGGTGTCCGTGTCCGGAGTGTGGCCACCCGACGGGGCAGCGAGTTGTCAACTGCGCCGAGATTGACCAAGACGAACTGGACATCGAGAAAGTGTTTGGTAGGCATTGTGGAGTTGAAGCATTGGTAGGAGTGGATGGATGTTCATTGTGTGCTTCTGTGTGTAGTGAAGGGTGATACACTCAACATCGTGTGGAACGACCGCCACGAGTCGAGCTTCTCGTGCAAGTGGCTGCTTGGAAACAGCTACGCGGACTGGGCGCTGGATCAGCATGCCCACGATATGGCGACGACGCCCTTGGCGCTTGACGCTCCTGTCCCTTCAACGGAGTATGCTCGTATGATGGACTCCAACGACGACGAGGGTCTGTACGAGGCGCTTCGCCAGGTCATCGACCATGGATTCACAGTCATTCGCAACACGCCGACGGTGCCAGGCGCAGTCAAGACGCTGGCGGAGCGCATCGCTCCAATTTCGCACTCGTACGCTTGTTGGCAACTCGTCAGTGTTGGAAGATGTGCACTTATTCACATTCGTTGTGTTGTTTGGCTCTGCAGTTTCCAGTATGGTGATGTCTTTGACGTTGTTGCGGAACCCAAGCCAGTACGTAATAGTCGGTTGAAGCCGCCACATAGTTTCTGTGTCATCTAACTGAAAGTCCCGTGCTACTCACTCCTTTGTAGGTGAATATCGCGTACACCACGGTTTACCTGAAGAGTCATGTCGACCTGGCGTACTACGAGTCACCTCCGGGATTCCAGTTCTTGCACGCGCTCCGCTTCGACGAGTCTGTGAAGGGCGGCGAGTCGACGTTCGTGGACGTCTTCGCTGTTGCTGAGGAGTTCCGTCGCCTCCACCCGGAGCACTTTGCCACGTTCTGCCGTGTGCCCGCCACGTTCAAGAAGCACCACCTCACTCGTGAAAAGGCGACGATCATGGAGTACCAGCGCCCGCACATCCAGCTCAACCATCGCGACGAGGTGGTGGCTGTGCACTGGAGTCCTCCGTTCGAGGGTCCTCTGAGGGTTCCGTTCGACGATGTGATGCCGTACTACGACGCCTACCGCGTCTTCCACAAGCTCGTGGAAGGCGGCAAGCACCGCTACGAGTTCAGGCTGAAGCAGGGCGACACCGTGATCTTCAACCAGCGTCGAGTCCTGCACGGTAGGAAGCAGTTCACGCCGTGCTCGGACGGCGTGCGCCACCTTCAGGGCACCTACATCAACATCGACGATGCGCTCTGCCGCTACAACGTCCTACGCACGCGCTTCGGCGCCGACGATCCCACCGCCAAGAACCAGCGCGTCGCCAACGGAAACTTCTCGTAGCGCGTCATTCGTGCAATAGCAGCGCAGTTAAGTTGAAGTGGGCCATACAAAACTCAACACAAAGCAATTGATGATTTTTTGTGTAAGCATTGTGTAGCCGTGAAGTGCACAATTTGCTCGCAACATGACGCCGACGCTGGTGCTGCGTCTGCTGTGCGTGTGCGCAGGCCTGGGGGCGTATCTGTGCTCGAGTGGCTTGCTGCGTCTCAACGAGGTCTTCTTCCAGTCATCTGCTCCTTCAACCGCCGACTGGGATGGCCAGAATCTTCAGCGTGACAGCGCCCAGCAGGCCGACGCCGCCTACGACCGCCTCGTCGTCGTGTTGATCGACGCGCTGCGAGCCGACATGGTGCTGGGCAGCGCCGCAATGCACGGCAATGCAGAGGGCGACGGACAGCAGACGAAGGGGGAGCTGAACGCCCACATGCCGTTCACCAGCGGCCTGGTGACGTCGGGTCGAGCGCTCGGATACGTCGCGCATGCCAGCGTCCCGACCGTCACGATGCCTCGGCTCAAGGCGCTGGTGACCGGCAAAGCGCCGGCATTTATTGACATTTTGAAGAACTTCAACTCGGCAGCATTGGACGAGGACGCCAATCTCGTGTCGCTATTGGCAGCCAGTGGGAAGAGGATTGTGTTTTACGGCGACGACACGTGGCTCAAGCTGTTCCCGGAGACGTTCAAGCGCTCAGATGGCACGTCGGGCTTTTATACGAGAGATACCGTGGAGGTGGACAACAATGTGACAAGGCATCTGAAGGAGGAGTTGGACCCAACGATGCGGAACGAGAAGAGTGGAGATTGGGACGCCTTGGTGCTGCATTATCTGGGGTTGGATCACGTTGGTCACCTGCGTGGACCGAGGTCGCTACTGATGCGGGAGAAGTTAGAGGAGATGGATGGTGTGGTGCAGTTGGTGGTGGATTCAGTGCGTGCTCAAGACGCAAAGAGAATGGAGAACGACAGCTCAGCGCGACCGTCGTTGATCTTGCTATGCAGTGACCATGGCATGTCCGAAGTGGGCAACCACGGCGGCGCAACGCTTGAGGAGTCTTCGGCGTTGTTGATGTTTATGCGGGGCGATGGAAAGTCTATGCGTTCTATGGAGGATATATCGTACAAGCAGAAACGGAACCAGGTGGATTTGGTGCCTACGATTTCTTCGCTCTTTGGGCTACCGATTCCGCTGTATAGCAGCGGGTTGCTTCTCGAAGATGTCGTCCGTGCTTCCTCTGGTTTCACGCTTCACCCCAAAGCTTATTACCTGCGCACATTATACCGGAACTTCCAGCAGCTGTATACGTTGGCCAAGATCAAGTTCCATGCTTCAGCGCTTTCGAGTTTCGACGAACAGTACGAAGTACCGCTGAGCAAGCTGTCTAAGTTTCTGGAAGGAGGTGAAGATGGCATAACCGTGGATAAGCAGACTGCTGCTGCGGTGCTTGAAGCCTGTGAGACGCTACAAGCAAAAGTCGCTCAGAGCGATGGGTCCGAGTACAACTCGACCGTGATTTTTTCTGGTCTCATATTTCTGTTCTTCGGTGGGATTGCTACGTTGGTGATGCTCATCGCTGCAGGCAAAGCGGAAGCCAAAGATGGAGCGAAGCAGAGGAAAAGTATCGTTCTTAGTGTCCTGGCTGTGGGCAGTATCCTGCAGATTGCCAGCTTGTCGTCGAGCTCGTCCATCGAAAATGAGCATGCAACCGCCTTCTTTATGACGACCACTTTACTCGTCGCCGTCGGGATCGCGATATTGCGTTGGCGAAAGTCGTCGAATAGTAGATCCCACTCCAGTTCTGGGCTCGTGTGGGTGGGGATCTTACTGGTGATCACACGAATGCTGCGCGCACGCAACCAGATCATCAATTTCTGGCGACTGAATGGGCTTCACGTTGATACGAATTTGCCTGGAAACGAGTTCGCTACTGACGACTCGGTGTCAATTTTGTCGACTGCCGCCACGGTTCCTTCAAGTATCCTTCCATTGAGTGTTTGTGTGGTTGTGATATGTGCGGTTGTGTTGCGGAAGGCTGTACATCAAACCGTAACACCTCACCGCAAGGGAGAGCAAGTGGCGTTTGCTGTTGGCCTATGCAGTGGAATCCTGTTTCTTGTTGGCATGATCGCAAACCTTCGAGTCAAAGAGCTTTCAGACCAGAACAGTGTTGAAGGCGAACCAGGACTATTGGCGGGGTGGATATCGCTGGATGCGGATGCTAGTGCGCGCGTGGTGTATGCAAGTGTTGTTCTGCTCGCGGTTTTGTCGGTCGCGGTTGGACGAAGACTTCGCTTGTTGCTGGCCGAGATGATCATTTGGCTCCTAGTTGGCTTGCTCCAGCGCGAGACCAATTTTCCGACTCTCAGCCTCCTCTGTCTGCAGATGGAATCGGTCGCGAGGCTGCTAGAGTGCGACCACGCTGCTTCACTTCGGCACAACGGGGTCATCATGGCAGGGCTAGCTTTGTGGCTATCCCAAGCTGCATTCTTCGCGCTTGGCAACTCACATTTGGTGACGACGATCGACATCAGCCAATCGTACCATGGGCTGTCGGCATATTCGCAGGGTCTCGTCGGCGCGTTGACGTTTGTTAGCGTTTTCTCCGGCCCGCTTGTGTGTTTTGTCAATCTTTTCCAGTGGTTAAACGCCACGACGACCGTCAAGGTATCGGCGACATTGTTTGGGACAGAAGCTCAAAGCCTGACCGACATATCAAGCGGGACGAAAACTGCCTGCCTTACGATCTTCACGTATCAGACACTTCGGTTCGCTGTCTACACGTAAGTATTCCACAGAGGGGGTATTGCTTCGAGTTTATGCTAACACTGACGTCGTTTTGCGTCGTCTGCATGCTGCTTGCACAGTGTTGTGGTGTACTTCATGCGCTTCCACTTGTTCATCTGGAGCGTGTTCGCCCCCAAGGTAAGAGAAATCCTGAACTTTCACACCACACTGTTTCTATGCTCTAACTGGCGTATTGTGGTGAATTTCAGATGCTTTACGAGGTTGCCCATCTTGCCGTCTCACTCGCTCTTGTTGCAGTGTTGGCCCCAGCGACCAGGCAAAGGCGACGCGACCAAACTTTAGATCTATAGACTTCATCGAATCCATGTCAACCTTATCGTCACATGGCTACTTTCGGCGCGTGCTTGGCGACCAACACACATCGACCAACGAAACCGCATCAAATGGGTCCAACCTCACTGGGATCAACACTCAAAAGATGAAACACCGCGAGTACTAAGAAAAAAGAGAGAAATATTCAACTACTTTAGCACCTCGTTTGCAACCAGCAGCTTCTTCCCATTGGGGACGCCAGTGCAAGACGCCGCAGCATCTCTAGTGGCGCCCTCTTTCCTCCAAAAATATAGAAAATAGGCAAACGCGACTCGATGCTGAGACTACGAGGCTCCAACGCGTCTTCCCCGCCGGCTACACCGCCTTGCAAAACAAGGCTGGAGCCATGAGGCGGAGCGAACCTGTGTGGGTGCTACACTTAAGCGGCCAGGTCCTCCTTCTTGGCAATGATCTGCTCAATGCCGCAGGCCTTCAGCACGGTCAGCACCAGCTGCTTGCCGTCGTCGAAGTCAGCGCGGATCTCGTCGGCGAACGTCTCCGGGAAGGTGGGCAGCTTGATGTCCTCGCGGGTCTCGCCCGAGTCGTCCATGAGCGAGCAGAAGTCGTCGTCCGTGATGTCGAGCAGCGTGTACTCAGCGCGCGACACGAAGGGCACCGACGTGGTGTGCGTGGAGGGCACAATGTCCTCGTACTTCTTGTTGGTGAAGATGTCCAGGGCCGTGAAGTTGCACTTGGCGTGGCCGTGCTTGCCGGTCTTGGAGGTCGACACGCTCACCACCTTGCAGGGGTGGCCCTTGATCATGATGAAACCGCCCTTGCGGATCTGGCCAGCCTCAGACGGGTAGGTCTCCGAGGCACCGGCGTCGGTCGAGTGGAACTCGAAGTCGTGCTCCTCGTGGTCAGCCATTGTAGATAAGTGTAGTGGGTGGGGAAAGAAACCTGAATCAAGACGTGGAAATTAGCGAGGCTGGTCACAGTGGGGACAAAGGGGGCAGGCGCTGCCGCTGCAGCTGCAGATGCTGATAGCGTTGCTGTGCGGCGGCTAGCGCCTGCACCGCCAGGACCTGTAGCTGTCTGTAGCTGGGAAGCACTCGTACCTGGGGAAGGGGAAAACTTAACTGGGGATCCAGAATGGGGCGCGATGCTGGCCAATTATCCGAAGCCACCACCGGTTGTGGAGCAGCCACACAATGTGTTGTGTGGTCCACAAAAAATAGGTCATTTAAGCGCGCTTAGGCCGTCCTCAGCGCGCTTAAGACACTAATTTTTGTATCGGCTCAAAAATTGAGTGCTGCCCTCGACGCCGGATACCAGGTGGCGGCGACTCTATCGCATCTGTGCGGGGCCAAAATACGTTTAAGCTCGATACTCTAGGCCTTCTGGACACTAGAGCACCCGTGATAGCAACAGAAGGCCTAGGTATCACCAGAAAGCGGTTTGCGTTTTAAGCCTGATTTACTAATCCACACAGACTTCTGTACTTCAACGAGTACCTTGCAGTTGAGCTCAACTTGTCTATCGCGCCACACAGCACGAGCTTGGTCATTGCTTATTGTGGCAGAAATCTTGCTAGGCAATAACAAGTCGACCACAGCTACTTCGCGAAGCCCCTGTTCGTTTCCTGATATGGCCATCTCTGTATCAGATACCAGTGCGGCAGGTACTGTAATTAAACAGCCCGGTGTAACCTGAAAAACGAGGTTTCTGAAGCAACATGTAAGTTATCGTGTCGTGTGCCAAATATCCCAGGTGTTGCAATTGCTGCGTAAATATACCAAACTCACGGTTCTACCGCCTAAATGACCGAGTACGTGGTTTGCCGTTTTTTTCAGGTTATCCCCCCATGTTTCCTACCTTACAGAGGCAGAGGTCGTTTTCTTTCGTACCCGTGTTTAATCATAGATAATCATACACGATTGTGGCCCACACATTGTGGGATAGCTTCGGCCATGACAAAAAAAATTTTAGCGGCCGCGGTAACCGATTCCTCCAGCCATAACTTAAAATCACGTCGCCGAACTATTTTTTTCTTAGTTCATACGAGAAGATTGAACCAATGATCGCAAGACATCATCGATTTGGCTTGTTTCCTACTTGGAAGTAAGAAGAAGCAGAGTGATGTAGCTTCCTGATCAAATTGACGGCGTTAGGATGTCAGCCACCCAGGGGCGGATCTTCATACAACTAGCCCCCCCCCCCCCCCCCCCAGATTTTGAGAGGTCGATCCACTTACCCGTCCCCCCTATTTTGAGGTGCGAGACAGGCTTTCCCCCCAGTTTTGGCCGGCCAGATGGACTTACCCCCTATTTTTGCTCTGCCCCCCCACCCCCCCCCACTCAGATATTGGTTCTGGCTCCGCCCCTGCGTACAACACTAACTTGGCAGAACTCGCTAAGAACAAGACATACATGTATACACGTCTCAATATAAGAACATAACATCGTGCTTACTGCCGGTTCTTCGGCTTGCCTTCCACGTTGGATCTCGTTTCACACACGAGCTTCGGCAAGGAATTTACTAAAATATTTGTTTTACCGCAAGTATACATTTTGCAATAATTTAGCAGAAATGTTTTGTCAATTAAAAAAGACTAATGGAATTTTATGTTATCACTTGACAGTGTACATTCGGTGGTGCGCCCGACGTTTAGTGGCACAAGAACTGCGTCAGCGGATCAGATACTTCTCCCCTTCAATCGCTGCGAGAAAGAACGAGAACAACGAGACCGGCATCATCCTCTCTTAGCGCCTAGAGACCATGGCAGAGCCCCACATGAAGACGGCGGGCGTGGCCCAGTACATCCACCACCAGAGCGACGTGTCGGCCAACGCCATCGCGCCCACGGACGCTGTGGTGGCCGAGTTCAAACAGCTCAAGATGCGGCGCAAGTACCGCTACGTGCTGTTCCGGATCGAGGCCGACAAGGTGGTCGTGGACGCCACGGCGCCGCCCTCGGCCTCGTTCGCGGACTTCAACGCGGCGCTGCCCGACTCGGATTGCCGCTACGCCGTGTACGACCACGAGTTCCTGACGCCCGACGGCCGCAAGTCCAGCAAGCTCTTCTTCGTCACGTGGATCCCGCAGAACTCGCACCCGGGGTTTAAGATGGCCTACACGCACGCCAAGAGCGCCGTCCAGAGCGTGTGCGAGGGCTGCTTCGAGGTCAGCGCCGTCATCAAGAAGGAGGTCGCGCAGGGCATGGACATCACGGACGGAAACGCCTCCGACTCGGACAGCGAGTTCGAGGACGACTAAACTGGTAGAGAACAGCTGCAGTAGCGGAGCGTGGTCTGGACAGGTTGGTTGCCATTCCTAAAGTTCTATTCGGACCTGTCCTCTCATCAATCAAAAGCTGCGTTTTGGATTATCGGGGTTTTATTACTTGGACGTCGTGGCCTTGAGGTGCTGTCGCTGCTTGTTGCGCATCGCCAGCATCTGCTTCTTGAGTGCCCGCTCCGCCTCGAGGTTCATGCGCTTGCGCTCCTTCTCTCTGTGCTCCTGCGCTTCGTGCTCGGCGCGCTTGCGTTTCTCGTTGCGCGCCTTCTCCACGGCGCGAGTGTGCTTGATATACACGAAGCGCGTGTACTCGTGCGTGAGCATGCGCAGCACGGCAACGCCGGGGCCGCTGCGGTGCACGAGCATATCGTGCGCAGTTTCTAGCTTGCTCAAAGCGTACGAGTCGTACGGCCGAACCAGGCGCATTGCTTCGTCGAACTGGGCCTGTATCGCCGGCGTCACGAGCGACGTGTCCTTCGTCCTGGGCGATCGGGTTCTCGGCGAAGGGGTAGTGACAGGTACTGGAGGTTGCTCCGCTTCTGGTTCAGTCTTGAATACGCCGTTGGCCGGTTTAGTCCCCGACTCCCCTGAGTTTTGTGTCGATTTCACCTCAGCATTGTCCGTTGAGCCAGCAGTACCGTTCACGGCTGAGGATGATGTGGTGGAGGAATCTGCCGCTGTAGCGGCACCTTCGTCGGGCTTATTTGTAGGTTTGTCCGAGGGTTTCGTACTCGTCGCGGCGGTCGAGGCTGGAGTGGATACTGGGGTCTTGGAGGCTGGAGTGCCAGCGAGGCGAATGATCTGAGCCACGCAGGCTAGCCACCTTGTGGTGCGCTGAACGTTGATCCGATCCATCTTTGGTGGGCCCAACGCTTGCTGAGCGGCTGCATATTGCCCCGTCAAGCTGCCATTGGACTTCCAGTCAGTTGGCTTCGGTGGCTTACGAGCTGACGTGTTCGAAGCTGTGCCGTGAGCGTAGCCGTTGTAGCCTTTGGCACTCGGAGGGTTGATGTAGCAGCCGTTCTGGACAAACTTGCTCTCCTTCTTCTCAAAGTCCAACCGCTTAGCCTCCTTACGGGATGCGATGAGGCCACGCGCATCAACCGGGGCACGACAGACGCCGCAAATAATGTCATCAGTCATACTTGGAAGGCCCTTGGGGAGTGTGATGTCCTTGCGCACTCCATCCTGAACAATTGAGATCGACTTCCGCTTCTTCTTACCGCCAGCTGCGACGCCGGCCACGGGCAGATAGCGTTCGCGTTCACGAGCACTCGAGCGGCGCTTCGTGCATCTCCAGTGCTGGACGTGAGGAACTGCAGACTCGTCGCTCCCGGAGCAGTAGAAAAGGTGTTGCCGCTCATGGAAGGGGTCTAAGCACACGTCACAAGTATACTGTTGGCTGAACGGACCTGGATACTTGGCCAGGTACCTCGGCGGGTTGAATGTCCTCTCAAGACGACGAAACAACTTCTTGTCGTTAACCAAGTCCTGGGCAGGCGTCGGAGGCAGTGCGTACACCTTTTCAAGCTGTGGCACGTAGCTCAGGATCAGCTGAAGAACCTGAAGGTGCTTGTAGTTGTAGTCAGGCGGCTCCGTCTTGCAGGTGCGCAGGCCCTTGTTGCAATACCCCACAGCCAGCGCCGCGATATCCCGAATCACCTCGGCAGCAGTGGTATAATCCGGCAAGTGCTTCGCAACCGTACCAAACCGACGCATGTCATCACGTCCAACGAGTAGACGAACAGGACGCGTGATTAGCTTGGCAAGGAGGTCGCCAATGTCCTCGGTGCAGTCGCGATGACGCTCGCAATACGCGTGGAACTGCAGGATGTGACCCGTCCGAAGCTCCACGTGCCCATTTCCTTTATGCGCACACATGGCGTGGAAAAACTGCGCACAGTTTACCCGGCGACACTGAATCCGAACGCCACGGCCCGAGTGACAGAAGCAGCACTCCCCCGGTGTAAGCGGATCTCTCATCATCACTTCGTTCACATCAGGCACCACTTCCTCGACTTCCTCGGCAGGTTTCTCCAGCTTCTCAGCTTCTCGATTAGTCTCCTCCGTAGCAGCAGCTTCCGCAGCCTCAGCCGCCTCTTTTGCCGCTGCTTCCCTGGCAGCCGCCTCCTTCTTCGTCAACTTCTCAATAGGCTTGATCTTGCTCTCCCTCACAACGTGTGCAGCCAGTCGCCGCGGATCCCAATTGATGCACAGCACGTGACCGAACTGCACCGCATCTCCCGTCGCCGCTTCCTTCTCTTCTCCCTTCCCAAACTTGGCGCACCGGCTCCAAAATGCAGCATCTCCTGCAGTCTCCACGAGCTTTAACGCTCCCTCGCCACCTCCTTTGCCGCAATACACGCACGTAGCAGCTCGCCGCTCGACTCCACGGTGACAGCAGTCACACTTCCAGTCTGCATCCTTCATTTCCGTATCTTCCTGCTGCGTCTCACCCTTTTCCACCGTCTCGGGCGCTGGCAACGCGTCGGCGTAGCACTTGTCGTGCACTGCCAGCTTGCAGCCCACGCAGACGCGGAGTGTGTCGCCGCGCGTGGAGCTCTCAACGAGGTCGCACTCGGAGCACCTCAAATTCTGCTCTGAACTCCCTTCTTTTTCCATTTTGACGTCCTCTGAGGCCTCAGGAGCCTCGGCGGGCGCGGGGTCTTGCGCGCCAACCGACGCGTCGCCGTCGTCCTTGAATTTCTCGCCTTCTGCCGGCCCTATGACCACGTCAGCGGATGTGGCGGATGCGCCGTCGTTGAGCGCATCTTGTTTGGCGCTTGCGTGCACCGGAGGCTCCGCTGGGGCGTCGCTGGCCGCGGCAGTCGGCGTCTCCGGGTGCGTCGGCATCGCGGACGGTCGTCCCAGAGATAAACTACCTCCCATTTAGAAAAAAGGTCTCGAAAGGGGAAGGGGAATCAATTGTACACGGCAGAATAGTCCGGACTATATTGGAGTCAAGTTGAAGTGCATGTGCACTGTCGTCGTGGACGCCCATGTTAGTTCAGTTGAAGTCCCGGTCGGGGAAGAGCTTGGGAGCCACGAGCGTCCAGGAGAAGAGCAGTATCGTGACCCACTGCGCCACGATCTTCACCCACATGGAGACGTTGTTGAAGGAGCTGACGGTAAGATAAAAAGTGAGTACTTAAGTATGAGCAACAAAACAGTGAGTAAAGAGCAAGTGTCTGCAGCCAGCCTACCCGTCCGCCGAGTTCCAGTCGGTGAGCACCATGGCCATGTACAGACCTGCTAAGCACATCATGCTGTAGAATTGCCACGGTTCGTGTATGAGTTCTCGGCCGGACTGGGGAGGCTCCACCGTTGTGCCAGCGGCAGCGAGGGCGGGGCTTTCGTCCGTGTGCTGGGCTGGATGCACGTCAACAACCACGACGCTAGCGAACTGCTGATCCTGGTGGCGATCATCGCTAGAAGGTCGAGATACTGTAGTTTCTCTGCTATGGGGCGTTCGCCCCTGTCGAACGAGCAGTTTGGTAGCCGCGCTTGACGTGCGCCAGCTTGTCCACGTCATCGCGAACGCGGCGATCACGGCGTTGGCGATCATGCTGTCCGTGTTGGACGATTCCTCATCTTTTGGTGCAGGGGGCGGGTGTCTGCGATGCTCACATGACTTTACAGGGTTGCTGACTAGCGCCTGCCAGCACATGAGCACCAGATACGCCGATATAGCGCATGGTGGCAGCAACCCCACCTCGATCCACGGGGAGACTGCGTAAACCAGATCAAACGTTAGATTCAATTGTGTTGCCAAGTATATCCGAGCCTTGTCGAGTCTTACCGCAAGCGATGATCAGAAGGCCGGCCGCTATGATCGTTATGGTCGTGAACGCTAGGCCCAGGTCGCAATCGGCAAAGCGCATGTACTGGTTGTAAGCAAAATTCGTCAGTAAGAAGTGCAAGCGTGCGCAGGCGCGTTGGTGAATACTGATGCGCGTACCAAGTAGGCGATGCCAGAACCTATGCAAACCAGTGAAACCGCGCAAACGCCCAAGAACGCCGTCTTCCTGCAACCGGAATGATGTGAGAAGCTCATCGTACGATATGGTGCTGATATCCATGACGCACCATAAGCAAACACTGCCGGCGCAGAAGCCGCTCCTAGGCTCACCCTGAGCTTCGGCCTTTTCCGCACGCTCAATCCCTTCCAGCAACGTATCTCGAACCTGGTCTAATAATTTGCATTACGCAAAATCCTCTAACAATGGTAAAAAAAATGAAGATTTGATAAAAAGCGGATGGAGCTCACGTACACGAAACGCTGACGATGGAGAAGATCTGGAGGAGGATAAAGAAGCCAGACGCGACTCTCGTAAAAGGCACATACCCGTCGAAGAAGGCTAATATAACGCCCACAAAAGGTTGACAATGTGAGCAGATGCGAACGCGAGCTCTTCCGGCATCGAAGAAGCAAGCTTTCACTCACAGTTTGGGATGTAGAACGATCCAACGAGTAGTGCGATCAGCACCGGAACCTCGACCCACATGAGGATCTTGATAGCTCGTGCACGAGGCTGCACCCAGCCGAAGCGACTGAGCAGTGCGCGCATCAAGAAGAACATCGAGATGCTGAAACTAGCGCGGAAGATCATCTGGTTGCCCTCGCAGGAAGCGCTGTCGGTCTCGTCACAGTCGGAGAACGTGCCGAACGAAGACAGCAAACCTGGGCCAGCACAACAGATGCGGCTTAGTGATGATAGAGATACTCGAAGCAACCTTGCTAGCTACGCCCCCACTCACCTCTACCGATCGTCTTGAACATGGTGGCGAAGATGGCATTGCAGAAGAACAGCGCGATGTAGAGCCCGCGCAGCCAGTTGACCTCGATCTGCAGGAAAGCGGGCAGCATGGAGGGCATCCCGTCCTCCGCTCAGCGAATGCAGAGCAACCTCGATTCGCCTTAGAGCCGCCCAAAATGTCCCCAGATGACAAGCATCGCGTCAAAATTAGCGTCCTTTCGGTATCAAGTCTTGCAGGTCTCTCCAAACATGATAAATATTTTTTGTGGTTCCAGCTGACGCGCGCCACACAATCGCACAAGTCGCACAAGGAAGCGAACACTTCTCCCACACTCTGGCCCCGACTCGTCGGCCTGGAAGCCGTGGCCCGCCCGACCAAGGTAGAGCGCAGCAGAGAGCTCCGCACGAATGCGTTCAGACGCGCAGTATGACTAACAGCCCGCCAGTGCCTTTGTAGACCCCATGGCGACCAAGCGAGGTCGCTCTCCGTCTCTAGCGGAGGACGCGCCTCCTACCAAGCGCGGGAACAACGAGGCCCATGATCTGCAGCAGCTCAACGAGGCGGCCTCCGCTCTACCCCACGCTCTCCCAATAGCTGTAGAGACTACCGCACAAATTGCAGACGCAGTCGCATCAGCTGTGACTCAAGGGGGCGTTCTACCGGAGACTACGAATCCAATGGGGGCGGAGGTGTTGATGGTTGAGCAGCAGACTACGGCTACCAACTTGTCGACTGCAACGCCGACGCTTATGGTGGTGGCGCCAGAGTTTCAGGTGGTGCACGACTCGTGGGAGGCGTTCGAAGAAGCGCTCAAGACGTACGCCAAGGCGACGTACCAGCTGTACGTGATCCGTTCTACCACGTCCGTCAAGCGCCGCAATTTGAAGATTGCCGAGGGGGCAACGAAAGGAGACGCGAGGGCGTTGAGGAAGGCCGGGCTGGAGCTGGGGGTGTCAGTGGAGCACGACGTGGATGTGGGAGAGCAGCTGGTAGAACGCACGTTGATCCCGGAGCCGTACCAATGGTATTCCAAGTCCCTCAAGTGCACGCACGGATGGAAGGACCGCCATCGCGGCACCGGCAAGCGTGGGTCCGGGGTAGTGCGTTCTACGAGCTGTCCTGCCAAGATGTGCGTGACATTGCAGCACCGGGGAGCGGGGCCTGACGACTGGAAGGTGGTGGTGACCAAGCACGTACGGACGCACAACCACCAGTTGTCCAAGGAATTGTTCCTCTACTACTCGGAGAATCGGCGCATCTACGACCCGGAGCTGCTGACTGTAGCTGGAGATGCACCGGGTGTTGCGAACGGAGCGGCGAAGCCCTCGGTAGATTTATCCACTGCGCAGCTCACGTCGTTGATCGACCAGGCGAACCAGCGGACTGGGGTGTTCCGTATGATCACGTCAAGTGAGGAGCAGAGCCAGCAACAAACGTCATCGATGGCGTTCATGATGTCGGACGCATTGGGCTCCACGCCCGCTGCGCCCAATGGGAATACGCCTGACCATCGCTCCAACAAACAGCTCACGGAAGCAAGCAGCAACCATTTCGTGATCCGACCCCGCGTCAAGAATGCTACGCCTCTAGCGTCCATGCCTCCACTGGGGGCCGTGGTTCTGACCCCAGGGACAATCCCCTCGAGAGCGCTGGATGGCGGTGGCTTCTGCGTGCCCCGAATCGCTGTCAAGGTGCACGCGACATGGGATGCCTTCCACGACTACGTAGCGCAGTACGCGTTCGATACGGCTCAGGTGTTTCGCACACGATCAACTGTGTCCGTAGCCTCGAGGAACGCGAAGACATTGGCGTCCGCCGCAGCGAAAGCGGGAGCAGATGGCCACGACGTTGCGAGCTATGCAAGCTTTGCTGCGAATGCGGCATCGCCGTCTTCACGCTTGATCCCCGACGAGTACAAATGGTTCTCGAAGCTGCTGATCTGCACGTATGGCTGGAAGCGTCGAGCGCGGGGCAAGGTGCCTCGTCCTGGGGAAGATGGGGGAAGCGGTCCGTGTCCAGCTATGATGCTAGCTCGGGTGGAACGCAACGTTGACGGCCAGTGGCACATCGTGATCAACCGCCAAGTGCCGGAGCACAACCACCGGCTGAATACGCAGGTCGAAGAGCCCTGCAACCAAGACCTTCTCGAGCCAAACGCTCATACTGAGGCGACCTTAGCCACTGCATCATTGGAAGCAACTTCAGGCGAGCCCAGTCCAACTGGAGACGGCTCGTCACTTCTCGAGACCGAGGCCATGGCGACGGAAACAAGCGTCGAAGAAGCTCCAACAGCGTCACAGGCTCAGCGTGAAATCGTTGTGCGCGTCCCCAAGCTCCAATCCGTGTTCAACTCGTGGGACGACTTCCACGCAAGCCTGAAGGCGTATTCGGACGCCACGTACCAGCTTTATCGCACGAGAACCACCAGCTCGGCGAAGGGCAGGAACAAGAAGATCGCGCAGATGAAGCATGGGGACGCGGAGGGCGACAACGATGAGAACAGCGACAACGGAAGTGATCCGGACACGACGGTGAGCGGGGCTACTGCAGCGCGGAAGATCCCCGAGTCGTGGAGATGGTACTCAAAGACCCTCACCTGTACGCACGGATGGAAGGAGCGACACCGCGGCACGGGTAAACGTACCGCTCACGTTGTGCGCTCGACTGCGTGTCCCGTCAAGATTTGTGCGACCGTGCAATACATGAACCCGTCCGGTAGAGCTGCTGCTACTACCCCCGTTGAAGGCGGCGATGATAGCTGCTGGCGCGTGGTGGTGACGAAACATGTCGTGGATCACAACCACAATTTGTCACGCGAGCTGTACCAGCACTACTGCGAGAACCGCCGAATCTACGACCCAGAGTTGCTCGCAATCGACACATCCAACGAAGGCGCGGTGGTCAAACGGAAGGCGTACGTAGCCCCTGACCACAGCTCCGTGGTTGACAGTGTGTCAATGCAAGGTGCTCAGCCAGATGCAAGTCAAATGGCTTCTCAGCAGACCATTCTCCCCGCGCAAATGGAGGTGGGCCTAGCGGAAGCTGTGGCCCACGCCCAGTTGTTCTCGACCCCCGGTGACAACCATTCAGTTGGGATCGGTGTGAGTGGAGCGACAGCTTTCCAACGAAATGTGGCTGCGGTCTCGGCGGCCTCGACTAGTGTTCCTCAGCAGATTGTACCGTCAGTCGTGCTGCTTCCGTACAACACCACGCCTTCCTGCCTCCCTCCACAGGCACAGCAGCCCCCAGCCCAGCAACAACAGCAAGTCCAGCAACAGCAGCAGACCCAGCACCAGCAGCAACAGTTTCAAGCACCACTACAACAGCAACAGCCAGCGCCGGCTCAAGCAGCTTTTACGGCTACCCCCAATGGGTCTCACCTCGGACGAGGATTAGCAGAGAGCGAGGGCGTGGCCACTCTGGCAGCTGCGGCGTCACCAGGCTTAAATGCAGCCAACATTGTGCTGTTCAACCACGCCGGGATGGTGTCTGGCGGGTTCCCTGCATCAGGGACGAACGTGATTTCTGTCGCCTGTCGAGTCCACGGCTCCTCTAGCGGAGCGAGCTCGACGGATAATGGACCGGGCACGACCCAATCGAGCAGCCAGGCAGCGGACTCTGCTAATAGCCAAGCGCCGCAGTGCACGTGCTTCAGGATCGCAGGTGGAGGCAACTACGTGACCATCGTCCCCGCCACTGACCCACTCCCCGCCCCTGACCACAGCTTTGACGCTGATGATACCATATTCTACGCGGAAGATATGGAGGGAGCCTGGCAGCCTTCGTCCAATGTGGAGATCGAGAAGGTGACTACCGAGAGTGGAGAGAACGTATGGCGCGTGCCGCGTATCGTGCGTCGATACCCCACGTGGGAGGCATTCCACAAGTACCTGGACGCGTACTCGGCTGCAACGTTCCAGCTCTACCGAGTTCGTACCACGTACTCGGTGCGGTCACGCAACGTCCGTCTTCGTCAGCTTGCTGCGAGTCGAGGTCTTGCGGTGCGTGAAGAAGGCGACGACGGAGACCCCAACGCCGCAGTGGAGACGGAGCAGGAAGGCATTCATGGATTATCGCGAGCTCACGTCGTCCCGGAAGAGCACGAATGGTACTCCAAGACGTTCTTGTGTACGCACGGCTGGAAGCGCCGCAGTCGTGGCAGTGGTCAGCGGGTGAGTCACAACGTCCGGGCCACCGAGTGTCCTGCCAAGGTGTGCGCCACGCTACAGCGCACGGACGGCGCCAATACCTGGAGTGTCGTGGTCACAAAGCATTTGACAGAGCACAACCACGAGCTCTCGGAGGCGCTCTACCAGCAGTACAGCGAGGTTCGACGCGTACGCGACCCGGAGGTGCTTGCACAGGCGGAGCAGCTGTGGCGAGGCGGAGCTACTCGTCGCCGCGTGTTCGAGTTCCTCAAGGAGCGGTCTCCGAACCACGTTATTCTCATGAAAGACGTGCACAACCTCGTGCAGCGCTGGCAAGCGCAAGAACGGCGACCCCGACAGTCGCCGCAGGGAGAGGACGGCCAAGACCAAGAGCAGGGAGAGCATCAGCAGCAGCAGCCGAGTGAGACGGCCCCGCCTGTCGTTGCAGCTAGTCACGACGATGAGAGCACTTCTTGGTTGTAATCTAACCCCAACATCGTTTTGCCGATTAGCCGCCTGGATCGATGGAAACTGCTTTTGGTGAACGGGCACTTCTCGTTTTGCATTGTGCTTTGTGAGCTTTGTGCTTGGGTTGCATGGCATACTTCCAAGGCGGGGACTTCGTGGAGCTCTTGAGCGCGCAGGGCAAGACGCCGGCCGCTGCGTGGAAGCTGCAGGGCAAGATCTCCAAGACGTTCGACAAGGGAATCCGAGGCAACGCGTTCCAGCTCGACGGCAGCTCGGAGACCAAGATGCAGCTGCCCAAGGCCGCGACGTCCTCGCTTGGTCTGGCGCAGAGGTTCGTCATTATTCAGCTGCTAGTGCCGTTCACCCGCTCGTTCTCCGTGGAGATCTGCTTCTCGGACTTCCAGAAGGTGCGTCGCCGGTTCGTCGTGGCCTCAGCGTTTCGAGAAACAGCACGCACAGCTCTGCATGTGCAGCTTCCGCTCAACGCTGCCGACGTGCCTCGGGACCAGTGGATGAACCTCGTGTTCGACCTGCAAACTCTGTCGGAGGTCCACTTCCCAGACACGGGCTACCGCTCGATGGAGTCGATCTGCATCGGCGGGAGCTGCCGTCTCAAGCGGATTTTCACGATGAAGGACGGCCCCACACCGTCACGAGGCTCGCAGGCTGTCCGACACGCAGATATTCGTGATATCCCGAGACAGTTCGTGTTCTCGGCAACGCAGCGTGGAGCTAGTGGTGCTCTACCCATTCCGACGATGTACTTTGCTATGGAATCTGCCTCAGGGATCGGTGGCGTTCATGGAGTTGCGGTCACTGCCAACAACAACAACAGCAGCAGCAGCAGCAGCGCTCCGAAACCTTCTCGTCGCAGCCAAACAGCGCCAGGGAAAGCTCCGCCCAAGCAACGCACCAAAGTAGTGAGACCAGGGAGTGAATTGGTGCAGCGAAGAGCTTTGGTACAGCAACAAGTAGAGCTTCAGGCCGATTCGGACGCCAGCAAAGCGACTGGTCTGGCTCAACAACGTTTGCGTACACCGGTCAGAGTGAGCACTACAGGAAGTAAACTTCGCCAGCCGCAATCGAGAGTTGGCAAGGTGGTGACGGTGACGAAGGAAAAAACGGATTCACCTCGAATCGAATCCCCGCGCGCAGAACTTCGATCCTCTCGTGAACGTGCTTTTGAGTCACCACCAGATTCTGAGTTACCCCAGCCAAAGAGTGCGTCTCCTGTTCAAGTGAACAGATCCCGTGATGGTAAGAAGGAAGAATTGGTGCTTGCACCAGCACCAGTACAAGTTCCAGATCGAGCTTTAAGCCCTCCAAGCAGCGTGCACTCCAGCGTTATAGCGTCTCCAAACGCGAAGGGCTTACAATGCGGTGAACGAAGTCAAACTCTTCGTCAATCGATATTGGGGGAGATTCAACAAAAGCTCGCGAGGTTGGAGGATGAGGACGAGAGAGCGGATCAACGAGACAGGGAACTGTTTCTTCGTCACACATCGCTGCACAGTGGGGAATGGCACCTTCAGCAGCTCCGCGACGAAGATTTAAACGACGACGACGCTCCTCTACTTTCCGATGGTGAAGACGATCGTACTCAATTGAGCTCGTCCTGGAAACGAGAATCGAACGACAACTTTGCGGCCCCCACCTCCGACGATACGCTACGTCGTAGTCGCGGTGACGCAACAGACAAGGACTCCATTTTCTCCTTCTCGTCTATGGTGAGGTCGGGTACGATAGCGACTGGTAAGAAGAGCTCGTCCAACCTGTTCGAGTTCGACTCCCTGCTACAAGACGTGAAACCATTGGCGTCGTCAGTTGAGACAAAGCAAACTCCACGTGTCGACAACCTGCACGCGCAGCTAGAAAAGAGTATCAACCACGCAATTAGCGACGCAGAAGACGACGCAGATGAGCAGGAACTTGTGAAGCTGCTGGCGGCAAGACGATCAGCGAGAGAGCTGCTGCCGCGGTCTGCAGGCAAAAGTCGTGGTAACGAGGCCGACGTAGTGAACGAGCACAAGCGAGGTTCAAACGAGGAAGAATCTGCCAGCGAATCCGTTGATGAGGTCGAGAAAGACTTGACGCCAGCTACTGACGACGCCACTGATCAGTGGGCCATGCTTGAACAGGATCCGGGAGATGTTCGACAACCTATTCAAGCAAGTGAAGCCCAAGGGTGGCGTTTGAATCGACAAGAGGGCGATGGTGACTGTCAGTTTGATGTTGGACATGGCGACACAGGACTATCGATTGATCTGTAAGTTGCAAGGTGTTTTTATCTAATGTTTGTGTATTGTCTATTGAAATGGGCTAGTTTCATCTATCTAACCACGCCCATGATTGTAGTACCAGCGAGCTGAGTGCTAGCGATGCGCGGAGTGTTCATGATCTCGACGAAGATGGAGACTATGAGCGTTCAATTGGTCATGTAAGTCCGACGAGTCCTCAGTCCAAACCTGAGAACGACGATGGCAGCACTAAATCATCGCATGACGAGGACGATGGCGATGACTCGAGCTTCGATTTCGGTGAGTTTCCTGATCCGTGTCGGGGTTAATGCTGTGAGGCTCACGCGGTGGTTGACTTGCAGAGGATCTCGTGGAAGATGCTGCATCGAGCGACGATCGTATCGAAGACGAGAAAGCATCCGGCGATGATGGCATCTCAGCCTCGACCGACAGAAAGTCTTCAGAGCCGAAGCAAGCTGTAACTCCCATACGACACTCGAATAACTTCGATTCACTGATCTCTAGAAGCCCTCGAGGAAGTCTGCACCCCCACGGAAATGAACGCGCTAGCCTTGAACAGCCAGTGAGAATGGTTCCAGCAAAGTCTCCACTGATAGAGCCTACTCGACGGACACGAGACAAACCCCAGCAACGGAATTCCCAAGAGCGGTCTCTGAAGACATCGCATTCCAGTGAGCTGTCGTCCTCCTTCTCTGCTCGTCGACTGCAGCGGCTGCTCGAGTCTACCGACTGGACAGCGGAACTTGATGCTCAAGCGAGTCTTTCACCATTTGGACGAAGCAGCGATCGAAAGTACAACCCCGCCAACTATCGTTCACCCGCGTCAAGTAATGACGTCCAAAGATCCGCTTCTAAAGGCAGTACGCGCCGGTCGTCGCAAAGATCATCGGCACGTCCTCAAACTCCAGCCACTGCGTCCATTGAGCTAGTATATGATCCGCTCCTGCGTTGCTACTATGACCCCGTCGCCAACAAGTACTACGCGCTAGCAGAATAACTTCTACTTAACACGGAGCTGGCCAAAATTTGGTCCGGTTCTCTTGGTCATCCCAGATAATTTAGGGGATATACACTGGGATGACTCCATTCCGTGGAGAAAACCGTAATCTAATCATCCGTCATCCGTCCCAAGCAGCATGTTGGCGACGCTGCGACGCGAACGCGGACTAATCTGCTCCTCTGGAATGGTACTCTGGGTGAGAGTGTCCCGCTGTCGCCGCATACCGAGATCGCGGATCACGTCTTTAATCATGTGAGGCTTGAAGTCATCCGAAAGCGACGCCCAGAATTCACGGTTCGCCAGCAACGTGCGGTAGGCCACGGAGTTGACGTTGACCAGGATCTGCGCCCAGACGCTAAACAGCGGCGACACGATGAAATCAGCGAAGCCGACCTGCATCTTCTTGAGCACGATTGTATCTCGGTCCATGAAGGGCGAAACTGGAAGGCCGAGCTGCTTCTCCATTTCTCCTTGCACAAAGAACTCCTCCACCACGCGGTCGGTCCAGCGCAGCATCGTTTCGCGCTCCTTGGCTGGGTTGGATACATCACAGGTGTGCAGGATCATCTTGAGCAGCAGCTTCTTGTCGCCTACATTCTTCACCAACACCGCGTCTTCATCTAGCGCAGCTGATAGAATATTGGTCTTGAATAGAGCGACGTCTTCAAAGTGCTTGGCCATATCCGTTGCCAGAACCATCTGGATGATCATATCTCGCGCGTACTTGAAGTCATCAGGAGCTAGGTGGCCCAGCACGTTCAGGTCCGAGTTCTTCATCACCAAGAAGGATTGCGCCACGTGGTAGTTTTCCAGCACTGCGTGGTCGTTGTAGCGCAGCGCGATTTCGGACGCTGTTGAAATGTGGAAGCCGTTGTTGAACCCGTCGTGCATGAAGTCGTGTACGCCTGCAGCGATCAGGGCCAGCGCGCGGTCTAGCGGACGCAGATACGACCCGAGCTCTGGCTGGATGAGGAAGTAGTGCACGGTCTGCATGACATCTGCGGCGTGAATGGCGTTGTGGTACGGATTCGTTGCGATGTACCCGCGCTGGATCTCCAGCAGGAAATTCACCAGCAGGTTGCCATCAATATTCAAGGCTTGGCAAGGCGCGTCACGCAGGAGGTGGTGGCCAATGTAGCACAGCGCGTTTCCGCCCGAAACAACGTGCACCCGGAAGACGTCGAAGTTCCAGGAGGTCACGCCCTGCAACAAGTTCTGCAGCTCGAATTCCGACGCCGAGTCCAGTGTCGGAAGCAGCTCCCGCATTGTCGTTCCCCGGTTGCCATGGGCCAGCGCGTGTTCGTGGTGATGTCGGTGCGGCGACTGGGGCTTCACCGCTGCGTTGCCGTCAGAGTTGCCGCTGCCGACATCGTGTCCGTCCACATCCGAGTCGGAGCTGCGCAGCGATGATCTCCGACGCTTGCGGTTGGGCCCATTCGGGTCCTCTTCCTCTTCCGTACCGGGCAGCACCTTGTTCATGTCGCTGCCACGCAGCATCTCGCCGCGCAGCCAGTTCTGCGTGTCGTCGTCGACGCCTTCCACCGCCAAGAGCTCCTCGTTGGCATCGTAGAGTCTGTTGTTCTTGATCGCGTCAATGGCAAAGTCCAGTCCGTCCCTGAGCGACGGCCGAATTGCCGGGTGGAACCTCAACTCGTTCAGTATCCGAAGCACGTGCTCCACGGGCGACGTGATCGCGCCCTTGTTGAGGTGCGTGAGGTTCATGGACTTGGATCGCTGCTTGACCCTCTCGAAGACCACGAGCACGCGCAGCACGCGCAGGATCACGCGCAGCCTCAGGATCTTCACGACGACCGCGGACGTGGTGCCCAGGGCGGCTACGACGCCCAGCACGAAGCTGATGACGATCACCAGCGCGTCGAACAACGCCCAGACGTCCCGCAGATAGGGAAACCCGTACGCGAAGACCTTGAGCGTGATCTCCAGCAGCAGGATGGAGCCGACCGTGATGTCCGTGACGTCGATGGCCAGCTTGTAGGACGCCAGCGTGTCGTCC
The DNA here is from genome assembly GCA_016169955.1 of Phytophthora vignae f. sp. vignae. Classification (NCBI taxonomy): domain Eukaryota; phylum Oomycota; class Peronosporomycetes; order Peronosporales; family Peronosporaceae; genus Phytophthora; species Phytophthora vignae. The sequence goes on along the minus strand of JABJUM010000054.1, from coordinate 415,437 downwards.
GCCATCGTGAGCTGCACAGTCACGAACACGCCGTAGAACAGCACGATCATGACGAAGAACAGCTCGACGCTCAGCAGGCGCATGAACTCGCCCACCGCCAGCCGCACGCGGTGCATGGTGCGCATGTGCGCGACGCCGCTCTGTCGGCGCGTCGTGAGGTCGTTGGCGCCGGCGCCGCGCCGCTTGCGCGTGCGCTCCTCCGAGGCGTGCGGCACGCTGTCGGCCGGCGCAACGGCGCGCGACCGGCGCTCGCCGTACGGGGAGCGGCGCAGGAAGCGGGAGAAGGTCTGGCGCTTGGGTCTGCAGGCGCTGGACGGCGGGTGCGCCGGCGCCGACGCGGACGCCGACGGCGGCGGCGGCACGGACGGCGACGACGACTCCCCCGACATGACGGCGGGCGTGAGACGCGCGCGCAACGCTGCGTGTTAGGTGAACGTCGGTTGGGGCTTGAGACGGCGGCGCGCGCTTCAGTTTAGTCTGCTCGGCCCTGCCGCAGGTGTCTGACGGCAACGTTGCGTTGAGCTCCTCGGAGCGGCAGTTGAAGGCGTTGCGTCGGTGTCTTGTCGGTGGGCTATTGATAGCGTTGGCGCGCGGCGAGCTATTTATAGCTACCCGTTGCGCGCGAAGAGGCGTGAAGAGGGTGGAAGTGCACCCAAAGAACTTTAGCCGACGATAAGTACGATTTTGCAATCGAATTGCTTCAGGGCGTTTGGCACACGACGTTTCGGCGATCGACATGGATCCTGGACGGTTGTGTCGACGAGTACAATGACTTACTTGCCGGTGGAAATGGCGTGGGCTGCACTCTATCATACATTGCGGGGGCGAGGCACTGCTGGGCGAATATATGTAGCTTTCGACTGCGTAGGAGCTTGAAGTTGCACTGGTGTGCAAGCGCACGCGCGTCGATCATCGGGTCGGGATCCTGATGGTGATCACCAGACACTTGCCGTACTGGGGCAATGAGGACGCAACAGCATGGGCCACCAACACCATGACCTCAGAAGCGCCTTTGCCTCTGGCGTGGCCATCTGGGCATCTGGCACTCTGGTGCATGTACCAGTATATGCGTGTTCGCGTTTACGCTTTGTAATGCAAGTTCGAGGGCCTCACGGTACCATGGTACATTATGATCCGACCGCAATGCAGGACAAGCAGATACCTTCGTAGTCGTTGCTAGCGTCGCTAGCGCCCATCGTTCCCAGTGGCACCTCGCCGCGATCCTTCGCTGCGGAGCGTTTCGCGGCGAATCCGCGATTTGAAAACCATATCCTTGAATTGAAGCAAGTGACATGCAAGCAGCAGCACGCACCCGCGGCGGGCGGGGAATGCACTTTTGCCGGCAGCAATCGACGTCTTCGCTGCTGCTGCCTCCGCCGTCGCCGCGAAAACTATGATAACTTGCTGCCGCGACTCGTCTCGTGCGGCGCGCAACACGGCCGGGACACACCATCGCCAGCACCGCCGTGGCTTCCATTCTACAAACTCGACAGCAGACGCCCAGACGCCTAGCTTAGCCGCATTCTTGGGGACCTTTCTCGGCGGGCTCGACCCGGGCACGGCAGCACCCAACGCATGAATCTCCGGCGGCCCAAATAGCCCGCAAATAGGCCGCGGCTTCCATATTTCGGCGACACCTGGACCCTTTTCGCTCTTGCTTCAACTATGCAACGGGCGTTGACCAGAAGTCGCCGTAATTCAGTGATCTTCCACCAACAGCTTTTGATCCTGGTATCCATTTTGTCAGTACTTTTACACGATAGTTATATATCAATTAAAAGCACTGATTTATGCGGTTTCCTCGGCGGTGCGCCCTTTTCTAAGGAAAAAAAATGTGTCAGGGCTTCGCCCATACAAACGCGAGTCAGTCAGCTCAGCACTCAACTTGAAGGGAAGAACGCAGACAGCAGCGAAATCCCACCGACCGAGGCACGCAGCTCCGCTCTCCCGCTCTACCTCCGTGCGCCCTCCCGGTCACCCGTTCGGGGTTGTGCCGCCCCACCCCACCTTCTCTACGATGCACCGCACGCGCCACTCGTCGCTGGACTACCTGGGCGGCGGCGCGTCCTCGCAGGAGGAATGGTCTGAGTTCCTTTCCACGAGCATGATGGCGCTGTCTACGGCCGACTCGGACGCCGCGCCGCCGCCGCCTCCGGGTGTGACGTCGCCCACGACCGCGCGTCGCCGTCACCAGGTCTCCGACATCGGCGCCGGCCGTCGCGCCGCCAAGCCGCGCGGCATGTCGATGAACGAGACGCTGTCGCTGTCGCCACCCCCTCTACCGGCCGACGTGTGGCGCCCGCTTGGTCGGCGCGTGGTGTCTCCGCCTCCGACGCTCACGCGCTCGGTCTCCAGCTCGCCGCAGTCGCCGTCGCCGCCGAGCTCATCGGATAACCAGGCCGAGCACCTCCGCTCCGTGGACGCGCACGTGACGGTCATGTCCACGTCCTCCACGACGTTCGGGCGGCTCGGCAGCAGCTCGTCGCTGCGCGGCGGACTGGACGCCGCCTCGGACGTCAAGCTGAAGCACTCCGCCAGCTTCCGCGGAGTTGTGAGCTCGTGTCTCTCCTCGTCGGGCTCGTCGTTCTACGACTCGTCGTCCTCGGACGAAGAGCAGCAGCAGCAGGAAGGAGGTTCGCCGCTGTCGAACCAGTTGGACGCTGGTGCTGTGCCGGCCCCGCCACCTGTAGACCCGTCCTACGCCGAGTCGTGTCTCCCCGTGCTCTCGCAGCTCCCGCGCCCGCCGAGAAGCATCAGCGTGGACAGCGGCAGCGGAGCTCGCGCCGCCTCGCTGGCGCACGTCAAGTCCCCCGTGCTGGGCAACAGGAAGGACGCGCAGACGTGGCAGCTGCAGGACGAAGAGTTCCTCATGACGTCGCCACGCTTCGGATCGTCGCTGGGGAACAGGGACGCAGGACACGTTGACCTGTTCTGTGGAAACAGCGTCGGCTCGCTGCTCTCCACGTACGTTGCTGTCCGTGATCAAGCTCGGTTGAGCATCGATGTTGGGTCTGACGTAGATTTGTGTTGCTTTTGGTTGCAGTGAGGCGAGCAACCAGTTCGATGACGAGTACCAGGGCCACCCGAGGTGAGTTCGTGGAAAGAAGTTAATGGTGTGGATTCCTCTTCTGACACGCTAATCTATTTGTTGTTTTCGGTGCATTCAGACTAACTAAAGATTCGCGCGCCTCGTCGGTAGATTTCACTCCAGGACGCTCGCACGAGGTGAACCCGCCGCTACCTCCGCCGCAGGAGCCCCTTCAACGACTGCGCGCGCGTTCGTTTTCGTACTCTCCTGGGTACGGCTCGTCTGGGTACAATCCGTTCAACAAGCAACAGTATGGCGCTCCATCTCACCAGCAGCAGCAGTCCATGGGCCAAGAGTTCCCACAGACTCTTCGTAGCTTCCATTCTGGAAGTGGCATGATGCAGCCTGGCCAGCCGCAGCCTCCGCCGGTGGGTATTCGCCCCCCGCGTGTCAGCATCCCCTCTGATTCTCCCATGCGCCAGTATCAGGTTCGTGCATTTGCCATTTTGCTTCTGGATCCAAACAGGTCTCTAATGAACTGGGGTGGTGTAACCTTTTCTCCCTCCTTAGTATGGACCGCCAATGCCGTATCGCCGGTACTCCGATGCATTCGCAATGCCACCGTACCCGGATTCATACAATGGTGAACAGCAGGAAAACCAGTCGCGTCAAGGCAACACGGGTCGTGGCATGCGCTCGTACAGCGTGGAGTACGGCAACTACCCGTCGACGCGGACAGTTCGCAGTCAGTCGATGGAGGGCCCACAGCTCTTTGTGTCCGCTCCACCAATGGAGTATCCGCCGTCGCTGAGCCGCAGCAATTCTGCAGGGGTGGCTTTCGACTGGGGTCGTGCTCACATGGATGCAGCTCCCCCGTTACCGCCTGATGTGCGTCACGGAAGCGGAAACGGAGCCGCCCACTACCCGCCCCCACCGCCCGAGGCATACTACGACGTGGAGTTTAAGCGTGGGCGACAGGAGGTGTTTGCCGGACGTGCCGCGTATAAGCCCGGTGAATACGTCAAGGTATGTGACGTTTTGATGAATGCATAGTGTCTACGATATTGAGCTGACACGCTTATCTGTCTGTGACTATGTCGTGTCTGTGCAATAGGTGGAGGCTGACCGTGGAGAAGACATTGGCCGCATCGTGCAACGCACGACGGATGTGTCGAAGATTGGCTCTGGAAATGAGTCCGGGAACCCTGAGGACTCCATGGGGCGCAGCAAGCGCCACGACCTTCCGACGAAGAAAATTATTTGTGTCGCTAGCCAGCGTGAATGTGAAATGCTCAACGAGCAGGTGAGCATTGTTGGATAAAGCTTGCTTGCGGTGGGGTGCTTCCGAGACTGATTGATCCATCGTGTGTTGCCGGTGATGCAGCGTAAGGAAGAGCACGAAGTGTTTGAAGTGTGCAAGAGCAAAGTGCGTCAGCGCCTGCTCCCTATGAACGTGATTGACGCGGAGTATCAGTTCGACCGCCACAAGCTGACGTTTTTCTTCGAAGCGGACCGGTAAGGCTTGGTGCTGCGACGATCCCCCCCATCCATATCGGTGTTGGTTGACTTTTTAACGTGACGCCCTGTTGTATCTATAGCCGCATCGACTTTCGTGAGCTCGTGCGCGATCTCTTTGCTATCTACAAGACGCGCATCTGGCTGCAACAGGTTGTTCCCACCGGGAAGAAGGCGGGGAACGAACCCGAGGCCAACTAATCGCCTGACGGCAACACCGCCGGACTGAGAGAGGCGAGGTAGAGCTTTTCGCACTTCGGCAGCAATTTATTTCAACCGCCCAGCCTGGGAGACCCGCCGTTCGATATCACGAGGTCGGAATGCGACGACCTCGAGACCGGACCATACACAGACAAGCAAGAAGGGCGCGGTCCACCCAGCAAGCTCAGAGGCAAAGCCCAACCCAACTGCAGCACACGAAGACAAGCACGACAATCAACCCCCATACGAGAAACACGAAGCAGCAGCGAGAAATGCAGGGAGAGGACATTTAGATGGCGATGTAGACGGTATGTTAGAACTGGTGACGTTCGCGCGCAATAGAATGCTTTTGCTTCAAACCGCGACAGGCGACGGCATTCCATGGGATTAATGAATTCAGGGGAATCGTCGAAAACGCGCTGGTCATCGTTTCCCGGCACAGATCTACACCAGTACACTACTGGCAAGTGGCTTACGGGGCGAGTGTACGTGAGCTGGACGTCTCTTGTGTTTGCAGGCATCCGTTTCCACTGAACGGAGCACCTTGAACTTGCTTGACGTGGGCTTCAATGGTGGACCCGAGTGGCTAGTGGCGGAACATGGAGGCAGCACCGCCATGGTTTCCCCTAAAACCCTGGAAACCGTCGACGCCTTCGACTAGCTTTCCACTGAGGGCACACCAACGGACAGACGGCCCTTCATCGCGCTCATTCCGGGATATCAAGGCTGAAGCAGAGACATCCATCGGACCATGAGAGACTACCTTCGCGAGATGGACGACGAGACTGGCGACAGTCCAAACTCGACCGAAGCTGCTGCTGCGGGTCAAGGTCGCTACGTGGTGCCGTTCACCATGTCCAGGGAGGACGAGGCTGTCGGGATGGAGATGGCTCGGTCTCAGTTGCCGAGTCTGATGGCAGAATGTGCAGCACCTAGCACCGACTCAAGCGGAGAAGGCTGGACTCGCGTCAAGTCAAGCAAGAAGACGGCGGGGGTCATTCTCTGGGAGAAACGCTCTGAAGGAGTCAAGCGTTGCGCCAAGAAGAAGAAATGGGGACCGACCGGAGCGAATGAAGCAGTGTCCGTGTCGACAGGAGATGATACCGAGCCAGTCGTGTACAGCGTCCGTAGCAGCACAACAGTGAACGCACCGTTCGATATGGTTCTCAAGACGCTCGACGCCTCGGTAGCCACTGCGCATCGCTCGTTCACCAGAATCATCTACGGGAACCTCGTGGCCGACACGTCAGTGCTTTTCCACAGCTCGACGCCCAGTACCGATTTTCTGGCCAAAACCGAGAGCGACAGCCTGGAAACGCTTGCGGTTCGCTGGTTCGTGTGTCGTTGCAGCAACCCGATGGTGTCGGATTGCGACTTCTGCCTCCAGGCGTACACCAAGCGGTATTCGATTGATGAGCTGGCAATGAATGGAGACCACTACAACAACAACGCATGGGAAGACGACGACAACAGCGACGATGGTCGGAGTGAAACCCGCGAAGGACTGCACCCGACAAGTGAAATGCCAGTGGCGTACAAACTCTTCCGGTCGATGGAGACGCGGCACTGCCCAGAACTGCTCGAGTCTCATCGCGTTGTGCGGTGTAAAGTTCCGCTAGGCGGCTTCCTCCTGTATCCGACCGACTGCAGTGACAAGACAGACGTCGTCTTCTACATGAGCATCGCACAGGACCGAAGCATTCGTAGCGGGGCTGCAGGACTCAACACTTCTTCTATGGCGACGCAGTGCAGCGATCGACAGTTCCGTGCTCTCCAGAACGTCGTGCGGCAAATGGCGCTGCAAATTGGGCGCCTGGACAACGCCGTTGAATCGTACAAGATGAGTCTTCATCTCGAATCTCTGCGCACGCTGCAGTGGGTGCGCAACGCCGAGCGAAGTGAATGCATCGTATGCTGCCGCAGGTTCAACCAACTCACGCGCCGAAGACATCACTGCCGACTCTGTGGAGAAGTGATTTGTCGCGAATGCTCGGTACACAAGGACGTGGATCTACCCACGTTCGGCCCCACAGTACTGCGAATCTGCACGGGTTGTGAGAGGATTCACTCGTCGTCACGACCTCAAGCGTCCTACATGCCTTCGCAGTCAGAACCAGAAGTCTCTGCGCCACTTGAACGAGCACGAAGACACCGCGTAGGCAACGCTCCAAGTCCTGACATTCCTACACGCCGAAGACGCAGCACTTTGGATGAAGATTACTCAAAAACTATGACGAACGAAAGACAAGCGAGAGAAGCAGCTGACAGGAGATTCGCACAACGTCGAAAAGCGGCCGAGCCAGCAGCCAGTTGTCCGAAGCCTGCGGCATCGCCCGTAATTGATCGTCGGTACTTCGCCAACAAGTGGGGCGGGACTCGGATGATGCCTGCACTGAAATCGCCTGTCGTAACGACGGCCCCCACTACTCCGAAGACGACGACACCGTCTCCGGTCGGCATGCACCGGTCATCGTCTGAGACCTTTTCAACTCCGCCGCTGCATCAACTACACAAACAGCATTTGTCAAAAGACCGCAAGGCGCCCACAGCTACTGGAGCTCGAACCAACCACGATAGCGAAGATGAAGACAAGTTCGAGAGCTACGCGAGTCCCAGCCCAGCCGGCCCGAGTTCTCGAGCACGTCCGATTTACGCCGTGAAAAATGGCATTCTAGCAGATAACAATCTTGCAAAAGGTAACCAGCAGCCTCAGAACAATGTCGGAAGTGCAGCTCAGCCCAACGTGATCGCAAGAAACCACCAGCAGGACAGACCTTTAGTGTACCGCAGCTTCGAGACGATGCAGCTGAACGAAGACATCTTCCTCAAGCTCTGCGAGAACTCGGCGTCCGTGCGGAACTCCAAGTTTGTAGCACTGACGCTGTTCACGAGAGCGAACCCGTACAAGAAGAGTCAGCAGAACGAGATCGAGGCAGGAGAAGCTGCAGTCTACTACCTGAAGGTCAAAGGCAGCGCCAAGCTCATGAAAGTAGCAGCGAACTTGCGCTGCTGTGACCCCGTCCTCCAGTTGCACAAGTCCGTAGTCACTCGAAATACGTGGGCGCTGGAAGGCAAGTCACCGATCCACCCGTCGGGGTTTGACTTCCGACAGCTCCCGATCGTCTTGGGGCCTCAGCAGGCCAGATTCTACGCTGGCGTACCGCTCACCGACAGCAAGAAGCGCTTCCGTTATGGCGCTCTTGCCGTCTTCGACGCTGCTATTTATCCTGGTGACGACGACGATTTGCCTATGAAGAAGACACTGCAGGCCCTGAAAGTCTGCGCGCGCGAGGCTTTGATGGCTGTGGATGACAGACGGAAGGAGCTCGAGCTACGCACCTTCCTGCAGGCACCCTTGATCCAGCTTCGACAGTCCGAGCCAGCGCTACACCTGAGCATGGAGATCTCCCAGTCAAGTCCGCGCTGGCGAGACATCGTCCAAGGCGAGCAGGAGAGCCTCGACGGCGACAGCGACAGCAACGACGACGTCGTCGACGAGGCCCAGCGCCGACTCGAGTACGAACTCGTGAACGCTCGAACGAAGAGCGGCCCCGAGTTCTCCAATACTGGCAACGCCAGCGTCGGCAAATCCCGCGTGGAATACTTCCGAAGCAAGATGCAAGAGCTCGTGCGACAAGCCCAGGACACGCAGGCGCAAATGGCCGAGAACACGCTCGTCATGGAACGCCACGGAGTCCCCATCGCCTAAACAGTCAGCTCCTCACAACGATAATACCTGCCGGCTTCTCGGTAGCAGTGCGAACAACACGGTCTGCATGTTAAAATCTGTTGCTTCTTGAGCTTTTCACGACAGTCTACGTTGGCTGCAACAAGGGGCTGAACAGGTCGCTCTTTACTTGGCCTCGAAGAACTCGTACGCCTTGTTGCGGAATGCCAGCACCTTGGAGTTCCAGCCCTCGCGCACGACCGTGTAGTACTCGTGCTCCCGGCTCGGCAGCGGCTCGTATCGCTCCTCGCTGCGCGTCTTCAGCTGCAATAGACAGGGAATAAATGATAATATAAGTGCGAGGAGGTTGAGACATCACCTTGCTGCGGGACTTTGCGTACGTGGGTCTCGCCGCGGAAGCTCTCCTTGACCTGGTTCACGGAGTAGAGCACGACGCTTTCCTGCTCCAGCAGCTGGTACTTGACGGCGCCGTAGCGCAGACCGCCGAGCGCCACTCCAGCCACGAACGCGCTCAACGACATGGGATCTGCTTCCTTCACACGTCGAACTCGGTCTTGTCCGCACGTCTTGCGCTGTACGACTAAAGTATAGTGTACGACCAGAATGTACGACTAAGTCGATAATGTACGCACCAGTCGTGCATGGTATGTACGACCAGTTTTTGGCGGGTGCGTGGCCAGCCAGTCAGTCCTTGTTGAACCGATGCAGGCCGAGGACGTGCCCATGGAGGCCGCTGCGCCCGCGCAGGGCGAGCCGGAGGTGCCGGCGGCTCCCGCGGAGGAGATGCCGTTCACGGAGGAGGAGATGGCCACGACGTTCAAGGTGCTGGAGGTGCTGGGCAAGCGCAAGGAGCTGCTGGAGCAGAGCAACATGCGCCTGATGCGCAAGAAGCTGGCGCCCGTGTCCGAGTACATGGAAGGCCGCAAGTTCGGCGGTGTGGGCCGCAAGAAGTACCTCGAGGACAAGGCCATTCGCGAGGAGAAGCGCGCGCGCCACAACCAGCGCAAGATGCACGACAAGCGCCACATCAACAGCTCAACGCTGCGTCGCGAGCGCATCGCCAAGCTCGAGTCGCTGCTGCAGCAGGGCAAGGACGACCCCAGCAACCTGCTACCCATGATCGCTGACGGCGTGGCTGGAGAGGACGTGTGCCACTCGACCAAGGCGCTGACCAACGGTCCCGAGCCGGAGCTGCAGAAGCTCTGCACGGACGAGGCGGAGCAGGCGAAGGAGGAGAAGGCGGCGGCCGACAAGAAGGAGGCCAGCGCGCTGCTGGGCTTCCGCTCGTGTTACACGTGTAAGAGCCGCTTCGACAAGATCCACCACTTCTACGACCAGCTCTGCCCGCGTTGCGCCGAGCTCAACTTCACCAAGCGCTTCCAGTCGGCGGACCTGCGTGGCAAGGTCGCGCTTATCACCGGCGCTCGTGTGAAGATCGGATTCCAGGCTGCTGTGAAGCTGCTGCTGGCGGGAGCCGCGGTCATTGCCACTACGCGCTTCCCGAAGGACGCAGCCGAGCGCTTTGCGAAGCACCCGGAGTACGAGACGTTCAAGGACCGGCTGCAGATTTTCGGCATTGACTTCCGTGACCTGGTGCACTTGGAGCAGTTCTGCGACTTCGTTATCAGCCGCTACTCTCGCCTGGATATGATCGTGCACAACGCGTGTCAGACCGTGCGCCGTCCGCCCACCTACTACAAGCCGCTTGTGGAGAAGGAGACCAAGGCGCTGGAGGCGAGCGCCAAGGAGGTTCAGATGCTGATGAACCACCAGCAGGAGTTCGAGTCGCACGTCAAGTCGCTGGCGCTTCCTGCTTCGTCCGACACTAAGGCTGTCAATGCCGGTGGCAACGTTGTCATGTCGTCTGCGTTGAAGTCGCAGGTACCGATGATCGCCGGCGAAGACCACCCTGACGACCATGCGGAGGCCTTCCCCGAGGGCATGGTGGACGTGAACGGACAGCAGGTGGATCTCCGCTCGCGCAACTCGTGGTTGCTGCGCATGGGCGAGGTTGCCACCCCGGAGGTGGCGGAGGTCTTCGCCATCAACACTCTGGCGCCGTTCATCATGAACAACCGGCTGGTGCCGCTGCTGGAGAAGAGCGGCGCGACGGAGAAGAAGTTCATCGTGAACGTGAGCGCCATGGAGGGCAAGTTCTACCGCTACAAGACGCCGAACCACCCGCACACCAACATGGCCAAGGCCGCGCTCAACATGATGACGCGCACCTGCGCCGAGGACCTGAGCAAGCGACGCATCTACATGAACTCGGTCGACACAGGGTAAGCCCTACCGTTTTGGTTTCTGCTACAGTGTACCGTGTACTGACTCATCTGTTGTGTTTTAGCTGGATCAACGACGAGAACCCGCTGGCCAAGGCGCACGCGCACGCCCAAGCGCACAACTTCCAGACGCCCATCGACGAGATCGACGCCGCCGCGCGTGTGCTGGACCCGATTTTCGTCGGCTACAACTCGGACGAGACCATCTTCGGCAAGTTCCTCAAGGACTTCCACGAGACCGAGTGGTAGGCGGGCGATCGGCTAGATTTGCCGCTTGTAAGCGCGTTGGGCGCCATGATAGAGATGCACTTTCCTACATGTACCCCCCCCCCCTCCCCGACGTCATTGAAGCTCCCTTGCACCCTGCGCTCTGATTGGTTACACCACAGTGGTACACTGTACCAACTTTCATACATTCAAGGGGCGCGGTGTCATAGCCCTGCTCGCGATCCGCGCCAGAACCAGATTTGCCTTCAAGCGCACAAGTGTCCGTCGTCAACAGACCAAGCCACAGAAGATGAAGGTGGACACGCGCGTGGACAACAAGAAGTACGGGCTCGCGGAGGAGAGCAAGGTCTGGTGCGCGGTGCACCCGGTGCTGCGTCACAAGCTCACCAAGCTGCGCGACGAGCGCACCGACAGCCGCGTGTTCCGCCACCTGCTGCGAGAGGTCACGTTCTACCTCGGGTGCGAGCCTGCTGATCTGCCGGATGGATAACATTGAGCTATCTGGACCCATTGCACTCTTATTAACGGCGCTGGCCGATGTCATCGTGCAGGTATGAGGCGACGGATGATCTGGAGACCGTCTCCAAGAAGATCAAGGTGAGATACGGGGAAGGTTTCGCGTAGTAGGATTGAGCAGTTACTGAATAAGATATGCAACGTTGATGTCGGTTGACAGACGCCTAAGGGAGAGCACCAAGGAGCGGAGCTGTCCACGTCCGTGGCGCTCGTTCCGATCCTCCGCGCAGGTCTTGGAATGGTATGGCCACAATTTCATGGTGGTCGAATACCATCTTTGCCTTTAGCAAGTTGTAGAAGTGTTCTCGTGGACTTATTTGTCGTCGTCTGCTGTAGGTGGATCCGATGCTGGATGTCTTGCCTAACGCCACTGTTCACCACATCGGTAGGGTCGCCAACACTCGTACTTCTTGTGGATTGAGCAACGGGGAAGCTCTGACAATAGCTTTGACCCTGTGCAGGTATGTACCGCAACAAGCAGTCGCTTCTGCCTGTACAGTACTACAACAAGCTGCCGAAGGAGTGCAATGCCGACGTCGCCATCATTCTGGAGCCGGTCATTGCCACAGGTAAGTGCAATAAGACGAGAAAAGGACATTACAAGCCACTTGCATGTGTATATGAGTCAAACAAACGACTCATTGCTCTGGCTTGCCGTGTGTCGTATGTCCGCAGCTGGTACGATTCTCGCAACGCTGGCTGTCTTGAAGACGTGGGGCGTGGAGAAGATCAAGATCGTGAGCGCAATCGCGTCGAAGCAAGGTCTGCAGGAGGTGTGCGCCAAGAACCCGGATGTGGAGATCTTCCTGGCAGCTATCGATGACGGCCTGTCCGAGGTGCGTTGCGTTGCTGTACATGACAACAGCGCAGAGCTAGCTAGGATGTTGCTTCAAGTTGTTTTTGACTGCCGCGCACGTTTCTGACCGCTCGCGTGTTTGTTGTCTTGACAGGATGGCTACATCCTGCCCGGTCTTGGCGACGCCGGTGACCGCGAGTTCCAGACGGGCGCGCAGCTCGAGAAGGTCGAGAGCGCCCACAAGAAGCAGAAGCTGTGAGGCGGAGGGAGACAAGTCAAGTCGAGGCCTTCTACGCAAGAGTCGATCTCAGCAAGTTGCAGCACAGCAAGCTGAAGTGCTCTTTTTCAAAAATACAATTTTTCGGAAAACCTCCCATTTAATGTGGTACACAAAGGCATCTCATCTGAAATCCATTGTGAAAAGTTGCAGCGCGATCATGACCAAGTCGGAGGTGCCTGCGCTGCTCAAGACGCGCTCCAAGGACCCGCTTGACAGTTCCTGGCGCAAGCACATGGTGTGTCCTCTAACTTTATCTCTTCCTCTTCTTCTCCGTTGCTGATTTGCTGTTCTGGGCTGCGTAGAGCGATGGGCAGTGGGTGCCGGACGTCTCCGTGGACACCTGCATGCTCTGCCGCACTGAGTTCGGCTTCTGGATCCGCCGCCACCACTGCCGACGCTGCGGGGCCGTGGTCTGCGATGGTTGTTCTGGCAGCCGCACCAAGTTCATCTACAAGGTGGGTCCTTAGACTGAAGGAAAGCTGCTGGCTGAATTGACCGTTGCTGTGGCGATCTTGTGAGCAGGAGATCACCCCGAGCAAGCTGGCGGACGAGGACTGCCGCGTGTGCGACGCATGCATCCGCTTCATCGATGAGAAGCTAGCTCTGGGCGTGAGCCGGCGCTTTGGCAAGGGCGTGGCGGCTGCGCTGGCCAGCGAGAGCGATAACCAGCAGGAACATGCGGCGGCTGCAGCGCCAATGGAGCCGGACAAAGGCGGCAACCGCACGGTGATGACCATGGGCAGATACAGGTGCGTTTGCAGTGCGGGATGCTTGCTTGTCTGGCAGAGACCGGAGACTAACTTGCTCGTCTGCTGGGGACAGAGCGGAGATCAAGGAGTCGGAAGGCAACCGGTACATCCGCGACACTGACCTGTAGCCTCCTGGAGGCTACTTACGACGGAGTTACGTACCGTGACGGCTTGCAACGGGTCGTTTAGTGCCTATGACACGATAGTTCTCTCGAGGGTATGAAAGCCGCAACGAGTGCGTGTGATTTTCTTATCGGCTTGCATCTCTTCTGCTCGTTGCTCCACGTGCCGCACAACGACACCAGAATCCACTACAATGTGCAGATAAGTCCTGCCTCCATTCTCCACCTTTGCCTCGGCACCACAGCCAGCAGCAACAGCACGAAGGCAGCATGACTTTTCTGAACTTGGCGGAATCCACGCGTTTGATTGGCGCGTCATACTCAGGCCAAGTGTGGATGGGTCGACTGCAGCCAGTTCTCCAGCCCAGTCACTTGCGCACAGGGCGTGGAAGGCGGAGAAGAAGAGCGAGCAGTCGGGTCTGCATCCTTCTCGTTCTCCTCTTTCTCTCTTCTTCTCTTGTGCTGCTTGTTGCTGCTGCTTGAGCCTTTGACCGGGCCGCCTCTTTTCTGCGTGTTACTACCGGCTGGCTTGCAGCGGCTGCCGCCGAGTCGCGTGGACGCAAGCCGCAGCAACAGCAGAACGCCGCACCAAGCCCTCGGCCTAATATACAAGCAGGGAAGCGAGAATCCTCCTGTCTGGCCATGGAGGACGACGCGCGCGAGCCGATTGAGGCGCTGGAGCCGCCGCTCGACCTCTCGGTGGCCGCCACGCTGGATTCTGAGGCGCTGCTCGCCCACGACGAGACAAGCTCCGCCGCCGCTACTGGAGACGAGGAGTTGACGGACGACAACGAGTCAGTCGATGGGACGGAGTCCGTCACGTCGCGCCTCGTCATCTCCACGTCAACGGGCCGCATCCCAGGCTCCAAGTTGCGCACGCCCAGCAAGATCTCGCGCATCCCGACGCCCGGGAGGAGGTCGGCCACGTCCGCAGCCTCGCCCACCACCAAGCAGCGCTCCGCGGCCCTCTCCTCGACCGGAGGACGGCTCGGAATGGCCGCCAGGACCACGCCGCGCGCACTGGAGAAGAAGGTGCAGCGCGTGGGCATGAGCAGCGACTTCGGCCCGCGCGCGGCCGAGGACTCGACGCCCAAGCGCCAGTCGGCGCTCGAGGCGCGGCGCGCGTACTCGGCGTCCATCAAGGCGCGCATGCACGGCGCGTCTTCTTTCTCTGCTGCCGACGGAAGCAGCAGCGGCGGCCTCAAGCGGACCAACAGCAACAGCAGCATGAGCAGCATCGCCAGTAGCGTCAACAGCGTGTCGTCGCTGTCCAAGCCGCGGAGCAGGACGTCGGCCAGTGCAGCGGCCGAGAGGAGGAAGACGCTGCACGACTTGGTGGAGAGCAACAAGGAGAACCGACGCAGCAGTCTGGGCTCGCAGTCGTCGTGCTCGTCCATCTCGTCGTCTGCCACTTCGGCGTCTTTTGTGTCGGCGGCGTCGTCTAGGATGGGCTCGTCTCGGTTGGGAGCCACGCCAACGCGTAAGAGCACGCGCGCCAGCTCTGTCACGTCGTCGTCGTCGTCATCGGCGCGCCATAAGTCGACGTCCGCTGCTCCCAAGGTGTGGCCGGCATCAGCTCCGTCCATGTCGATGCTGCCGGAGGACTTCACGCTGAACGAGGAGTCGGTGATGGCCCTGAAGGAGGACCACGACATGACGGAGAAAGGGGTCCAGGAACTGCTGGAGTATGTGTCGACGAATTCTACGAGCTCTGTAGCCACTGCGGCCAATATGAAGGCTCGCCTTGAGGAGGTGAAGCTGCTGAAGGCTGGGTTAAGGAGGTTGAGCTCTCATAGTGAAGGGCTCATGCGGTGCTGCGAGGCTTTCGAGAGGAGGACACTGGAGCAGAACGAGTACGTCGACGAATCCGCCGCGGAGATTGAACGACTGACGCAATTATTGAACTCGGAGTCGAGTAAGCAGAGCGATCACGCCAAGGGTTTGCTACCAGAGCTCGACCTCGAGGACTTCCACAGCGACGGTCCGTTGTCTCGATCTCCCCACCCGACCTCGGACTCGGAGACGGCGTCTACTACCTCGTCGCAGAACATCTTCCCGAGAATGTCGAGTGAAGAAGCGGATCGCCAGCGCCAAGAGATCCAGCAGGCCATGCAGGAAGACTCGCCGCTGTCAGCGTTCGTGCGCAATATCCTGAAGAAAGCCACAGACAAGATTGAGGACAAGTGGAAAACTCGCTTCGCAGAGCAATTGGCGGAACATGAGCAGGCTTTGGCCCAGGAGCGTGAGCGCACGTCGGCGTCGGTGCTCTCCAGCTCGCGCCTCGTGACCGAGACCCTGCATGGCAAGGATGACGAGCTGAAGGCCATTCAGGAGCTGAACCTTAACTTGAACATGCAGAAGCGTCAACTGGAGCTGGATCTGGATGCTGCTCGCTCTGAGCTTGAGTTCTTGAAGCAGCAACTGGATGACGACGACGACGAGCGGTCAGCCAACGCGCACAGCTTCTGGGAGAAGACCACGGACTTGGCCAAGCAGAACCGCTACTTGACGGAAGAGTTGACGCAGGCCAACAAGAACGTCGCCCGTCTCAACGAGACAATCAAAATGATGAAGGCAAAGGCGTCGAGCTTGAAAACAGAACACGGCGATCGCGTGCGCGAGTCCAAGTCGATGGTGGCGGAGAAGAACTTGCTGCAGGACAAGTTGGCCGCTATGGAGGCGAACTTTGAGGACGAGAAGAACCGCCGAGAGCAGTTCCAAGTTACCGTGGAGCAGCTGACCGTCGAAAACACTGCACTGTACGCGCAAATGGTGGCGCTGCAGACGACCCATGAGGCGAAAATGGAGGAGATGCAGGCCCGTTACGAGAAGCGGAATATCTCGCTGGTCGGTGAGATGAAGCTGCTGCAGGACCAGAACCGGCTGATGCGCAAAACTGAGCCAACCAACCAGCGTGAGGCGTATGGAAGCAGTGGTGCAATCGGTGGGGCAGGATACGGTAGCAGTAAGAGCGTGGGCTCTCCGTCACGGGAAGATGATGAAGAAACGACCCAGCGTATTCAGGAGTTGACCGACGACTTGCTCGCCGCGCGACAAGAAATCACAGAGCAGGCAGATATCATTGCGGAGCTCGAGATGAAGATCGCTGAAGGTGAGACAATGCGCCGCAAGCTGCACAACACCATCCAAGAGCTGCGTGGCAACATTCGAGTGCACGTTAGACTGCGTCCGTTCCTGCGCTCTGATGGCGAGGAAGCGTTGGCCGACAACCCGCAGTCCGCCATTATGGTCGACACCTTTGCCTCCACTATCACGACCAACGTGGACAACCCGCACACTTTCGCGTTCGACAAGATCTACGGCCAGTCCGATTCGCAGGAGTTCGTGTTCAAGGATGTGTCGGACTTCATTCAGTCAGCCATGGACGGCTACAACGTCTGCATCTTCGCGTACGGCCAAACGGGCTCGGGCAAGACGCACACGATGCAAGGAAGCGGCAAGGCACAGATGCGCGGCATCATCCCGCGATCTATTGACCTCATTATCAACTGCTGCCAGGAGCTGACGCTCATGGGGTGGAACTTCTCGCTGATGGTGACGTTCTACGAGATTTACAACGAGACCATCCGCGACTTGCTGGCTATGGACAGCAGCAGGGATATCAAGCACAACATCCGCACGGACAACCGCGGCCGGAACTACGTGGAGGGTCTGACGGAGGTCTACATCGATTTCGACCAGGCTGCTGAGCAGGTGGATGAGATTGTGAACCTGGCGGCGTGCAACCGTTCCGTTGACCGCACGGACATGAACGCGCATTCGTCTCGTAGCCACAGCATCTTCGCGCTGAAGATCCAGGGATTCAACGAGGCACAAAACACTGAGGTCGAGGGAAGCCTGAGCCTTGTGGATCTTGCCGGTAGTGAGCGACTGAGCCGATCGAATGCCACCGGAGACCGTCTGAAGGAGGCTCAAGCCATCAACAAGAGTCTGAGCGCTCTGGCCGATGTGTTCCAGGCTCTGGCGAAGAAGTCGCCTCACGTCCCGTACCGCAACAGTAAGCTCACGTACGCGCTGCAGCCCGCGCTCTCTGGTGACGGCAAGACGCTCATGATGGCCAACCTGTCGCCGACGTACATGTCCCTGGACGAGTCGCTCTGCAGCATGCGCTTCGCCCAGAAGGTGAGCCAGTGCGAGCTGGGTGCTCCCGTTCGTCAGATCAAGTCGACGAGGCGTCAGTCGCTCGGCCCTGGGGACCTCTCTCGCAACAGCGTCAGGAGCTCGCCTTCGCGTGAATCTCGACGAAGCACGTTCACCCCGGGTCAGCTGAAGAGGCTGCTATAAGGGCGAGTCAATGGATCAACCCGACGCGAGTGGCACGCGACAAGTTAATGCACCAAGGCTGGCTGAACTTGATGGAGTTGCGAGTCGGCAAGAAAAGCAAGAAACAATATGCACATGTACAGGCGTCCACCTGCCAAGTCGCGCAGTCAGCCACGCGCGAAAGCTGTACTATCGCCGCGCGTGCTGTAACCTTACCTTACGGGGTCGTGGAGGCCTTTTGATTTTGTGAATACTAAAGTGCGAGAAAAAACAGAGGAAACGCGAGCCGAGTTTGAGATGAATGAGCTGCCTTACGTTAAAATTAAAGCAGGTTTTCGGCATTCAAGTGTTCGTTTCGTTACTGGATCTTGTCCAGGCCGGAAGATTTCAGAGCTCTTGATCACTCGGTGTGCTCCTTGGGGGCAGGCGGGTTCAACCACCCGAAGTAGGAGACTAGGCGAGCCATGTACACTGCAGTGCAGAGTACGCAGACGAAGAGCGTGACGACGTAGGCGCCGGAACCTTCGGGGCCTGATGGAACAGCTCCCTTGGCGTCGTACGCGTTACTTGAGTAGCCGTAGTCCAGCGCGATCGGGAAGCCGATGATCCACCACAGCAGGTGCGTTGTGATGAGGTTGAACGTCCAGCCAGAGTTGTCCGTGACGAAGTGGACGATCGACTTGGCCGGAGCCGCGGGCATGCTGGCTGCGGGGTCCATTGCTTGGCTGGAATGCAGATCAAAGAGGCGGCTTGGCTTCGCGCAGCGAGTCTTGGTGAGTGAGCAGACGAATGAATATCCCAAACGAGCGCCGCTTCATGTAGCGCCGTCCGTTACCGATTTCTATGAAACGATGCCACGAGTCCTAAAGACAATCCTGGAGATGCAAATGCTCACTTCAATGCCTCCGCTCACCTGCATTTCAAGTAACCTGATGGGAGCTCTTGGGGTCCATTGCAGCGGAATCTGGGCACGCAGCACAAGGTGAAAACCAATACGAACGAGCCAACGCGCTACCGTTCATCTGCATCGCACTTATTCCTCGAGTTTACTTCTTCTTCTCTGAGCCTGGGGTAACATCCCACGCAGCAAGGCAAACAAACGTGTCGGGTTTAGTCGCGCTCGCTGATGGCAGTCAAATGCGCCTCGATCTCGTCCTCGGACAGTTTGCGGAACCGCTGGCCCTGCACCACGACGCCCACCTCGATCTCGTTGGGGCGGAAGTCCGCCGACAGCACCGACTGCAGGCACGTGATGGCCGTGTGCAGCGTCGTCTCGTAGTCCATGGCCGGGTTGGCCTTGATCTTCTTCTCGAGGTAGTTCTGTGCCTCCTGCTCCTTGACGCCCGCCGACGTGGCCTTGTAGCCCCAGAAGTGGCCAGCCGGGTCGATCTTGAACAGCTGAGGGCCCTTCTCGTCGTCCACGCTGATGAGCATCGTGACGACGCCGAACGCGCGCATGGACGCGTGCTGCGTGTACACCTGCGCCACGTCAGCGATGCGCTTGGCCAGCACGTGGCACGGGATCTTGTAGCCGAACTTGTTCTCGAACTCGTGCGCCTCGTAGCGGAGACGCTGCACCTGCGCCTTCGAGTCGGCTACCACAATAAATAGTTAAATCGATTAGCCCAAAACTTCCAGCATCTTCAGCAGCATTCCACCAGCAACGCACCGTAGAGTCCCGTCATGAGGCAGCCGATCTCGGGCGTGATCTGGAACACATTCGTGACCGAGTCGGGCTCAATCAGTTTGTCCTAACAGCAGCAATAAACACCACCACAGCGTCAGATCCAGATCTGGTGGCCAAATAACTCTCAGAGTGGCGGTTGTAGGCGGCTTCATCACCTGCACTTTCTTCTGAGTGACGAAGACGGAGCTGTCCTTGCCGCGCACGGCCACAGACGTGAGCGTGGACTCCTTGGCGGCGCGGAAGGCGTACTCTGCTCAAAAGATCCGATTGTCCCGGGGGCAGCAGCGACTAATGGTTAGGCCTATTGCGCGGTAGGTAGCGCTGCAGACGGCAAGTTGGACACGCACCGATCTGGTAGAGCCGTCCTTCCGGCGAGAAGATGGTAATGTGGCGGTCGTATCCGTCTCCGGGCATGGTTCTAGCTGCTGAGGTTGCTGCGGCTTCGACTTGGCTGTCGCTTGCTTCTCGCTTTATACTCCCCCCTCGACTTTTGCGATCCAACTTCGATAAAGTGCGATTGTTAGCGTTACTTCAGAAAATATTTTTGGAGTTATCGAAACCTTTCTTAGGCATACGAAGTCATGAAAAACGAAAGCGTAAACTCTATTTTGTAGCAAGGCCCATAGAGTGCGGCAAGGCTTAAGGCTTTTGCCTTTTCGTCACGTATCATGCATGCATGCGTAGAACAATACAGCGCTTTTGAGCATGAGGAGTTTGACGAGAAGGCTAGCACTCGCTGTAGCCACAATGACGAAGACGTTGAGATTGACGAAAGCATTTGTCGACGAGCAAGCTCTTCACTGTTGCAGCTCCTTGTGTTTGGTAAGAGATTAGAACGAAAGCACCATGTATACAGCGGTGATGAAATCGGTAGCATTCAGAGACCGACTCATCCTTGCTGCAGTCTAATGCAAATAGCGCTCCATCTTGGTGTAAGAGATGGTAAAGTTACTTCACAGATTTTTTACTTTAACGGCGATTCGCGGTGCGTCATCCACTTCAACTCTCGCATTCATTTGCCGATTGGCGGCCTCGAAGTCTCATCATCCCCATGGCGGAGCTGCGCGTGACGCGAGACCTCGTGGGCTACGGCGCGCGCGGGTTTGACCCCAAGTGGCCCGGCGGCAAGAAGCTGGCGCTGCAGTTCGTGCTCAACTACGAGGAGGGCGGCGAGAACTGCCTGCTGAACGGCGACGCCGCGTCCGAGCACCTGCTGTCGGACATCGTGGGCGCCGCGCCCTACGTGGGGCAGCGCCACATGAACATGGAGTCGCTGTACGAGTACGGCAGCCGCGCGGGCTTCTGGCGGCTGCACGGCGCCTTCACGGAGCGCCAGATGCCGCTCACGGTCTACGCCGTGGGTCTCGCGCTTGAGAAGAACCCGGATGCGGCGCGCGCCATGAAGGACGCCGGCTGGGAGGTCGCCAGCCACGGGTACCGCTGGATCGACTACCAGAACGTGGACGAGGCCACTGAGCGCGAGCACATTCGCAAGACGGTGGCCATCCACGAGAAGCTGCTGGGCGAGCGCCCCGTGGGCATCTACCAGGGCAAACCGAACGTCAACACGCGCCGCCTCGTGGTGGAGGAGGGAGGCTTCCTGTACGACGCGGACGCCTACAACGACGACCTGCCGTACTGGAACACGCAGTTCGGCCGCCCGCATCTTGTGATCCCCTACACGCTCAACAACAACGACATGAAGTTCGTGTCTGCGCAGGGTTTCAACTCCGGAGACCAGTTCTTCACCTACCTGAAGGACGCCTTCGACGTGCTGCTCGCTGAGGGTCGTGCCGGTCAGCCCAAGATGATGTCTGTCGGTCTGCACTGCCGCGTCGTGGGGCATCCGGGGCGTATCGCTGCTCTGCTTCGCTTCCTCGACTACGTGCAGAGCTTCCAAGACGTCTGGATCTGCAAACGCGAGGAGATTGCTCGACACTGGTACAAGACGCACTACCCGAAAGTTGCTGCCGCCTCGAAGCTGTAAAGGGGCTTTGTAGACTTGGTAGCACGCGAGCTACGGACTCTGCACAGCGAAACAATGCAATGGAAAAAGCGTCTAACTAGTATTACGCCCACTATTCTTCAAAGTGGTCAATTTGCCGATCCCCCGGCGTTTTGGACATTCTTCTCTGCTCCACATCTTCTCTTGTAAATAGCCTATCTGGGCACGATGGCGCCCGCCTCGGCGCCGTTGACACTGCTCGTGTTGTTGCTCAATGTGCGATCATTTGCAAGCCACGCGCTCTCCGAATCTGCGAGCGACTTAAGTTGCGCCAGAATGGGTGAATCTTGTGTTGGGTCCAAGCTACGTGAAAACAGGAGCTAACGTCATGCATACAAACCACAACGTCAGAGCCACATCATCCGCTAACCTCACACACTATAAACCCAATCCGTTCGTACCTGCTGGACGTTCCTGCGTAGAAATCGGATTGCTTTCTCGTGGCGGTCTTTATCGGCACCCTTCTTGTACAGTGGGTACTCGCCTTGGGGGTCGTTGATCTCGTCCTTGAGGAATGACCGCGACGAGTAAGGCACCACACGGTAGCGGAGGTTCACTTGGAGATACTTGCTAAGCATGAACACCAGGTGTGCAATATAGCCCAAAGCCGTGGAGATCATCTCTTCGTCGGTCCTGCCGCCTCCTGTGAGGTCCGAGTTGGCGATGCGAATGCCGCGGATGCTGTACTCTCCGGCACCTACGTATTCGATGGGGTACACGGTGCCGAGCTGCCTTACGAGCACGGCCTGTCGAGACCGGATCTTGTGTGCAGCACGCAGGACCTCGCACCGACGGTCGAGGATATTCTGGCGCTCTTCCTTGTAGCGCACGCTCATCTGCATGGTGCTCAGCAGCGCCTTGGGGATGTGGATGTCCGTCTCGAATGTCCTGCGCTCGTCCTGCATCACATTCCGTAGCCGCTCCAGCGTGTGTCGTTTGTCTGCTACTTGTGCTCGCGTGAGGCGAACGCGCTCCTCCAGTGCCGCGCGCTGTTGTTCTCTGGCGATACGTTGCTGCGAGTGCAGCAGTTTGTTGCGGATCCGCTCCTTCATCTCGGCGTTCGTCTTGGTCAGCTCGGCGATCTTTTGTCTTGTCGTCAAAATCTTTTCCAGCGCGTCCACGCCTTCGTGCAAGCTGTAGTCCTTGAGAGGGATGGCCGAGCCTTTCCTCCTCGAGTGTTTCGGTGCAATCACCCCAGTGTCAGCCAGAAGCTCCAGTACCATGCGATGCACGTAAATGTTGCCCGAAAACTCGAACAGACAAGTGTTCAGCGGCAGGTTCGAGAGGTCCGTCAGCGCGACGGGCAGTGGCTCGAGCTCCCGCACGCCGAAGCTGAGACTCAGAATGTCCTCTTCAAACACGTCGTTAGCCGCGCTGCCGTTCGAGCTGCTCGCGTGGCTCGGCGTTTCGGTGTCCGTCAAGGCATCATTGGCCCCGGAGTCATCGGCCTCGTCGAAACTGTTCTTAGCGTCGGCGAAGCACCGCGAGTTGTTGATGGGCGCGTCGTCTCCGAACGACAAACGGTCGCTCATGGAGCGCGACTTGCGCCGCGGCCGCTTGGCCGTCTTCCGGTCGTGCACACGCACCACTACGATGTCGAATCTGGTGCCGCCGCTGAGCAGCGTCTCGACGCCCGCGAGTCCGTCGTCCTCGTCGTCGTCCTCGGACTGGAATGGCACCCACACGGGGTTCAGCGTGTTGCGCGCCACCTCGCTCTCGTACACGACGCGGCCGTCCACCACTGCGATAGTCACCCCCTCGTGAGCAACAAAGCAGAGCATTTACGATACAGAGCGGGAGAATACCCTACCTAGCTTGAAGTAGACGTTGAGCAGCGAGTCGCCGCTCGTGCCGTGGACGCTGAGGTTGCGCATGCTGAAGCCACTGAGCTGCTGCAGCGTGACGGTGGTCGAGCGGCCCGCGGGCGGCTGCGTGTTCCAGGTGGGCGGGATGCTGCTGGCGGTCATGTTGATGGCGCCGCCGAAGCTGCCGGCGATGCTGGACGGGGTCATCATGGCGCCGAGCGAGCGGGTGTTGACGCGCGAAAGCCGACTCTCTCTCTCTACGACTTGTGAGAGCGGCGGCGGTGGCGTACGTATGGGCGCCGCGCAGGACAGTGGCAAGCCGCGCTCGTCGGTCGCTCTTCGTCGAGCGGCGGTGGCGATGGAACGAAGAGGGAGAGTCGGCTCAATTGCGGCCACCGACTGCACTCTTCTCGACACAGTTCGTTTCCGAGGGGGGACTGTCTGCAGACACCGGACGCGTTCGAAAATAGAGCAGTCGCGCGATTGGACGAAATTGAGACCGAGTTTCGGCCAGTGGGGAGCGAGACAACTTCAACTTGGTTCTGGGCGATGCCAGCATGCAAGCCGTTGGCCAGGGCGAGGGCGGATGCCGGTTGTGGTAGCTGGGGGTAAGGCTTGCCGCGTTCCGGCCGCTGAAGGTGCCGCTGCTGGCGTGCGGAGCCCAGCTCGGTGTGGTATCCACATGCGCCACGATTCTCGTGTGCGGCGCCGCTACAGAATCAGTCAGCAAGTGTGCAGAGCAAAGCACTCAGGTACTGGTTGGATGTCTATGGCGCTCTCGTTCGTCACGGCGGCCATCAAGCGCACGAGACGATCCACAAGCGTCACCATTTTACTGCTCTGAGCCGCGCACAGAGCTGAGCTGCCGGCTAAATCGAGGCAACCAGCGGGGCCTGCCAGCTACTGGCGATTGGCGCAGGGGTTTCGACCAGTTAGAGGAGCTGGTCCAACGTAACCTGCAACTTCAACGTGCTTGAGCGGCCGAGGATACCGCTCTGCCCGACGATATATTTTTAGGCGTGTTGCAAGAAACTGCAGTACATCCGAGAGAGAGTCCGCGCTCTGCTCGAGACACTTCCGAACCAGAAGCGAGGCGCGCAGACCCGTCGCCTGCCTAAGCGAGCGAGCGAGCGATCTTGAGCTGCCTGCTGCGCTCTGGAGCGTCCTGCAGAGCTTGTGCGTCGTTTTTAGCCGTTTCGGAGTCGCTCCCAGTGTGAACGCTCTGGCTGCCGGGCGAGCAGGCGCCACGGCCTACTGGGGGCCATGGTGGGGATCTCAGCGCGTCGCAGCGAAGACTCGAGCCCGACGCCCAAGAAGCTGTCGCGGCACCTGCTGCACCTCGTCAGCCGCGCGCAGATGAGTCCGAGGGAGGCCGGCGGTCGGGAGCCCTCGCGCTCACTGTGGCGCCAGGCGCTGCTCTGGCCCTCCTCCAGCCCCGCGATCCTCAAGAAGAACGCTCGTGTGGCGGCGCTAGAGCGAAGTCGTAGGGCTAACAGGGCCAGTAGCAACCAGTACGAGACTCAGGCGTGTGTTGCTAGTGTCAGCTGCAGCGAGATTCTAGTGACCGACAACAGCGCAGGCGCAGAACAGCAGCAGCAGAACGACCAACCCCAAGGCGAGACGGTGCCGACGGAAGGCAGCCCATGCAAAGTGGTCGCGGATGAGGACAACAATCTCCACGATCTCAGCAGTTCGGTCAAGAAGCTCGCGCTGACCGGCCTCCGACCTGCTGCGAAGACCAGTGTCATTCACCCGACCTCAGCCGCGTCGCCGTCCAAAGCTCTTCAGTCGGTGCCTGAGCCATCGCTGTCCATCGTCCAACGCGCTTCGCTCTACCAAGAACTTCGCGAGTTTTGTGTCAATGCAGACGCTCACATCACCCTGTTTCCGGACTACTTCAGCGACGACGAGAAGCTCATGGTACAGGACGTGGCGCAGGAGCTGCAGCTGGGCTGTCAGTTTGGCGAGAAGAACATCGCAGTGTACAAGTTGCTCGGCCACTCAACGCAGCACCGACCGCAGCGCTCAAGTCCGCCTCCTAGCAGCGGACACCCTAACAACAATGCGGCTGAAGATGTGTATGTTGACGTTCACGAACTGGCGCAGCATGGCAAGGACGGCTTCATTGCGAAGCTGAGACTGCGACGTCTAAGCTCAGGAAGTGGCATTCGACGGAATATGCTTTGGGACGTGGCCGAGTTGAGCTCGACGGCGGATGGTGTCGCTGATCCCATGAGCGAAGGAGAAGGCGGAGTGTATGCGGTTCAATCGCGATCAAGCGGTCAGAAGCTCGCGCTTTTCAAGCCTGCAGAGGAGGAGAAATTCGTTCGTGAAGGTTTGTTTGCCGGTGAAGGAGCTATTCGAGAAGAGGTGGCGTATGTGCTCGATTCGCGCAGCAACGGCTTCAGTGGAGTGCCGCCGACAGCGGTGGCACGCTTAAAGTTGACAAACGTTGGTCGAGCCAAGCAAGGAGCTGTGCAGCGCTTCATGGCCAGCAGCATTGGCAGCATGGAGAGCTTCGGCATGCCATTCGACCTTGAGAAAGCGCGCGAGTTTGTCCCTGTGGAGCAGGTGCACCGCATTGCGCTGCTGGACGTGCGCGTATTCAACACGGATCGTCACCCGGGTAACATCCTCCTCATCGGCGAAAAGAAGCCGTACACCATGGTGCCCATCGACCACGGCTGCATTCTTCCAAGCTGGTTCCACCTGTCTGAAGCGCGTTTCGACTGGCTCGAGTACCCGCAGTGCCGCGAAGCCTTCTCGCCTGCGGCTCTACAGTACATCAACTCATTGGACGCCGAGCGAGACGCCAAGCTTTTGCGTACATTGGGCATCCGAGAGGAGTGCGTGACCACGCTCAAGATCTGCACGCTGTTCCTGAAGCTCGCGGCTGGACAAGGCAAGACGCTGTTCTGGATGGGGAACTTCATGACGCGGGACGGATGTTTCCAGGAGCCCTCGCGCTTGGAGCTTGCCATCAAGAACGCGTGCGATCGCGCCGGTATTCCATACGCGTTCAAGGCCAACGAGTTCGACGAGCAGCGCGGCGAGATCAAGCTGGGTGTGCTTAGCCGCCGTCCACCCAACGAGTTTTTCCTCGCGCTCGAGCACTTGCTTCTCGAGGCGATCCACAGTGACGAGTCCTAGGCTTGGCCAGATTGAAGGCAAGCGTTATGAGCACTGGTAGGTAGTTCTTCCTAATGCTACACGGCAACAAGTAAGTCAGTAACACTAGTAACACACGTAAGTGAATCAATAGTACGCAAAGAGCGTAGCCATCTTTCTGCAAACTGCAACTTGCCTTTTGTGTCTCGTATTTAGTACCCATTTCGGACATGGCTACATTTGTGCCCTTGATTGGCTGGAGAGCTCATTTTCGACTGTCATGACGGACGCGACGACTACGCGCGACCGCGCTGCCTCCTCCTCGTCGGACGAGGCCGACTGGCGAGCATGCGTGGAGTACGAGACGAAGCGCGTGGTCGTGGGCGACCTGGAGGTGCAGGTGTTCCAGATGGAGGAGCTGCCGGTGGCCGCGTCGCTCTTCATGCTGGCCGAGATGGACGCCAACGAGCAGGAGATCTCGGGCACGCGCCTCTGGACGGGCTCACACTTCCTCTCGCGGGTACAATACGCTCTTATAATGATATCATGCATTGCAATGGTTTCCTGACTATGAGATGACTCTGTTGCAGTATCTGTGGCGTCACCCGGAGCTTGTGCAGGGCAAGCGCGTGCTGGAGCTTGGCGCCGGAACCGGCATCTGCAGCATCGTGTCGGCTAAGCTTGGAGCAGTTCAGTGTCTGGCCACGGACGGAGATGAAGAAGTGGTGGATCTTCTGGCCAAGAACGTGCAGGTGAACGAAGCGGAGGGTGTGGTGACTGCCCGCTCGCTCTTTTGGGGCGACGAACCGTCAGCGCAGACGCTGCTGGAAGAGTTCCCGGGCGCGTTGACTGACGTTGACGTTGTACTGGCGGGCGACGTGCTGTACAAGAGCGAGTTGTTGCCGCTGCTGTTTAGCACTGTGACGCGGGTGCTGACTGCGTCGGTCGATGCCGACCGAGCTTTCGTGCTGTGCCACATTCCTCGCGCGGGTGTGACCCACGACCTGGTGCAGAAGCAGATCACCGACTCGGGTCTCAAGTTCGAGGAGGTCAAGCTGCCTGCGGAAGATGTCGCGAATGCTGCTGCAGAGCTAGAGGAATGTCCTGTCGAAGATGTGGAGCGCGCTAAGCTGTACTATATCACCAAGTAATCGTATCAGAGACGGAGAAGGTAGATTCGATGGAGAAAACACAAGCGAGGCTTGTCAGAATAGCTCAATAGACGACGATATGCATGTTGAACGCTGCGTGTATCCAGATCAAAACGGGTCTATTTCGTGAACACAAGACAGGATTGAGGAATCCACGACTGCTTAATCCTCGTCGCTGTCTTCGTCGCTTGAGTCCGAGTCCAGCAGGCTGAATGCGTTTACAGGCGCTGACTTGCCCTTTGCCGGTTGTGCCGCGGAGGAATCGTCCTCCTCCTCTTCGCCAGAACTATCTTCTTCTTCATGATCAGCATCGACGTCACTCTCTTCGTGTGCACCAGCTTTAGATGCATCCTCCTGCTTGCAGTACTTGGCGATACTGGAAGGTGTGATGTCCTTGCCTGTGTAGTCAGGTGGGAGGAAGAAGAGGGGCAGAATGCCATCAACCGTGTCACGAACCAGCTCCGATCCAGCACGTTGATGATCGGGTCTACCACGACGATCCGTGCGATAGCCGCGCTTCTCCGCGTACGCTTCACACAATGTCCAAGGCGTCCACTCCTGCAGATAACCACGAACGAAAGCATGAGCACACACATGAAACAGCAAGCTCCACCATAACAAATGACGTACAAGTTCTTCCTCTAAACCGTCAAATAGCTGTGTGCGGGGCTTGAGGTCCAGAATCTGCTCCAGCACAACATGTTCCGCCAGGAAACGCACTGCCGAGTACGGTTCACGAATCTAAAAACACGAAGTTCAGTTAAGAGATATGAACAACCGATAAACCATAAAGAATCGACAACGCGTACCTGTGAGTACGGGTACAGCCCGCTGAGCTCCTGGAGATACTTTGGCACGCCGGCAAACGGGAACACGAGACCAGGGCAATCGCAAATACAGATTTCAGCGGCGATCATGATGGACTGCAGTCGCTTCGTGTGTCCTGGAGTGTGCGACACACTCACGATCTTCTTGCCCACCAGCGCATTCAGAACACTGGACTTGCCCACATTTGGATGTCCAATGAGTCCGATCGTAACCTTAGGCGTGTTAGCCTGTCCCATGGCGGCGGCACTACCCGGCACCGCGGGGTCTGTGGACTCGGCAGCCAACGCCGATTGCAGGCGCACCTGGAAGTGGCCCTTAAGCTCAGCGTGTTCCTCGCGCTCGCACCGGGCGCACAACAAGTAACCCCGGGCAATAGCATCGGCTTCGTCCTTGACCTTCGCGTCGGCGGCGCTCGGCCGTCCACCAGTCGCGCACGACATGCAAGCAACGACAGCGTCATCACAACCGCAGTGCTGACACTCGTGAACCACGGCAGCGCCGTCCTCGGAGTTGCCATTTCGGCCTCCACGGCTCTTCTGTGTGCGCTTGCTGCGTCGTTTACCTCCAGCCTTCTTCTTCTCTTGCACTGCGTCAAACTGCGCCTGCAAGCTCTCTTGCTCGGTCAAGCTCGCATTCAACTCTTCGGCAAGCTTTTGAGCCTCCTCTGATTCGATACCGCAAGCCACGAGGATGTCCACTGTACCCTTGATAGCGGACGCATCTCCGACTTCCAGCTTCTTGCTGTAAAACGTGAACAGCCAAGCCACAAACCCATAAGTGTCTAGTCTGGCATCACTGCAGCAAGTATCTCAAAGACGCCATTTACCTGAGGACTCGGCGGCGAGTGCTGACATCGTTGTCGCCGTGCACAGCGTTCGAGCGGGATGAGAAGCAGACCTGCTGGGCGAGAGGGAACCGCGTAGCCAGGTAGCGCTTCCAAAGCTGGACAACAGACGTCGGGATCAAGTCCACCTTGTTGAGCACCACAACCATAGGCTTCTTGAGCTCCTTCGTGACTAGGTCATACACCGACGCGGGAATGTGCAGCAAGGGGTTCCGCACATCAGCCACGACCACAACGTGCGTGGCCCGCTCCGTGACTCGCCACAACTCACGCCAGACCTCCAGATTGTGCTCAAAGTGGTTCAAGTGCTCATTGTCGTACTTGTCGTGAATCTTGGTGAGCCACTGATCGAACATGAGACTCTCATTGGTGTCCACTGGTCAACACAAATACGACCCGGTCAGAAACAAGCTCACACACGAGTACAGCTATCTCCACGCACCCTTCTCCTTGGACATGCTGTACGTCCACTTCGGACGCTTGGGGTGGTCCAGAATCGGGTCGCGTTCGCTCACCGTGGCCAACAGCGGCGTCTCTCTCTTGGACAGATCCAGCGGACGCTGCCCCTCCATGAGTCTCAACTGGATCTGCTCCTTGGTCTCCTTCACGAAGAAGCTCGAGAGCTCCTTACCCACCGCGTCCTTGTTGTTCTTGCCCAGCGCCACCGTTAGCTTCAGACGAGAGCTGAGATCGTTGTCCAGGTCGTTATTCCGAGCGAAAAAATCCGGCTCGGCGCGGAAAGCTTCGACCTCGTCATCTTCTTCCTCCTCTTCAATTGCCGACGGTTTGTCCGCGTAGAACTCCTCGTATTGCGCGCTTTGCAAGTCCAGCGCCGCCTCCTCGTCCCTGCGCGACGCCAGTCGCTGCTTGCGCGCCCGCAGCTGCTGCTTCTTCTGCTTGCCACTGAAACTGGCGGTCACCGAGTTCTTGGCACGCTCCTTGCGCTGCTGCTTGAGCGTGTCCAGCTCCTCGCGGCGACGCGCGTGCAGCGCGGCCTCGCGCTTCGCCTGCTCCAGTTCCACGTCCATCAGACCCGGTGTCCAGTCAAAAACTGAGGCCAACTAGCACTAAAGCGGGGTTTACGTCATTCATTCGAGGAAGGTAGCCATATTGCGAGATGGGTACATGCGTCGCTTCAAGATCGCAATGACCAAAGAGGCGCCAACAGCCTCAGTATCGAATTGAAGCCAAGGCGGTGCAGGCATCCTACTAGGACGGGGACAGGATGCAGCTGCGCCACTTGACGTCGCTGTTGCAGGCGACGGAGGGCATGTGCAAGGTCACGGCCATCGCGTTCTCGCCTAACAACCGGCGACTCGCAGTCGTTACCGTGGACCGCGTCGTGCACCTGTTCGACGCGCAGACTGGAGAGCGGAAGGACAAGTTCTCGACCAAGCCGGCGGACAAGGGCGACAAGAACTACATCGTGCGCGCGCTCGAGTTCTCGCCGGATTCGACCAAGCTCGCGGTGGCCCAGAGCGACAACATTGTCTTCGTTTATAAGATCGGTCTCGAGTTCGGAGACAAGAAGAGCATCTGCAACAAGTTCGCGCAGCCCAGCTCCGTTACGGCGCTCACGTGGCCAAGTACCCACCCAAATGAGATCGTCTTCGGTCTGGCCGATGGCAAGGTGAAGGTCGGACAGTTGCGCAGTAACAAGCCAGCCACGCTATATGCTTCGGGGTCGTACGTGTCTCGAGTGTGCAGCAACCCAGAGGGTACCGCTATCCTTTCGGCGCACTACGACGGCGCCATTTACCGCTTCATCTTCGACGACGTCACTGGAGGGCCGACGCACGCGAAGCTTGTGGTGCACTCTTGTGTCCCGTACGCACTTTCGTGGGGAGAAAGTATCGTAGCTGCGGGCAACGATCGCCGTGTGTCGTTCTACGACAAGGACGGAGGTCAGCTACGAACTTTCGACTACTCGGCGGATGAAAAGTGCGGCGAGTTCACCTGCAGTGTGTTCAATCCGACGGGTGAATCTGTGGTCGTGGGCAACTTTGACTCGTTCTACACGTTCAACTACCAGCACAAAACGGAATCCTGGGAACTCGTGGGATCGAAGAGTATTCCCAATCTCTACTCGGTCACTGCACTCGCGTGGAAACATGACGGGAGTCGTTTGGCTGTGGGCTCGGTCTGTGGCGCGTTGGATCTATATGATGCCTGCGTTCGTCGCTATCGCTACAAAGGCAAATTCGAGTTCACCTACGTATCTCTAAGCCAGGTGATCGTCAAACGACTCGCTACGGGGGCTCGTGTCGTGGTGCGCTCCGCGTTCGGCTGTGAGATCACGAAGCTGAACGTGTTCCAGGATCGATTCCTGGTCGGCAATACGACAAACACGCTTCTAGTCGGAGACCTCGACACGTCGCGCATCAGCGAGGTGCAATGGCAGTCGACTGGAGCAGAGAAATACATGCTGGACAACGAGAGCGTCTGCATCGTGTACCAAGCGGGTGAGCTGTCCCTCATCGAATACGGACAGAATGAGCTCTTGGGATCCGTGAGGACAGAGCACCTGAACACGCACTTGCTTAGTGTGCGGATTAACGAGCGGCCTCCGCTGCCAATGCCGCAAGATGGAGGCGATCCGATGCCACCCCAGGAGAACAAGAAAATTGCGTACTTGCTGGACCTGCAGACGATCTGCATCACCGACTTACATGCCCGAGCTGCCTCGACAGTCAACCACGATTCGCGTGTGGATTGGCTCGAGCTAAACTCGCGTGGAAACTTGCTCCTGTTCCGCGATAAGCGACGCCAGCTTCACCTCTTCGACCTCGACACCCAGAAGCGCAGTACTCTGCTTAACTACTGCAACTACGTGCAGTGGGTGCCTGAATCCGACGTGGTTGTCGCACAGAATCGTAATAACTTGTCTGTCTGGTACAACATTCGCTCGCCTGACAAGGCCACAATCTACCAGATCAAGGGCGACGTTGAGCAGATCGAGCGTGGTAATGGGCGCACTGAAGTGATCGTGGATGAGGGCATGAATACTGCGTCGTACCAGCTTGACGAGTCACTCATTGCCTTTGGAGCTGCGGTGGACGACGGGCAACTCGTCAATGCGATGTCCATCCTTGAGCCCCTGGAGCTAACTCCTGAGACTGAGGCAATGTGGAGTCAACTGAGCCAGGAAGCCTTGGCGCAGAATGACCACCGCATTGCTGAGCGCTGTGCCGCTGCTCTAGGAGATGTCGCCCGTTCACGGTACCTCCGAAAGCTCAACAAGCTCGACTGGCAGGAGAAGGACCGTCTTAATGGGCTTGCTCACTGGAAAGTGCGGGCCAAACTTGCTGTGCTCAAGAATGACTACCGCAGCGCGGAGCACTTGCTGCTAGCGCAGGGCCAAGTGGACGAGGCCATCGAGATGTATCAGCACTTGCACAAGTGGGAAGATGCCATTCGAGTGGCCGAAGCGAAGAACCACGCTGGGTGCGAGCAGATGAAGAGGAGCTACTACGATTATCTCGTCGAGTCTCGACAGGAAGAGAAGGCTGCAGCTGTCAAGGTCAAGGACGGCGACTACGCGAGTGCAGTAAGTCTGTACCTGAAAGGTGGTCTACCTGCAAAGGCTGCGCAGCTATTGAACCAGCGAAACCTTGGTCGTGACCACAAACAACTCCTGGAGACCGTGGCCGATGCGCTGTACTCGGCTGGCATGTTCGAGAAGGCTGGTGACCAGTTTGAGAAGATGGAGCAGGAGAGCCGAGCGCTGGCTGCGTTCATCAAGGCTAACGCCTTCCGCAAGGCTGTTGAGCTTTCGAGGAAGCACTTCCCCGACAAGGTCCTGCGCCTTGAAGAAGCCTGGGGTGACTACCTTGTATCCCAGAAGCAAATGGACATGGCTATCAACCACTACATCGAGGGCAACGTACCTACGAAGGCCGTTGAGGCTGCGTTGAATTCGCGGCAGTGGGCCAAGGCCAGTCAGCTCGTGGAGAATTTGGAGGACGACGTCTCACTGCCGTACTATCGGCGACTCGCTCGCCACTACCAAGATGCAGGCAATCTCGAGCAGGCCGAACGCTGCTTCATCAAGGCTGACGCTGCCCGCGATGCTGTCGAGATGTACACTCGTGCGAACAAATGGGACGCAGCGTACCAAGTTGCACTCAACCACCTGGACAAGTACGAGACCGAACGGCTTTACGTGGAGCAGGCGCACCGAATGGAGCGTGCTGGCAAACTCAAGGAGGCGGAGAAGCTCTTCCTGACCGTGAATGAGCCGGATCTAGCCATCAACATGTACAAGAACCACAAGAACTATGAGCAAATGATCCGCCTTGTGACCAAGTACCGCAAGGATCTACTCAAGGACACGCATCTGTACCTGGCTCAGCAGCTTGAGCACGAAGGGAACTACAAGGAGGCCGAGCACCACTTCGCTGAGGCTGGTGAGTGGCAGGCTGCAGTCAACATGTACCGGTCCAACGACATGTGGGATGAGGCCATCCGTGTTGCCAAGTTTCATGGCGGCATCAATGCCTCCAAGCGCGTGGCTTACGCTTGGGCAATGGACCTGGGCGGTGAACAGGGAGCTAAGCTGCTAACGCGTCTTGGGCTTATCGAGCCGGCAATCGACTACGCTATTGAGAGTGGCGCCTTCGAGCATGCCTTTGAGCTGGCACGCAATTGTGCTACCAAGAAGCTGCCGGAGGTGCACCTCAAGCACGCGCTGTTCTTGGAGGACGAAGAGCGATTCAAAGAGGCTGAAGAGGAGTTTATCAAGGCTGGCAAACCCCGTGAAGCGCTGGACATGTACGTGCACCAGCAAGACTGGCAGAATGCCATGCGCGTCGCAGAGAGCGCCGACCCAGCGTCTGTGGCAGATGTCTTCATTGCCCAAGCGCGACTCTGGATTGAGCGCAAGGAACACCAACGCGCCGAAGGGTTCTTCCTCAGCGCTGGCAAGCCCGAGCTCGCTCTCGCTGCGTACTTGGAGGCAGCTATGTGGGCTGACGCAGTGCGAATTGCCAAGCGCCACCTTCCTCACAAGCTCATGGAGGTGAACATGGCACACCAGCGCGCTATCTTTTCTGGTGGACCGAAGAAGAAAGAGGAGCTCATGGAGGCCTGCGAGATGTGGGTGGCCTCTCAGCAGTACGTGCAAGCCATTGACGCGTATCTGTCGATCTCAGTGGACCAGATCAGCGACCTCGGTGAGCTGGAAGAGCTGTGGGCGAAGGCTATTGAGCTGTGTGCCAAGCACGACCCTAGCCGATACAAGTCGATCGTGGAGGAGGTGGCGTCTCGCCTACTGGGCATGTCTCGCTTCGATTCCGCGGCTGAGCACTTCCAGTCGATCGACAAGATGAACGAAGCCCTCGACTGCTACCTGCGCGTGAATAACTGGATCGCCGCGCAAAAACTCTGCGAACAGCATGCTCCTGAGTTGCTGCCTCGACTGGAGCGAGCACAGCAAGCGAGCGCCTTCGGGTCCGCTGCTCACCAACCAGCAGAGGCGAAAATGGCAGGCAGCTCATACACTCCTTCGGCTGAGGCCAAGGTGCAGTACGCCTCCGAGAAGAAGGAGTCGAAGCTCAGTGCTGGAGCTGAAGGAGACGACTCTGGACGCGGAGCAAGCGCACTCGACGCGTGGATGCAGCGCGGGGAATGGGACAAGGTTCTGTCTTCAGCCGCCAAGCACGGGCCCGGATCGCTGGCCAAGTACTTGGTCCTGCGCTGCTCGCGTCTGTGTGAGCACGACGAGATGGGCACCGCCATCAAGACCATTGCCGACTATGGCATTCCTCTCGACTCGGACGCTCTGGACATGACAGAGCGACTGGTGCAGAAGACACTTGGATGCGGCCACGGGATCGAAGAGAACCCAGAACACCAGGCAGCACTACCAGAGCTAGTCAAGTGCCTACGTAAGCTCGTGAAGGACCTGCGTGCCAACGGTAAGGAGTTCCCGAGCTCCAGAGTGCAGAAGATGGAGCAGTGGCTGCTGGTGACGCACTTCTTCGCCATCAAGCACCAAGCAGCCAACGCGGGGCTGGACGACCTAGTTGCGAAGATCAGCATGTCGCTGCTGCGGTTCGTCGCCGTCCTGCCCGCCGACAAGATGTTTTATCTGGCTGGGGCCGCCGCAAGGAAGAAGAAGTGGCTCAGCGCCGCCTTCGTGTACTTTAACCGCTATCTCGACCTGTGCGAGGCCATCGACGACGGCGACGCCAGCAACCTGGACAACACCGACTTCATTGGCACCGACATCCCGACGCCGCTGGACTTTGCGCTGCCCGAGACGCACTTCGTAGCCGAAGAGAGCGCGCGCGAGGAGATCCGTGACTGGGTGTTGACGATCTCGATGGACCAGCAGGTGGCCGAGAAGCTGCCCGAGCGCGCGTGCCTGAACTGCAAGGCCAGCATCTACGAGGCGGCGCTGCAGTGCCCCGAGTGCAAGACGGCGTCCGAGTCGTGCATCATCACGGGCTTCCCCGTGGCCGCCAAGACGACGGTCCACTGCGCCACCTGCAAGGTCATCGCCGACCGCGAGACGTGGAACAAGTGGGTCAAGCAGTTCGGCAACTGCCCGTGGTGCTCGGCCCCGCAGAAGATGAGCTACTGAGCGTGAGTGTGGCTGTCGATCTAAAGTGTTTGTCAACGATGACTCATCCACTTCAACTTGCCTTTTGGTAACGTGATTCTCCGTTATTACTGAAGCGTTTGTGCGTATGGGACGGAAAAGGTTATAGACGGAATACTACAATGGAAGGTCAATCTGGCTTAAACTCAATGAGTAAGGAAACTAACGCCCTACCTGACAAGTCGGGCTGCCTGTTGGGTCGAGTGATCCATGGGTTTCTAATATTTGACGGAGGTGGAATGGCCGTCATTTTAGGAACCCGCTACTTTTAGGGTGACTAAAAAGGGGGCCGGTCCCCGCCTATATTAACTCCCGAGTGACTCGCGACAAGCGCAGCTTGCAGTCCGGCTGAGCACTAAACTCTACCCAAGCATCGAGAACAGGCCTTCGTCGTTCACCGCTCCCCACCAGGTAGTAATAGAGTCGGATACTGCGATCTTTGCTAGAAAGCCCAACGTGCGGAGGTTTCCGCTCCACACTCGACGCAGGAGTGTGTAGCATTTATCAGCCAGTTTCCAAGCTCTCATAGCGTTTCAACGGCAGCACTCGACACACCCTCGACGTATACTCAATATAAGTAGACTCGGTTCAGCGGGCCTGGACACAGGAGCAGCTTCAAGCTCATGCTCGGAGCTTCATCGTCGATCATTGATTGAGCGTCGCCTTTATCGAGCGCAAAGCTAGAGTTTTGACCAATTGGATTCGGACAGTGACGCACACAAACATGGCAGCAGCATCGGCGGCGGCGACAAAGGTGGCGACGCTCAGCGCTGCTCGTACGCGGACGTAGGCGTGCCTGGGAGCTCACTCGTGCTGTTACGTGTGTGTGCAGCCCAAGTGGAAGAAGATCCTCTACGCGCCGCAGCCGTATGAGGACAACTACGTGGCCGACACGTTCCTGGAGCAGATGCGGACGAACGGTGAGCCTCGCAGTCACCCGCCGCGGACAGCACCAGCTAGACCTGAACCGGCACTTCGACTTTATTCGCTCGTGTTGATTATGCTGTTGCAGCAAACGTTCGGGAGCACGACTACGGGGGCATGGTGCGCTCGGCCGCAGCCATCACGCAGCAGATTTGCGCCGTCTTGATCTTCTTCGTAGGGGTTTGCTCGTTGGCAGTGGTGATCGCAAAGGCTACTTGACGGTGACTAATCGGGATTGTTATCTTCTGCTGCAACTCGGCAGTCAGTATTTGAGTTCGTGCGCCAAGACGCCATCTCCGCCGCGCTGCTGGGCGGCATCGACGTGTTCCTGGCGGTGGCTGGCTTTGCGGTGCTTCGCATTCACCTCGGCCTGCCTCTGCGTGAGTACAGCCACTGCTGTCGATATTTGCCTTTGCTGCATCTAGCTGACTTGTGTGCACAAACTGCAGACACGCTGGACACGCTGAGCTCCTGCCTTTTGTTCTGCGCGACGCTGTCGCTGCTGTCGCCCGTGCTGCGGACGCTCACGCGATCGTTCGCGGACGACACGATCTGGGCGCTGGCGACGTTCCTGGGTCTGCTGCACCTCATCACGCACGACTACAACTACGTCAACTCGGGCATCGGCCGGTACGTCGGGCGACGCAGCTCTGCGTTGAGTGGGAGCCACTAGGAGGGCGAAGGGCGCGATTGACGTGTTCTGCTGCGTTTATGGCGTGTTCGAGCAGGTTCAGCGGCACGATCTCGCTGAACGCGGCCATCTTCACGGCGGTGCTGCTCGGCTCGCGGCTGCAATCGAACGAGCACGTGTTCGCGTTCGTGCTGCTGGCCATCGAGATCTTCGCCATGTTTCCCATCTTCCAGCGCGAGGTCAAGGTGCGTGGATGGCTAAACCACAGTTGCTGTTGGTTGCCGGTGTTGGATGCGGTCGCGTGGTGGTCTCACTCTGCGGCTTCGTCTGCGTGAACGAACACATACCGGTACGCAGCGGCACTCGGAGCGGCTGCACCTCATGACGGCGGTCGCGCTCTTCGCGCTCTCGTCGGCGCTGACCTGGCAGCTCTCGGCGCTGGTGAGCGCGCTGGCGGGCGCCTTCGTACTCTTCCTGGCGTTCGTGTGCCCGCTCTGGTTCATGCACGTGCAGGAGTCCAAGAAGTACGTGCCTTTTTTTCCGTCGGTGATGCGCATCTCCCGCTGACGTACGACCTCTATTTTTGGGTTCTTTTTGTGCCGCTTAGCGAGATTCTCGGTCCCTGGGATATTGCCCACATCCAGCCCGAGCAGTAAGAGTGTCCGCGACTGCGGCAGCGCCCGCAGCGACGCAGCAGCACAGAGGAGTTCATCGCCATGCCACGCAGGACAAGCAGCGGCGGCGCTGCGTGGCACGAGCCCCAAGGCGATGCCATTCGGCCATCGTTCGCCGCATTTTCTTTCGAATCCACTCGATGTAACGACGAAAAGTATCTTTCCCGAAGTGTCCCCTCAAGCACAATGGCCGCCCGTCCGTGGCGGGCTCAGCATGCAATGCATCGTCCGCCCTCGTCAGCAGGGCCCCCTGACGCGGCGCGCGCGCGCGGTCCCCCCTCCTGCAGTCGCGGCTCCTGTCTCGTGGCGGCGCTTGGCGCCGTGCTCGTTCTCAAAGCCTTTGAGTCAAAGGCACCGGCAAACTGCCAGCAGGACGAGGAGGAGGAGACTCTCACAGCTGAGCTCGAGCTCACTAAAGCTCGACGCCGCTATGATGGACTTGCCCGAGGTGGGTTCGAGCGCGTCCCTCTGCAGGCGATGGTGGCCACTCGTTCCTCCTGCTTCGAATGCATGGCGACCCTTCAGCAACGCCCTCCCGCTGAGGACCGCAATGGCGTCACGTTGAAGTGCGTCAGCTCGGACGCAGTCCCATTGCGCTGCCTGCAACTGTGTATCGCGACCAGCTTCCCTCGCAACACCAGCAGCCAATGCTTATCTTCAGGATACTGCACCATTCTCCCCCTAACTTAGCGCTGCATATTGCCAGCGGCCTTATTGCCCGCGAACGGTGCACGCAGAGTGCCTGGGCTCCGGCGGAGATGCGCTCCCTCCTGAAAAGATACGCGGCCGTTGAAGTGGACGGCGATTTCCGCCAATCAGCGCGCGCCGCGGCTGATTCGGAGCAACGTTACTCACCGAGGTTTTTCGGGCGCCGACGCGAGGTTTTGGCCGGAGCGGAACTTTCTGCGAACCCGTGTCCCGGCGCTGCACTTCAACGCCCAAATCCGGCGCCGCCAGCTCGACCCACGCAGGGCCCAGCTGGCGCGAGCTATCCAGGCTGCGCCTTGCAAGTGGCTGCTGTCGGTGGCATCGCCAACCGCCCGCCCGCCCGCCCGCCCGTGGGTCTGTCTTATCGCCGGAGGGTGGCCGCTGCGGGTCACCGGGTAACGGCGTCGTCTATGCTGGCGGGGTAACTGTGGCCGAATTGCCGGCAATACAGCGCTTTTCTATGACCGACGGGCCGGCGGGCCCCACCAACGTGGGGCGGAAAACACTCGCCTTCTGTATACCCGACTCGGCCCGCGGGCCGCGGCGGAAACCCAGAAGAACGCTCCGTCGCAGGCGATTGGCCGAAAGCTTCAAGCGCGCCGCGATTGGCCCGCTGCCGAGCCTTAGAGGGCGGCAGTGTGAGTCGGCCATAAAAAAGAAAGATTGCCCACGACTGCTCATTTGAGCTTAAGCCTACAGGAGTGCAAGTGCGCCCTCCTCCCCATAGCCACTGCCACTACACTACACTCGCTGCCCGCCGCCGCGCCTCGCCGCCCGGCCCCGCCGCTGCTTGCCGCTCGCTCTCCACGTCGTCGTCGGCGATCGTTGCCGCTGTTTGCCGTCTTGTCGTCCGTGTATCTTTTGTGTGTGCTCGCGCGCTGCTACCATCACTCTCCCGAGCGCGCGTCGTCAGCCTTCTAGAACAAAAGAAAAAGGCTCTCCTTCCCCCCCTCCTCTCCAACCGTCGTCACTATGGCCTCCGCCGCCGTGCTCAAGAGCGCGCGATCGCACCCCAAGCTTCTGTCGCTCCAGCACGTGGACGACGCCTTCCTCTGCGGCGGCGACGCGCCCATGACCCCGCTGGGCAACGACGCGCCGCTCTTCGCCGCCACCGTGTCCCCGCGCGACCCTGCCGCCAAGCTGGCCGCCGCCTCGGCTTCGCCCAGCAGCAGCAAGTCGCACCAGCAAGGCCCCGCCTTCGCCAGCCACCGCGTATGCATCCCCTCGTCCGCCTCCAGCGACGACGCCTCCGATGACGAAGACGATGAGGCTGAGGACGTCCCGCGCGCCGCCGGCGCCAGCGGCAAGCCCGTCAAGGGCAACACCGGCCGCTGGACCGAGGCCGAGCACAAGCTCTTCCTGCAGGGCCTCGAGACCTTCCCCTACCGCGCCTGGAAGAAGATCGCGACGCTCATCAAGACGCGCACCGTCGTGCAGATCCGCACCCACGCCCAGAAGTACTACCAGAAGCTGGAGAAGGAGGAAGCGCGCCTCAAGGAGCGCGAAGCCCAGGACCGCGCGGCCATCGCGGCCGGCGCAGCGCCCCCCACGCCCTCCACCCCCACCAGCCCCGCGTCGCAGAAGAAGAAGATGCACCTCATGCGCAAGCGCAAGTGCTCGATGCTCGACATGGACACGGATACCGACAGCGACGCCGCTGTGCTGCCCAGCGTTCCCAAGCGTCTCGCGCGCGAGCAGCCTCTGGCTGCGCACATGTCCCCCAAGCAGAAGGTGTCGTCGCTCTCGGGCAACAAGGTCTTCTTCGGCAACCCCATGGACGCGCGCTTCATGTTCGGCCGCAGCATGAAGAGCCACGCCGTCATGCAGCCCCCGCACCAGCTGCCGCTAGACTTTGCCGACGCAGCCGCCGAAGCCATGATCCTCGACTTCGCCGAGGACAAGGCCCTAGCCGACTACTCGCTCGACTGCGCGGACCAGACGCTGTCGTCTATCGACAACGACGACCTGCTGCAGCTCACGGAGGAGGAACTCGATTGGTTCTCGAGCTCCTCGGAGCAGCCCGTCGCCACCGCCGAGGCCAAGGTCGAGACTGCTGCCAGCCCGGACGCCGAGCCCTTCTCGGAGCTGGACACCGCCGCTCTGGGCGGCGACAACTTTGCCGCGGACCTGTGCCTCGACGACGACGACTTTGTGCTGGACCCGGAGAAATTCCTGTCGAGCTACTTCGCCCCAAACGAGCAGGCATGAAATGGGAAGGGCGACGTCGTGGTGGTCACAAGTGCTGCAGCTTCCTCGTAGAGCGCCGTCCCATTTGTCCGTCCGTCCGTAGTTTTTTTTTTTTGAGATCTCCCCACCCCCCACCCAGCTTTCCTGTTGCGTCGGGCGCTACGGTGCAGCCGATTCAGTTGCACGTAGTTGGCGCCCTCCATGGAGAAGTGTCTACCATATTATTATTATTATTAACGTCAAAACAATTTTTCCACCCTCAACATTGCTTGCTCGTGTTGAAGTTAGTTGGGTACCGCTGGGTTGCTGCTGCTGATCTCGAAGAGCAGCACGCTCTGGTCGTGGTGGACCACGGCCAGCTTGACCGGAATTTGGACGCACGCCTGCGCACTGCAACCCGAGTCCGCACCGTTCGAATCATCGTCGCAGCCGCGCGCGTTGCTGCTCGCGATGGCCTGGCGTAGGCTGCGCGGACCTGGCGCCGGGTCTCCGAAGCGACACACCACCACGCGGAAGACCAGCACCAGCTTCTTCCTCTGCTTCTGCTTCTTGGGCTTCGTAGCAGTAACAGCCGAAGTCTCAGCACCAGTGGCTTGCTCTCCACTAGCATCCTTGGCAGTGGACGGAGGGGGCTCTACATCGACTGCCACCATCTTCCAGACGTCGAACGCGACGTCGCATGGCTCGCCCGCCACGAAATGCCGAGGCACACTGCGACCGTCCTCGCTGCTTGAAGCAGCAATTGGCTCGAGACACCGACGCGGGTGCAGCTTCTGGTCCTTGAGGGACGAGTAGACCTCCATGCAGGCGAGCGACACGCGCGGGTCCCTGGCCAGCAGAGCGGTAAACTCGGCCACGCTCAGTTCCCTGGCGTCTCCATCCCCCGATGACAGCAGGTAGATGGCTAACGCCCCCCGCTGCAGCAGGTAGTTGGCCTCCTCCGGGTAGAGCGACAGCCCCGTGAAGGCGCCTGTCGACGTCGGAGGGGGCGCCGTCTTGGCCGCGACTGCTGGCGGCGGTGGGGCCTCTCGCCGCTGCCGCTTCTTCGTGCTCGCGCCCATGTTGAACAGCAGGCGCCCGCGCTGGTGCGTGATGTGCGTGAGCCCCGAGACGGGGTCGAACTCGCCCACCGAGACATCTTTGCTCCGGGGGCGGACCATTTTGTGCGTGAAATTGCATAGGTAGTGTGTCATCATAAGATTGTGCCATTGTAGAACAGCTTCAACATGTTTTTTTACATTTGTTGGTGTTCGATGCACAAACGATCTAAACTAAATACTGCTCGAGTCCTTGGCCTTGGGCGCAGGCGGCTCCACTGCTACGATCCGCTGTCGCAGCTCCTTGGAGTTCACCGGCAGCCACTCGTCGTTGTCTGCAGACTCGCCCTACAGAAAAACGCCGGTGTAGAATGCAATTGAGATCGCTGTTCTACATTTGCAGTATTGCCGCCAGCTGAAGTTGCTTACCTTGTAATGGACACGAATGTACTTGCCCTCCACGGCCGCAACCTTCGCCTGCACAACAACATCGCAAACCGTTCATGGCGTCAGTAAGCCTGCGCATATTTCCACCCATGAGCAATCGTCCTTGGTGAAGAACGAACCTCGGTGTCCTCGAACCGGATCGTCGAGCCTTTGACCGTGAGGTACTTGCGAACGGCAGATCTGTCCTTCGTAGCGCTTTTGGGCGTGCTGACGGCCGATTGATTGGCGGCTTTAACTTTCTTTGAAGGCGACAGCATGACGGCGGAGGCTGGTACCTTCGCC
The DNA here is from genome assembly GCA_016169955.1 of Phytophthora vignae f. sp. vignae. Lineage (NCBI taxonomy): Eukaryota > Oomycota > Peronosporomycetes > Peronosporales > Peronosporaceae > Phytophthora > Phytophthora vignae. The sequence goes on along the minus strand of JABJUM010000054.1, from coordinate 372,829 downwards.
GATTTCTTCTTGGAGCAAACGGCTGCTTCCTTCTTCCGCTTGCCCAGACAGCTGCGCACTCCGCTCTTTGACGCTGTTCCGCTTCGCTTTCCTAGCCCACCGCTTGACAGACTGCGTGGCTTGACACCGGCGGCTTCAGCGATGCATCGGTGGCAAAGCAACGACTGAGGGAGGTCTTCGGCTGCTTTGTCCGCGAGGTCGGGGTGAACGCAGCGAACGTGGGCCCAAATCTTGCACTTTGAGCACTCAAACCATTGCTCCTGCGGAACAGACAGGCGTTTGCTCGTTATTACAAGGCACTCGACACGCTGCCACACATACACATGTACCTCCACTTCTGCATCGGGGTTCTGGCTGCTACAGTACTTGTGGCATTTGCAGCTGAAGACCCAGGGGTCTTCGCCCAAGAGCTCAGGGCTGCACTGAGGTTCTTCAAATAGCTTCGTCATGAACGAGTCCATATCAATCCGCACGCTATCAGGAAGGCACTTGCAAACCTATCGTTGACACAAACCAGCAAAAATATTAACGAGTGTGAGCAATGATCTCGCTACAGTACGCCCAGGTGAAGCTTTACTTACCTTGGCTTTCAGTCCGTATGGGATCCAATGCAGTGAAGCAAAATTGACCGCCTCTGCAATGTTGAAGCCTTTGCCACACACAGAGCACACACAGCACACTACGTAAGACTCCGGTATGCAATCCTTCATACCCACCAAACATTACCGAGGTTGAATCCCTGGTGGTACGTCGCCGGAAAGGTAATCACGAACTCTCCCGGCTTTTGATATGCCCGATAGAACGGTACTCCAAACTCTCGAAGACGAGCCGGTGAAATAAGGGATGTCTTGTGCCGCAGGAACTGATCAAATTCGTAGAGATCAAGATAAGCTACCGGATCCGTAACGGCAAGGATCTGAGGCCACGGTACCTGGTTGCACGCATGGTGTTTTTCTGGGAACATCGACTGCGCTGCCCTTTCAAGCTGAGGGGCTGCATGCACGCATCAAGGTAGCACTTGTTAGTGAACAATACCATTTCGGTATCACATGATTCTTTTCGGTTATGCCGAGACTGACCAGCATCTGGGGGCACTCCATACCAAAACTTGGGCTTTCCTGTGTGCACGTAGTTGATGCTGTAGAGATCCATGTCTTCCTACTCACACGCGAACGTTAGGCATCAATAACGTGAGACTAAGACACCACACGTTCCCTTTATAGCAGCGCCTACCGTGTGGAACGCGAACATCGCCCGCCACATGCCGAAATACAGCATAGACTGCGTCACCCCTGGCAAGTCAATTTTGCGCAGAATGGTGTTGAGGTCATTCAGGTTCCACGACAGCGCATCCGCATCACCAAACAGCGACGCCTAATTCCACCGGAACATCAAGAAGTGCAGAGCTTAGTATAACCGAAACCATTTCCACCCAGCAGGAAGCATTTCAGAACGCACCACAATATCCGCTCCATATACCGGAGGGTCCATGGTTCCTCTCAGCCCCTTCCAGAACCGTCGCTCCACTTCCATCGGATCGTCCGTATCTGCATCCACAAGCGTATTACCACCCACCATGACACTCAACACAGTCTCTTACTGCTTCGTACCCTCGGGCTCCTTGTCGGTGGTCGCTTCTGCCATGCTCTGGAACTCTGCGGGGCTCATGGTCTTCCGCTCCACGAGGTCCACATTGAAAATACCCTTCTTGCCGGCCACGTGCTGACTCACGGGGGCTGATACATGGCAGCTTAGCTGCGAGATGTCGTACGACCGACTGAACCATCCCCGTGGAGGAATTATCTGCACGAAATGACACGCAACGCGCACGAAAGCCGTGATGATAAATACACCGGAAAGTAATTGACGATGACTGATCGCCATTTCGCAAACTTTTTAACAATTGAATTCGTTCAACTTTACCTTGCAAATACCGATTTTGGCGCACTGAGGCTCGACGACTGTGCGGATGTACGTGGCGAACGACTCGAACTCGGCGCGCGTAGGGTGGAACTCTGGGCACCAGGAGCCGTCGGGGGACGGATAGGGGGCCATGGAAGCGACGTGAGGGTCGCTAGGGCACATGGCGAGTCGAGGGAGCGCTATGGAGCAGGGCGAAAGAGTGGATGAAGCGTCGCTGTGATTGTCTTGCTTGTCGTCTTGCACTTCCCGAGGAACGAATGGTATATAACTACTTAACAGATAGTAATTAGTTAGAGGTGTTACAAAATCTGTATGATCTATTTTAGAAGCTCTTACCTCTTCTAAATAATCAGTTAAAAATTAACTTAATAAACCTTTTTTTACATTTTTTACAAACTTTTCTAGAAAACAAAATTCATATTTCCTCAATAGTAATAACTCCCAAGTTGTCATAACAACATTGGGGTTCGGGGCAAGATTTTAACTGATCCCGTGTTTTTCCGTCTTGTTTATTATTACACTCGGCGACAGGTTATATCGGCCACCCTCGTTTGTGTCCACAACTTTGTCAATTTTTCGAGTTCGCGCTCGCTATTTAGATATGTAAGAGCTTTTATTGGTAGAAACACGCTACATGTGTTAACGCGCAGAGATTCCAAGCCTATCAGGTGGCTACCATACAACTATGAGATTTTGGTACTGCGCCAGGTTTAATCGGCCACCTTCAGGCATACAAAATTCAAGTATAATGTGTTAGAATGATTGTAGCTAAAACACATGTTGCCCCCGATTTTGATGGTTGGAGGCTGACGTAATGAAGTGAAGTGGCCGCAGGAGGTGAATAAACTTAGCTAGATGGATAATAAACACTGTTATACTTCTTATGAATACCTGTTAAAGTGGTAAAGCGGTTGGGCACAGCAGGCCGTGCTCCGTAGTGGCTCGCTCGGCTCTCTTGAGCAAGGTGCTGAGTTTCAGCCATTTATGGATGTACAATGGCGGAAAATGGGGTCGGTGACCTCCGTGCGCAGGTGGAAGCCATCACAGAAAGCATGCATTCCAACGCTGGCTATCACATAAATAATAGGATTAGGGGATACTTTCTAGAGCCCCGTGAGGCATGGTAGTGGTCGCTGTTAGCCACACCAGCGCCCTCCCAGCAAGCCATGCCAATGCACCATCAAAATCGGGGGCAACATGTGTTTTAGCTACAATCATTCTAACACATTATACTTGAATTTTGTATGCCTGAAGGTGGCCGATTAAACCTGGCGCAGTACCAAAATCTCATAGTTGTATGGTAGCCACCTGATAGGCTTGGAATCTCTGCGCGTTAACACATGTAGCGTGTTTCTACCAATAAAAGCTCTTACATATCTAAATAGCGAGCGCGAACTCGAAAAATTGACAAAGTTGTGGACACAAACGAGGGTGGCCGATATAACCTGTCGCCGAGTGTAAATGCGCTAGTCCGCGGCTTCGCTGATGCTGCTATGAAGAAGGGTGCGATGGCCATCGTAGATGTGGTTGTTGAACGGGGCCACTTCGCTCCGTACTGGAGAACGTACAGGCCGCAGATGCCTGCGGGAATGTCGCCATAGATGATCCCTTCGACAAAGGGGCCGAACGCGTTGGGCAGCACTCGGCGCAACGCGATGAACGGCAACCGCCGCTCCAGATCCTCGAGGCACACATTCGCGAGGATTCTGCGCATTTTAGCGTTGAACAGCATCTGCGTGAGACGCAGGTAGACGTGGAAGTCTTCAGGTAACCGCAAGCGCACGCCCGGGCGGAGTCACCAGAGCTGTCGGACTCCGTTGTGGACGAGAAAGCGAAGCGATGTCACGGACCGCCCGATGAGAACCAAGCCGCGGATAGAGAAGTGAAGGACGGACGCCCGTCCACTAGCCAAAGCACACACACGTGCGTGCTTTAGCTCGAGGGTCCTCCGTTCTAGGCAGCGGCAGCAGCGACGGACAGAGAGGGTGGCACACGTGCGCTCGTGGTTGGGCCTGCCGCCGCAGCAGCACACGAAGAGGGTCGCTGACAGCGGGTTCTTGCAGAGTGGAAGCCAAGATGACAAACCGAGAGTGCTCGCCGACACCGGGCTCTCGCCAGAATTTTCTTAGCCGCAGACTTTTCTAGGATCTCCCCCGCCGAACTCGATCATCGGGTTGAGGAGGTACGGGGTCGGGGTAAAATATCTACGTCCGCACGCGCGACAGGCAACGACTTGCTGCGAGCCCATTGTGGGCCCGGCGTGTAGGTATACACATACACTACCCATCCGACCAGCATGACTTGCGCGCGCGCGCCCGCGTCTGCACAAACGACGATAATCATAAGGGTATTTCCCAAAACGTGGACCCCCTCCACCTGCCATTTCCCAAAAGGTGGACCCCCTGAGAATAGTGTGGTGCACACTATAGAAGCCCGCCCACAAGCACATCGCTCATTCGCCAAGAGTCCTCCGAGTTCACACACGCCCGCACGGCAGCCCGCCCGGTAGTCAGCGAGCAGCCCCCACCCCGACATGCACTGCGAGACCGACAGTCAGTGACCGGCCACCACCACTCATCCAAGTCACCGACATGCACTGCGAGGCCGGCAGTCGGCGAACAGCCACCACTCAACCAGAGCCCAGAACGAAGTGCAAGTCACGCAGCCAGAGCGAGGTTGGCAACCAGTGCGAGGCCGGCACCCAGTGCAAGGCTGGCAACCAGTAAGCAGCATGCAGTCAGTGCAAGGCATCCTAACAATAGAGGAGATATGTAACGAAGGACAAAAAGGTGTGTTTAGCTCTCGGGTTGCCTAAGATCAACATTGTTCTCACTCCTAGTTTCTCCCCATGGAGGGTAAACCTCTTATAAACCTTGTCAAACACAATGGTCGGGATAGCATCGCGTTGGGAGATGTGTTCCCTTCGATTAGAGATACGACGAAATTCCTTCAGCAGTACAACTACATTATCAACAAGTGCGTGCATCCAGTAAAGGGGAAGAAACAAGGCGGCAAAAAGAGACTTACGTCTGCTCGGACAGTTCTTCGTGCAAGTGGCGTGCAGTTATTAATCGTCGCAAGGTCTCCGCTACAGAAAACGAGTATGAAGTTACTGAGCTAAACGACCAGCACTCCGACTCGTGCACTTCATACCGCAAGCCAACCCAAAAACTACTAGAGGCCACGGATTCGTTTGCAGCCGCAGTGACAACAAATAAAACAGCTACCATGAATACGATCCTAAGGATGCGGTGCTGTCAAAGATTGACATCAAGTGAGCAGAGGTTCGCTTTGATACCCTCTCTCTTGGAGCTTTTTCGACAGAAAAATTCCGGTACTTGGGTAGCTCTGGATCTGGATACGAAAGATCGTTTTCTTCGAGCCTTCATTGCTCTTGGATCGGCAATTGAAGGTCTACAGTCATGCCTGCCGATCTACGGTTTCGACGGAACTCATTAAAAAAATGAGAAGTATCAAGGTGTGATTCTCATTCTTCTCGGTCGCGACGGGAATGGGAATAACATTACAATCGCATTTGAGGAGGTGCACTCTGAAAATGAAGACAACATCCAATGATTCTTCGACCAATGTGTGGCAGCAGGAATCCCTTTCGCAGGGATCCCAATTTTTACCGATCGAGGCCACGTTTTGGGGGCTGCCGACAAACTTGCAACAAAAGGTATCACGTTGAACCTCAAGTTCTGTACAATTCACATCATCCGTAATGTTCACAAGGAGTTCATAATTCGCGGAAAAGAAGTCGAGAATTTGATTTTGAACATCCAATGCGCTACGACAAAACGTACTTACGAGTCTGCATTGGATAAACTCGAAACTAAGTACGGCAAGGATGTTCGGGATTACGTGGCGAACATTACACCGATTCACTGGTGTGTTTGGGCAAATATGACAGGATCTGAATCCGAAAATGCTGAGCGGTTTTTACCGACGCCTCTGTTTGCATGGAAATCGACAAACTTTGTGGAGGGTGATAATAACGTCATGTTGACGAATGGGCTTCGCAAAGCAACTCCCTTCAGCATGTTGCAACTGGCAAAGAAATCGATAATGTGTGTTGAGTGGAGCAGTAGCTCCTCGCAGCAGGGCAGTCGGCTGAAGAGCCGACTTGCCGGTTACAGAGAAGAATAGGCAAACGAGAGACAAAAGTCTGAACACCTGTTTAATCTGTTAGCAAGTTCTAGGGGAGTTCAGCTCTGAACTCTTATCTATGGACATAGGGCAGAGAGAGCCTGCCCACCAACTGTTTGTACGATGAGGATAAGAAGCAGGGGAATGGTGGCCGCCCGAGGACGAGCTCACTTCCTTTTTTGCTTCAGAGTGAGCACGTCTTGAGAATAAGCATAGGAATAGAGGAATAATAGAATTACTGTGATGTACTCCAGTGGTTTAAAGAGTTCATTCAAACATTTCAAGTAAGATGAACAAGCAAAGCATGAGCGTTTCCGACAAGCCGGTCTACTCGGGCGAGAAGACCACGTTCGTGGAGTGGAAGGACAAGCTCAAGGCTCGTCTGGTGGCGAAGAGCGATGCACTGGTTGTCACCGAGCTGCAAGCCGGCAGACAGGAGCCAGCGGCACGCTACAAAGATGCGCTGGTGCGCGAGATGGTGCTGCCCGAGCTGAAGCCGGACGCCACTGACGCAGAGAAGGGCGCCCACGCGCTGCAGAGGGCCTTTGTGCGGCGCCAGCGTCGGACATCAAGGATAGGCTGAACCAGACTCTCCCGTCCGGCGCAATCAGTTAGGCCCTGATGCAACGTCCGGTCCATGTGATCTGGGGCTCTATCGAAAAGCGCTTCGGACTGAACACAGCATCCGGGGTGGTAGAGCTGGTCCAGAAGTTTGATGCGATCGTCAACTCGGACTTCAAGACCCTGGGGCTCCTTTTTTCAGGAGTTGAAGACGGCCAGATACATGACCAACCGGAACAGCCGTGACGCGTTGGGCACCGGGCTGATCTCTCAGCAGTTCATGCTCATCAAGCTACTGGCTGTTCTGCCCAATCACCTGTGGGGATCGTCCATCAAGTTCACAGCTGAGGAGCTTACGACAGAGAAGGTTGAGTCGAGCCTCTGTGCGATCTTTGGGACCAAGAGCCGGACCGAGATTTTGGCACTAGGCAAGGGCGTGCACGTCAACCATGTTGACGCGGGGGCTGCCAAGCCAACGGTCAGCGCCCTGGAAAGAGAAAAGCCAGGACTGAGCAGGGTCGCGACGACCACCACAACTTGGGGCGGCACAGGTGCTACTACTGCATCGGCGAGTTCAACCACATGGACAACATTGGCCCGCACAATAAGGTTGATTGGAGCTTACGACAGAGAAGGTTGAGTCGAGCCTCTGTGCGATCTTTGGGACCAAGAGCCGGACCGAGATTTTGGCACTAGGCAAGGGCGTGCACGTCAACCATGTTGACGCAGGGGCTGCCAAGCCAACGGCCAGCGCCCTGGAAAGAGAAAAGCCAGGACTGAGCAGGGTCGCGACGACCACCACAACTTGGGGTGGCACAGGTGCTACTACTGCATCGGCGAGTTCAACCACATGAACAACATTGGCCCGCACAATAAGGTTGATTGCCCCAAGCAGAAGTTCGACCAGAGTGGCAAGGTGCCTGTGTTTCGCAGGAACATCCTGAAACCTGGCTTCAAGACCGAGTGTGGTATGAACGGTGCCACACAGAAGGGGCAAGCCAAGGTCAAGGAGCAGGGAAATGCGAAGACCAAGGCCAAGGCAAAGAAGGAAAGGCCGTCAGCGGTTGCTCAGCTGAATGTACCGACTGATGCTGTGCACGCAGACATACCGGCGAGCCCGGCTGTCTCTCTGAGCCCTCCAACCTCGTTGCAGACGCCGCTGACGCCTGGCTCTAGCGACCTACTGGATGTCGAGCCTATGGACACAGACGAACTCATGAGTGAGTTTGACATCGGCGCAAACGCGGGACGCATGGAGATGGCTTGAGAGATATCGACACAACTGAATCAGCTGCAGATGAGCTTCGAGGAGAAGGTACGGTCTGACTATCCTTCCTTGCTTGATTGTGACAAGTTGCTGACAAAAGATTCGTGGGTACTGGACTCAGGATACGGATACGGCCTGGCCAGTGATGAGTCCAAGTTCGTAGAGAAACGACCCGATTCTGGATACATGTTTACTTTTGCACAACGGTCTAAACATACGAATACACACGTTGGAACCATTAAACTGTATTTTCGTGGCCCGCAAGGGATCCGACCGTTTCTTTTTAAGAACATAGCACTTGTACCACATGCAAACTCCAACATTCTGAGTGAATATTGGCTTTAAAGGGGAGGGTACCAAATTTTGGGATATCAGACTGGGGAGTACAAATTTGTACTCTTTGAGAACAGTTTAGTGTTTATAGCTCGTGTAATCAATGGAGCATACTACTTACTACACAAAACTGTGAAAGACAGGCAGTTGTTGTGCAATGCTGTCAAGCAAAGGCCTTGCAAGCCTCTAGCCTTACCTGGGACCGGCAGGCTAGAGAGCGCACTGCAGGAATGGCATGTAAGACTATAGCACATAAATAAAGAGAAGCTTATTGCCATGTTGAGTAAGAAGCTGGTAGCTGGGATGCCTACACTACCAGCATCTGAGCTGCGAAAAATCTCCTTCTTCTGTGCTACATGCGCTGAGATGAAGAAGCGAAGGATGCCATATCGTAACACCAAGGTTCGAGAGATATTCAGCCAATCAGTACGATACACATGGATAGAAATGCCCCCATGAAAACAATGGGAGTGTATGGGAACATAGAAAAGATTCAGTACTTCCTGAGCATCATTGATGACAACACATCTTGGCGTTGAACATACGTCCTACGGACCAAGAAATAAGTGTTTGAGACAGTCAAAGAGCTGTTACTACAGCTGGAACGTGAAGGAAAGTTTAAGATCCATAGGATTCGGTCTGATGGGGGCACCTGAGTTTGTCAATTCTGCCTTCAAGAGCTTCTGTAAAGGCATGGGCATTGTCTTTCAGACATCCAATTCCTACAGCCCGAAGAGGATGGAGCTGCAGAGAGGGATACTCAGAGCAAACTTGACCGAGTGCGCTGTGCATTGAAAGATGCGGACATGGCCCACCGATGGTGGCCTGAGGCACTGATGTACATGACGTACGTACAGAATCGGACATGGCGACTCGTACCTTTACCACCTGGACGCAAGGCATTGCCCTGCCACTGGGTACTTGTGGTAAAGTATAACGCCGACGGGACTGTCGAGCGGTTTAAGGCACGACTCGTTGCACAAGGAAACCACCAAGAGTATGGTGTGGATTATGACGAGGTATACGATCCAGTAGCGAGATTCGAGTCGCTCCGCTTAGTTCTGGTAATTGGGACGATACTAGATTGTCACATTCACCAGATGGATGTGCACACTGCGTTCCTTAACGGCACCATGAGGGTGAACAAAAGATATACATGCGGCAACCGCATGGGGTTTTAAGCGAGGCCACGGGAACCTGGTCTGTGAACTCCAAAAGAGCATCCATGGCCTAAAACAAGCCCCTCGTATCTGATATAGAGTCCTTCATACCTTCCTCACGTCGATGGATTTTGTACGCTGCCACAAAGAGTTTTGTATCTATGTACAAAAAGTGGGAGATGAATGGCTTATAGTCGTGGTATATGTGGATGATCTGACAACTATGTCATGAGACATGAGACTTATCAACAGGCTTAAAGCCAAGCTGTCAAGTCGGTTCAAAATGAAGGACCTGGGGGACATTCACTACATCCTGAAAATGGAGGTGCATCGCAATAGATCCCAGCGCACGATGATGATCTCGCAGCGCAAATACATTACAGAGCTGATCAGTAAGTTCAACTTGGTCAATAGCACCCCAGGGATGACACCACAAGTTCCAGGACTCGTACTCGAGCCTGAGACAAAGCTGAGCGCAGAACAGATGCGCAGCCGTTGACTACAGAGGCATTGTTGGATCACTCCAATATTTGGTCCGTGGGACAAGACCGGACATTGCTAACGCAGTAAGGGAGCTAAGCAAGTTTCTTTCGTGTTACAACCGCACGCACTGGGAAGCTGCTAGGCGGGTACTCAAATACTTGAAAGGGACGTCGACGTACGGTCTGTTACGCGATGGGAACACGTGTGATGTGACTTACGAAGTGTACACAGACGCGAGCTTCGCGTGTCAACCAAAAGAACGCAAATCGGTTTCCGGCTATGTGATTCAAATGGCAAGAACCAGCGTATCCTGATGCAGTAGCAAACAGGGAAGCGTATCGCTCTCGACTGCTGACGCAGAACTTATCGCACTTAGCGAAAGAGCAAAGGAAAGTGAGTGGCTGTGGCATCTGCTTGGGGAAATGGGATTTCCACAGAAGGAACCAGTGCAGGTTTGGTGCGGTAGTAACGCAGCCATCAGCGTTGTTAAGATTACTGGGAAGCACAAGGCAAACAAGCACATTGAGATTCGGTACTTCTTTACGAGGGACTTGGTTGAACTCGGTCGCCTCAAAATTGCCTACTGTTCGGCAACAGAGATGACGGCAGACATTCTGACTAAGGCGCTGCCCACAAAGCAGTTTATAAAACTAAGAGAAAAGTTAGGAGTTCGAGATCTGAACCTTGCCCCTAGCACTTAGTGGGAGTGTTGAGTGGAGCAGTAGCTCCTCGCAGCAGGGTAGTCAGCAGAAGAGCCAACTTGCCGGTTACAGAGAAGAATAGGCAAACGAGAGACAAAAGTCTGAACACCTGTTTAATCTGTTAGCAAGTTCTAGGGGAGTTCAGCTCTGAACTCTTATCTATGGACATAGGGCAGAGAGAGCCTGCCCACCAACTGTTTGTACGATGATGATAAGAAGCAGGGGAATGGTAGCCGCCCGAGGACGAGCTCACTTCCTCTTTTGCTTCAGAGTGAGCACGTCTTGAGAATAAGCATAGGAATAGAGGAATAATAGAACTACTGTGATGTACTCCAGTGGTTTAAAGAGTTCATTCAAACATTTCAAGTAAGATGAACAAGCAAAGCATGAGCGTTTCCGACAAGCTGGTCTACTCTACTAAGACGGTCGATGAGAGTTCATGCACTATCCATGTCACTCTAAATTATTGTTTTGGCCAATCAAATTAGATGTTTGTTTATGGACTATGTTTTCAATACAAACTTTAAGATACTACAAATATGCGCAAATCCTTATAATAAATGCGTTCGCCAATAGAATGCATTTAGTTGGAGCGGCTGTTTTGGTAAGGAACAATGACGTGCGAGCTTAGAGTCATCACCATCAATCACTACTGGCACTTACATTCTTTCCGTTGCTGTATGGGACGAGACGGCGAATGTTGATCGTTTCGACGTACGCCACGCGCTGGATCTGGACGGTGCCGTTGTTGTTGGTCTTGAGGATCTTGAACGACCCTTCGATCGGCTGGTCCAGCTTGCTGATGCGGCTCTTGCCCTTGACAATGAGCACCAAGTCGCCGACGCGGTACGTGTGGTTGAGTCTGCTGCTGGTCTCGCGCTGATTGTCGCGCTGTACCTGACGTAGCTTGCGTTGTTGAACACACTTCCAGTCTGCAGTGATCTTCGTGTTGAGCATGTCTCGTCCGAAGACGAGTTGCGCGGGCGACGCCTCCTTCGTGGTGGACACAGTGGCTCGGATGGCAAACGCGATGCTCGGTAGCACCTGCTCCCACGTGTTGGCGTCCAGATCGGAGGTGCGCACCATGTCACCAAGCACCTGGTGCAGGCGCTCGAGGTCGCTGTTGGCTTGGGGGTTCTTGACCGTGGTCGGACGTGGCGTGACTCCGTAGCTGGTGAGCATCTCCTGGAACTCGAAGCCGGTGAACTCGTTGCCCTGGTCGAAGACGCAGACTTCCGGTCTGGGGTAGCGACATAACCACTCGGCATCGAGCACGAGGGCGGCCGTCTTCGCTTCCTTGTCGTTGATTGCCTTGACCTCGAACCAACCTGTAGCGGGGTCAATCATTGACATCGCGCTGTACTTCTTGCCTATCGGCGCGTGCGTGTAGGGACCGACGAGATCAACGCAGAGGACTTTCCATGGCGTGAGGCCCGGATCTACCACAGCTAACTTGCCGTACTTCTTCTTGTTGCGCTTCCACTTCTGGCAGATTTCGCAGCGGCTGACGAACGCTTCAATGTCTCGTTTCATGTTCTTCCAGGTGAAGTGCTGGCGGATGGTCAAGTACGTGCGAGTCATACCTGGGTGCTTGAGTTGATCGTGATACCAGCCTGTGACGCGCTGCTGCAGCGCTGCAGGAACGGCGATGTGTTTGCCGAAATACACGATCTTGGACTTGCCGTGCTGCCTGGTCTTGACTTGACGTTTACGTGCGAGTTGTTGTAGTTCTTCATCGTTCTGCTGTTCACGATGGATGCGCTCGAAGGTCAGCGGAAACTCCTCGTCCTCCTGTTCCAGCTCGAAGCAGACTTCACCTTCAGAGTCCTCGATGTGCGGCAACCGGCTGAGCGCATCCGCAACTACGTTGTGCTGCCCCTTGATGTAGACGATTTCTGGGGCAAAATCTTCGACGCTGAGGCGCCAGCAGTTGACGCGATCCGACTGGAAGTTGGCGAAGGCCAAGTTGTTGTAGTCCGTGTGCACGACAATCTTATGGCCGAGGAGGATATTGCGAAACTCTCGTAGGACTTCGACGATCGATAGGAGTTCCAGCTCCATCACAGAATACTTCCTCTGTGCGTCAGTCAGCTTCAGCGGGCGCCCCTGCTGGCAGACTACTCCCCCCAGCTGGAAGGTGCTGGCGTCCGTGAAGACTGTGAACGGGAGGGAGAAGTCGGGGAAGTGCAAGGTGGCTGCACTCTGGACGATGCGCTTGATCTTGTCGAAGGCGCGCTGACAGTCAGGAGTCCAGTTGAAGGGCGTCCGAGGAGACGTGAGAGCCGACAACGGGGCCAGCAAGTGAGGGCGCTGCGGCCACATATCCCGGTAGAAATTGATCATGCCGATAAAGCGCCGGAGTTCGCGCTTGTTCTTGGGCGGAGCAAGCCGGTGGATCGCAGCGACCTTGGCTGGCAGTGGCTGGATACCGTCACGTGTAAGGCGGTAGCCCAAGTACTCAGTCTCAAGGGCAGCGAAGCGGCTTTTGGCCATGTTCACCTGAAGACCGCTGGTGCGGAACCGCTCGAAGACGGAACGGAGGTGCTGGAGATGGTCTTCGAACGTCGTGCTCGTGATGACCAGCACGTCGTCAAGGTACACACGAACAAACGGAAGGCCCCCGAGCAGGAGTTGCATGCGACGCTGGAATTCATCGGGCGCAGTGCAGATTCCCATGGGGAGGCGCAAGTACCGAAACTTGCCCCATGGCAAGACGAATGAGCAGACGCGAGATGAGCGCTCCCCTAGGACGATTGAGTAGTAGCCCATGTTCATGCCCAGCGAAGAGACGAACGTGAAGCGTTCGAGACCTTGCAGCAGCTCCGAGATTTTTGGCATCGGAAACGGGTGGCGAACGAGAGCGCGTTCAAGCGGCGAAAGTCCGTCAAGAAGCGGGCTGTCTTATCCTTCTTCGGAATGATGAAGGCAGGAGCTACCCACGGACTGCTGGCGTCACGCACGATGGCACCAAGGCCTTCAAGCCGAGCGACCTCCTTCTTCAACGTGTCAAGGTAAGCTTGATGAATGCCGAACGGGCGTGCGTGGTAGGGCTGCGCGCCGCTCTTCAGCTTGAACTCGTACGTCTCCCCGGGCATCGTGCCGATTGTACCCTGGTTTACATCGTCAAAGAGCATGAGCATCTGGCGAAGCGCGTTCTTGTCGTCGTCCGCGAGGTGATCCGGGATGCACTCGTCGATGTTCACCTTCGCGTATTTGGCCTCCCGGATATTCACCATGCGGCGCTCAGCGTCTTGGACGCTAGTCGGAATCTCGTACAGATAGCGCTCGGCCTCGAGGTTGACACGCGCACGCGTCGGTACCCGAGTCCGTCCCACTCGATCTGGCGCCGGTCAAAGTCGAACTTGACCTTCAGAGCAAGGATGAAGTCGCGGCCAATGATTCTTTGCGCGACATTTGGACGTGTCGTGGCTGCGCGACTTGAGGAAATCACACCACTTCTTCTTGCCGTCCATAGCCTTGCTGCCGCGCTTGCGGTCACCGAGCCGCCACGGCTACCGTGGCGTGGCGTCGTGGGGTTGCCCTTGGTGGGCTTGCGCCCGGACTGAGGTGGGCGATGTTGGCTTTCAGCCTCCGAGTTGGCGAAAGTAAGCCACTAGGTCTTCTAGCGTCTCGTGGTGGCCACTTTCGTCGTACTTGTGCCACGCGGTGTGCATGTTCGACTCCACGATTTCTCTGAGTTCGTGGTCCGTGAGTCGGTTGTTCGGCGCGGGCAGGAACTCGATCAGTTCGTTGATCTGGTGCAGGCGAGCGACGTAGTCCTCCACAGTCATACTTGATGGCTTGTGAGTTTCCCGGAGGTACTGACGGATCTTGCTCGCAGGTCGCTTCGGGAAGTACATCGCCATCATGCGGCGAAGCGCCTCGTCGAAGTGCTCGGCGTCCTCGAGGCCCATGGTAGCCGTGTTGACGGTCTCGAACCGAGCCAAGGCAGCTCCCCGGAGAAGGATGCGGATATTCCGGTAGAGCTCCGATGGCTCTGATCAGCCCTTCAGCTTGTGGATGTACTCGAACTGCTTGCGCCAGGAGAGCCACTCCTCGCCGTTGCCGTAGTCGAAGTGCCGGATGTTGAGCGCCACGCGGTCATCCGGGTCTTCGGTGATGGCCCATATGCGGTACGTGACGTACTGCTCTCGCTTGTTCTCGTCGAGAGGCTTGACGGTGGTTTTGAGCGGCAGTAGTGACATGGCTTGGCAAGAGTGGGCGGTTTGTGTGATGTAGCGCCTTGAGCTTTCGCCCTCGACACCCCGTCAGTTTCCGGGTTGCGTTCCCTAGACAGAGAATCTAGAGTACTTGGAGAGCAAATCGCCTAGTAGATAGACGGCCCGCCCGGACGAGGGATTTATCCGGGGCCGTGAGTTCTCGGGACAAGTACTCGCTATGAAGAAGCAAGGCGCCCTGGGACTCGGTCAGTGACCTCACCTTGTGTACCCCCTACGAATCGGTTGTTTGGATCAGAGGGAAGGTCAACCACTGAGGATCTCCCGGGAGTCCCGACCTTATCAGTACGCTGGTTCGGTAGCAATACAATCAATCGCCCGGGGACGCTACCTAGTTCCCGGGGCGAAATTAACACGCAACTAGAATATGCAATCAGGTCTTTCGGAGCAGGACTCCCTCGGCGACGGCAGCAATACGTTTCGGGGCGAGACCCCACGGGCGAGACCTGAGAATATGAAACGTCCTTACCCGTGCCGGCTAGACCGCACTCCGGGGGAACAAATATGAAATGCCTGGGGCTTCCTGGAGGGAAACCCTGGCAAAGATGTTATCGATTTACCTGGGGATAGTCTACTAGCGCGGGTCCCAGTGACCGCGGCCTTTAGTACCTTGGAGTTCTCGAAGCGGAGGCGACTTGAGCTCTATGGGGAAAAAGTTAGACTGAATTGCGCATTTCTCCAGGGCCACCGGCTCCAGGGAAATGCTTAACTATGGGTTTCTCACAAACAACCGCTACTCACTTGGGCCCACTATGGGCTGATCCGGATACCTCCAGGGTCGGCTCTTCTGACGTCGTAGATCACGCAACGCTGGCTCCTTGGACTCCTTCGTGTGGGACACACCCAGTACCCTTGAAATGGGTACATCCTCCGGGGCAATACACCTTGGGGATCAGCCGGTCCCCGGGAGCCCGGGGCACTATGCCACATTTGAGCTCAACATGCCGTATGTCTGGCGTGCGGAAGATTGGAAACTGATTGATTGTCGATTTAGAGTCGAACTGATTTAGAGTCGAACCGCTACTCTAGTTCCTGTGTGCTCTTGCACATCACAAGCTAAGTACTCAAATCGAATGATCCTGTTCTAGAAGCTATCATAGTGAGTGTAGGAGAAGACCGTGAGCAGCATAGCTTGAGGCAAGCGTTCTCGAAGGCTCCAGACGCCTAGGCCATTTGGGATACGGCATTGCTTCTCAGCGCATTCGACCATGACGAGCGTCATTAGCCAAGTACAGCTTAAAAAACCAAGCAAATACAATCCCCGTTTAAATCCGATAGAAAAGCCGATGTCGGAAGTGAGGTTAGATACAGTAATCGATTGAGTTGAACCATCTCTGCTTGCCCCGCCCCCTTCACACTACTTGCACTGGCCTCGCACTGGTTGGTTGATGGCGCCCACCGGCTGCCGGCGCTAACTAGTTGCCGGCTCTCACGGGTTGCCGGTCTCGCACTGGTTGCCTCCCTCGCACTGGTTGCTAGCCTCACTCTGACCGCCGCTCACTGACTGCATGCTGCTTACTGGTTGCCAGCCTTCCACTGGATGCCGACCTCGCACTGGTTGCCAACCTCGCTCTGGCTGCCTGACTGGCACTTCGTTCTGGGCTCTGGTTGAGTGGTGGCTGTTCGCCGACTGCCGGCCTCGCAGTGCATGTCGGTGTCTTGGATGAGTGGTGGTGGCCGGTCACTGACTGTCGGTCTCGCAGTGCATGTCGGGGTGGGGGCTGCTCGCTGACTACCGGGCGGGCTACCGTGCGGGCGTGTGTGAACTCGGAGGACTCTTGGCGAATGAGCGATGTGCTGGTGGGCGGGCTTCTATAGTGTGCACCACACTATTCTCAGGGGTCCACCTTTTGGGAAATGGCAGGTGGAGGGGGTCCACGTTTTGGGAAATACCCTTATGATTATCGTCGTTTGTGCAGACGCGGGCGCGCGCACGCAAGTCATGCTGGTCGGATGGGTAGTGTATGTGTATACCTACACGCCGGGCCCACAATGGGCTCGCAGCAAGTCGTTGCCTGTCGCGCGTGCGGACGTAGATATTTTACCCCGACCCCGTCCCTCCTCAACCCGATGATCGAGTTCGGCGGGGGAGATCCTAGAAAAGTCTGCGGCGAGAGCCCGGTGTCGGCGAGCACTCTCGGTTTGTCATCTTGGCTTCCACGCTGCAAGAACCCGCTGTCAGCGACCCTCTTCGTGTGCTGCTGCGGCGGCAGGCCCAACCACGAGCGCACGTGTGCCACCCTCTCTGTCCGTCGCTGCTGCCTAGAACGGAGGACCCTCGAGCTAAAGCACGCACGTGTGTGTGTGCTTTGGCTAGTGGACGGGCGTCCGTCCTTCACTTCTCTATCCGCGGCTTGGTTCTCATCGGGCGGTCCGTGACATCGCTTCACCTTCTCGTCCACAACGGAGTCCGACAGCTCTGGTGACTCCGCCCGGGCGTGCGCTTGCGGCTACCTGAAGACTTCCACGTCTACCTGCGTCTCACGCAGATGCTGTTCAACGCTAAAATGCGCAGGATCCTCGCGAATTTGTGCCTCGAGGATCTGGAGCGGCGGTTGCCGTTCATCGCGTTGCGCCGAGTGCTGCCCAACGCGTTCGACCCCTTTGTCGAAGGGATCATCTATGGCGACATTCCCGCAGGCATCTGCGGCCTGTACGTTCTCCAGTGCGGCGAAGTGGCCCCGTTCAACAACCACATCTACGATGGCCATCGCACCCTTCTTCATAGCTGCATCAGCGAAGCCGCGGACTAGCGCATATACACCACCAATCTGCAACGGGGGAGCTGAACGCGAGAGGTCCGGTATTTCCGTTGTATTGCGTGGAGATGGATCCCCGGGATTTACCCCTTGCTGAGCGCACCTTCTTCGGGAAGTTGACAGAGTTGAAGCTGAAGTAACCTGTCGTCCGCACTGAGACCAACGGCCAGATGACTGAGACCTTCGCTTGCGACGAGAACTCCTCGGAGATCATCCACGACATCGTGGCGTGGATCCGATACATCTTCCTGCTTCAGGAACACCACGTCACCGTGAACCACCCGCCCCACGTGCCGAACCACCAGTCCGACACAAGTGCGGAGCCAGAGGATGACACAGAACTACAGTTGAGCTGGATCCAGTGGTACAGGCTCAGCCTCCTCAACTCGCACAGACCGACGCCAGCGACGACAGCGAGTCCGCTGATGGCGGCGAGCCCGATGCGGAGGGCGACCCCGACGGGCACCATGTGGACCATTCGAACGATTACAGCCCACCGCCGACTTCTCCTGCAACACAACCAGTCACGATCCAACCCGCCAATGAGCCGGTATCGAGCCAAGCAAAACAAAAAATCCTGTCTCAGGAAAAATCAATGCAGTTAGAAAATACGTCCTAAACCGGACAAATTGTCCTGCAAATGGAGAATCATGTGAAGGACGTATTCAATGATTTATGGCTGAGTGCAGGACATATTAAATCGTCCGTGGGATAGGCCATTTTGCAGGACACAGTAATTGCACCAGGAGGATGCAATGCAGTTAGAAGAAGAAACAATTGTATTATGCAGTGATGGGTGCAGCTCTAGCTACTCGAACAGAGTGTCGATGGGCCTAATTATTTGCTTTTCGACGCTTGGGCGTCCTGAAAGCAGTATGCGCGGGTGGTATCGACAAAGTCACCGGATCGGCGTGAGGCGGGGCAACACGACGGCGAATCGTCCACTAGCTCTAGATAGCACTTTGCTTCTTCCTTGGCTTCTCGACAAACCCAACGAGGGTCCATGGGAGCCCAACGCCTTCTAGGCACGGCGAATGTAGGACTCTATTCGGTTCTTGGTTCGGTTTTACATTTCCAGTTCCTGCTCAATGTAGGTGTTGACATTCCATAGCTACGGAGGGAACATCGTCATCCACGTCCGAACGAAGTGAACCCACAAACCCGTCCGCATGTGAGCCGCTCCCTTACTGTTGATGATTGACATCACGTACGGAATCACCTTCGATTGGATCTCGTCAAATGGTATAACCGTCGAAACGTCGATGACCCCCGGATACGTAGCCTCAGCAATCTCATTGGCCGAAATTCTGAGTCGGTCAATTTTCGACGAATCGCCTGCTTCCAGTGGAATAAGCAGCCAATCAGAGCCGTTCATGGGAGTTGATCACGGATGTCCTTGATGGTGATGCTACCAGGGGTCATTTGCATCTTGCCCAATACTCACACCCAGTGCAACGCGTGCCAATACGTCCACTCGTCTTTGGCCTCCACAAGCATGTACAACACAGGGATGTAGACGCCGTAGCTGGGGTGGTGCACTATGATGGTGAGTGTCTACTGAAACGTCGTCGGGGTGATGCTGAACGTGCCGTCGATGAACACAGATGCGCCAGGGTACTTGAGTAACCGGATCAAATCCGGATGGCCCATTCCGATGTCGCTTGCCCGCGTTGTCACAGAACACGTTGAACTGAACGAAGGAACGATCGTCTGATTCTGATACGCATACCGTCGGAAAGGTCTCAACCTGGCGGTACTTGTTACCTCCGTTGGCTTGTTTGAGTATGTAATTGATGCCGTTGATGGCCTCTTCGCGCTGCATGGGCTTCATGGCCTGGCCCGGGTACTTTTTGGCAAACTGGACGCAGGCCTTCTCCCAAAGCCTTGATGAGATGACGCCAGGAGACTTAACGGCCTCGGTCTCGAGCAACTGCTGCATCTCCTCGTTGTAGTCCTGGACGCTGGGCCCCGGTTCGGCGTTGCATGTGTGTTCACCGGTCTCTTTAACGCCGGTACCACCGTCATCAAGCTCTTTGACGATGACCTTTCCTTTGCGTTTCTTCTTAGCTCGGTCGATTAGACACTGGTAATACGTGGTGCTGCCTCACGACGTGTTGACACCGTAGGAGTAGCTGTTGAACTGCATCTTGTTGCTTAGTCGAGATTGAATTTACAACTGAGGCTAAGCCTACAACTACGGTCACCACGACAATAAATGGTGAGAGAAGCTCGGTTGCAGAGCCTCAATTAGTTTCCTGGTTGAGTGGTTAGTGCTTGCAACGTATAGCTTATTGTATACTAGTACAAGTACAAGTGAAGGTACCCTCTATTCCCATCGACCATGATCGATATCTTACACAAAAACCAAGTATAGAACTTGAAGTACATGTACAATCTGAGCCGCCTAGTACTTGGTGTGACCTCCGCGCGTTTGCTTCACCGCATCAAGGCGCTTGCGTATCGACCTCATGCACTTCTTGATCATGTCGTCGTCCAGCTCGGACCAGATGGTTCTCAGCTTCACCTTTAGGTCGTCCAATGAAGAGGCAGGAGGCTTGTTCAGACCGCGCGTCAACTTAGCCCAGACGTTCTCAATTGGATTGAGGTCTGGGCTTTGAGCAGGGTGTCCTCAGCTCTGCCGGTTGAGCTCATCGAGGCACGACTTCGTCTTCTTGGCTCGATGAGCCGGGGCGTTGTCCTGGACGAAGGGTGTGGGGCTCGGCAGGTCATTCAGCTGCTTGGTTATCGGGATTTCAGATCGCAATATCTTTCGGTAGTACTCCCCCGTGACGGACTCTTCGCAGATATGCTGCGTCCCCACGCCGTTACAGCTGATAGAGCCCCACCCCATGAGTGACTGGAGGCCACTTTTAAACGTGGGGAGCACACACTTCTCCGAGAAGCTCTCGTGAGCTCGACGCCACACGGACACCCGCCCAGTCGTACCACGAAGCTCTACCTTGGCTTCGCCCGTGAACAGCACGTCCTCCCAGTCGTTCGCCGTTAGTTCGCCGTACACTTCTTGGCGTAGGCCAAACGCTCTCGGCGGTGGCGCGGCGATAGGTACGGCTTCTTTCTCGCAGAGCGGCCGTTCAGACCGATCGCGTGGATCCTCGAACGGATCGTCCAGCGCGAAATCTTCCGCCCAATGTCCTTAGTAACTTGCGCGACCAGCAGCGCCGCGCTAATGAAGCGGTTGGCCTCTACTCCATGAACGATTCGGCGGTCCTGGCGGGCGTCCGTGAGCTTTTTGCGGCCTCGGCGGGGCGGAACAACTGAAGGTCCATGTCGCTTGTAGAAGTGGACAATGTTGCGAACGGAGTTCCTTGGCATCTCGATCATCTTGCTAATCCTAGTGTAGCCCAGGCCACGTAGGTGCTTCTGCACGCAAAGGAGCCGCATGTCATGCGAGTACTGATGGCGGTGGCGCCCCATGAGCTTCAGGAAGATTGGAGAATGAGCTACGGCGTCGAGGCGCCACCGACGTCCACAAGCACTTGCAGTCCATAGGTTTTGGCGGTAAAGTTAGTGCAACATTTGAGCAACTTAATTTTCTTAATACAAATTTCTATATAAATTGCAGAGAGTTGCCTGCGTACCTTAACTATTGCACATCCCGATTCTACTCTATCGATGATTGGTGGAATACTATTGTGAAACACCAATCAGCACTTTGGAATCGAACCCACATGCGAATGCTGCGTCGTGTGGTCCAAGTTGCGCGACAAACGGATGCCTACAGCCTTCAGGAGCTTCCAAAATGTGCACTTCAACATGGGCAATTACCGGACCCGCTGTACAAACGGGCACCCGTTGCTGCACCCAACTGAAAAATGTGTGACATGCTACGAGCACCCAGTCGTGACTAGCCATGCCCAAGTAGCACCCATGTAGAACCCATCTGAACCCCAACTCGATAGAGCCAGTTGAGGCGAGGCGGGTGAACGCCTGACCGCCCAGGTGTATAGTTAGCGCGCCCTGGATGTAGACTCCCGAATGGGGTGCACCCAGAACAGACCCTAGCCGGAAGTGATACACCTAGATGTACACTCCAACCGGGGTGGCGTGTGTCCTTGTGAACAATCCCTGTGGGTTCGTTTGTCTTCGTAACCAGGGGTCTTCAACCGTGGATGAGTTGTCTTGATACTTGTAGGTCGCTAGGCAGCAGGGCAGAACGTAACCTTCTTGGACGTCGCCTCTGACAGCTCTCAGATAACCAAACAATACAAACAGATACAGAGTTATATACAAACACGTAGCCCTTCCTTATTCTTTTGGACCGTGAAAGGGTCGGTCACTACTCCAGTCAACTTCAGCCGGGGCCCGAGACACTGGTCAATCCCGGCCGGCTTAGCTCACGCGCACCACCCTCAGGTACTGAGGGAAACTAACACAATCAAGTACGTCCTACCACACAATAGCACTTAAATCAATACTTCCCACCTGGGGCTACTCCAACCAGGTGACAAGGTAATCGGTAATATGAAATGCGGGGCCTTCCTGTGAGGGACGAGCTCAACCGCAACTAGGAAATGAAATGGAAGTGGATCAACCTCGGGTTGGTGCCCGGTACTCACCCCAACTTGGACTGGACTCTGTTGCGGGAGCTCGACCCAGATGTCACAGTTGCTGGGCCCTCACGCGTAGACTTAGTCGGTCCTCCGGGAATGCACGTCCGGTAGGCTGCTCCAACTCACTTGCGCGATCCTTGGCAAAACGAACTCTGTTTATCTGTTATCTGTTGTCTCTCTTCTTTGTCTGTCTGGCTATCTTCTGTCGATCTTTACATGCACTCCATCTTGACTTGTCTTCACTATGGTCTTGTCGTCGTAATCGTTCGCGGTCTCTCGTAGCATACTTCCAGCAAGTACAATCATCACTGGGTACGCAAACGAAGTTCAATGTTCCACGGAATCCGAACAGATCTTGGTCGGTTGACTTGGTGGGTCGGAAATATCTTGGACTTTGTATACTGGATCTTCACATCTGGGATGGTATCTTCGTATCTGCATCCGGGACCCAGGGTTATCTCCAAACAGGATCACACTCCACTGGGACTTCGCATCCAGGATTACTTGGACAGCTTCACGGTCTCTGGGTCTTTACTCGATCCGGTCGGGCTCCTTTTGCGTTGTGCAGTGCACCAAGAGCAGGCGGCCTCCAGTTGGAGGCACTTCTACGCTCCCTTGGGCTTTGCCTCTCGTGCGGTACTTGGTTCCAGCCGGGGTCCACTCTTGGGGACTTCTCCATCCGGGGTCACCAAACCTTGTACACTGCCAACGCGAGTCCGGCCAGGATCCGCTTCTCCCATATGACACGTGCCGTTGCCTCCCTTTCCCAGATTGAGCCTCTGCGCCAACCAATTACGGGCGCAGCTCGGGGGATCCCGGAAAATCTCCAATTCCATCGTGTCACAGTGTCAAGAGGTATACACCTGAGCTGTATAGCCGGAAGGCAGTGCTTGTCGATCGACGAGGGTGGACACGCAAGTTGATGACATGGCGCGCGTCCTGCAAACAAATCGAACTTACAGATACGAACTTACGAAATAATACACTCGTCCACTTTCATGAATGAGTCCACAAGTTTGTTGAGTTGCTTCCACGATGCCTTGATCCTGTTGATTGTGTTGTTACCGAGAGTGACTGCGTTTTGGCGCACACCACATTCTGCGGCACTTGTCCCAGTTTTTCACAAAGTATGCTTCACCCGGATGCTGCAGAGTTTCGTCGCCGCCTTCTGCATCGGACTGCAACGCCACACGACCGGAACCCAGCTCTGCGTCCAACTCAGCACGATCGGTACCCAACTCAGCTCCTCCAGCACCCAACTCAACAAGGCTCGATACACTCTGACGGCCAATTGCCATTATATGACGCATATAGTGTCGAAGTTTCTTGTACTCTCGTTCCGTCCTCACGTAGACAAGAAGCTGTACCAGGCCCTGTAGCTGCTGCTTCTGCCACGTATTTAATCCATATTCTGCTGAAGCAATCTCTTCTCGGAGATACTTGATGACATGAAAATGGCAAGGCAGCAACACTGCCTCAGGGAAGGCCATGTTCAGCACGGAGATCTCGGTGAAATCCTTGTCAATAAGGATACAGCGAATCCGAGTCCAGACCGGATTGTTGCGCTTCAACTCCTCTAATGCTGTCAGTAACGTCGGCAGTCGCTCGTTTTGTACCACTGCATGTTGCACGAACTGCCCTTTGCCGAATGCGTCGTGAGCCATTATCGAGAAGACCTTGTACTTGGAAGCATTGATACCATGGGTAGCGTCGATCATCAAAACTTCAGGGAAAAGTTCAAACAGTTGACGCATGTGCGCCGTTTGGAGCGTAATGCAGGTTGCGATATTCTACAAGGAAACACGGGCGATATCTTAGATTAACGCGTATTCAATCAACACAGGCCCAGCCAAGTCCATACCTTATCTTGTACGGTGTCAATAAAAGTACCTGCAACGTTCCCACTTTCTTCCGAGAATTCTTGCATCCACTGCTTGAGCCGCTTCGCGCTGGTGGGGGCGGTGTGTTCACGCTTCTTGAGACGTCGGACGAGGTTGCGCACATCCTGGTTGGTGGGAGTGCACACCGAGTTCTCGTTGATGTACTGCTGATTCGCTTCTTCGAGGCGCCAGCCTTACGGTGCGTGTCCACTGTAGCGAGCACCTCAGGCTCCAAATTAGTGCGGGTACTGGCGGTGGGTGTGCCGATTGAGCACGTGGTTGTGAAATAGCTGCCACGAAGTGAACCGCACAGCAAACTCAGGAACCGCTACGTCGTCGTCCACGACTTTCGCGCAAGCATTGATCTTCAAGATGCCATACATGCTTCAATTAGTACCAATTCATCCCAACTAACATACAATACAACACCCAGCTGCACCCAACTCGGGACAATAGTGCCAAAATATGACCAACAAGCTCACCTGCGCCTCGCAATCCAGTGCGCTCGACTGCTGCCGCTTTCGCTTGCCTTTGGCTACGAGGCTTGTATTTTCCTATGTTCGTGCAGACGAAGGTCTTCCCGTAATTCACCCGTTCATCTGGCACGGTAGGCTTTGTCGACCCCGACGCCTTGATCTTCTTGTTCCGTGCGGCGACCTTGTTGTCCTTGCGGATGCGGAAGCTCTACGCAGTGGTAAAACATTATGAACAAGTTAGTCTTGCCTCTGGTCTTGAACCGTCTTGGTAGCGTACCTGGTAGGATGCTGCCGAATACTCGGCGAGATAAGCTTCCAGCTCCTTCCTCGAGTTAAACTCGCGTTGCATTAGAGGAGGGCCATCTGCCTCTTGCTGGGCTTTCTCCGCAGCGTCGCGCGGCGTGTACGGATGAGCTGCAGCATCGGTCCGGCCTTGCTTGGGTGCGTGGTTGCTCGCTGTACTCGCGGAGTCTTCGAATCCTTTATCACTGCTCACGTCAGGTGGAGGCAGTAGGAGGTGTCACTGTCTTCGCCGCCGCTAGCTCCATGTGCTGCCTGGCGGACGGCGCCACGGCGTGGCGCGCGCGCCGCCGCTTTTACTCGCAGGTCGTGCACCATTCCCCCGCTGATTTCCAAATGGTTGGCGGGAGGGAGGGGGAGTCAAACTATACACTATACGCCGGACGGATAGTTTCATGTCGCAGTCTGAATGCTCTAGCAAACTAAGTTGCGCGAGAGCGCTTGCGCGTACGGGGAGGGTCCGGCGGGCTACCCAGAGAGCAGGCTGCTGTCAATTCTCATCCGTACGACAGGAGGCAGGGAGACGATTTTATGCGGCCAGAAAATTGGTCCTACACCAGAAAACAAGTCCTACAAAATCGTGGAATGTATCCTGTGCAAATAGCGAGCTAACTCTTCAGATTTATAGTAAAACGATGAGGGTACGATTACATTTATTATGTGCTTACCAGGTTGCAATATGACTGTACAAGCGAGCTGACTGCGCCTACGGCGCAGCGCTCTGAGTAGCCGCACTTTGAATCAGCAGGTTTTATTGCTCCGAATAGGTACGGATGGAGATCGACTACAACAAATCTCGCTCGCAGCTCATCATTTTCTTTACGGCGCTTACCCGTGATGGGTTTCCATCGATCTATCTCATCATTTATTCTGAATCCGATGGGTCCCCAGCACTACAAAATGGAAGATGCCCCCATAGCTCCTGTCGAACTTTGAACAGTTCCAGCAGGAGAACATCATTTTGTTATCTATATCAGTATATTTAGAAGTCAGCAAGCAGTGTTGTCAGGGGTTACGTGTAAAAGTACTGATTGAAGATACTCATCTACAACAAGTACTACAGAGACCGTCCAGTGTGTATGTGTGTGTGTCCGTCCGTGTGAAGCCCCTGTCGACATAATAGAGGTGGTCCACACATCTGTACATAGACAGCCTTGGACGCCCCACCCAAGCTGCCGAGCGCAGCGAAGGCGGCACCCGCGTGCGTTATAGCGGGCCGCAGGGCCGCCCAACTACATAATAACTATTAACACTGCGAGTAGTGCAGCGAGCCGACGAGGCGAGCGGAACGGGGGCGATCATATTCCCCTCGCCGTGCCGCTAGACTAATTAATGTTATTTACGTATTAATGAGCGTAGCAGCGATAGCAGGGTGAGTATACAGTACGTTTTGAGGCAGCGATAGCTGGGCCTGCCTGCTACTTAGTACGATATCAATGTAGCGAGGTTGGTTCAATACAAACATAGTAAAGGGATGGCAGTGCATAGTTAGTTATAGCAGCACGTAGTCAGCGCAGAGTTAAGCGGTAGTAGCACGTAGTAAGCGATCTGAACATATAGTTAGCGATAGCAGCACGTAGAAAACTATAGAAGCACGTAGTAGGTGATAGCAGCGACGTAGTAAGCGGTAGCAGTGCGAGTACAGTTAGCGCAATGTATGCTGTTTTGTAGCACTTCTGCTCACCTAAGGTTTACGATAATACTTTAGGGATGGACACATTATAGCTTTAGCGAGCTTGGCGTCTAACTTGCGAGGGCATTTAGCTACATTATCCTATGTATGTTTTATATATCGTTAATGCAAAGTGTTCAGTATAATAATAAAACGATATTTAGTGCACACAACGTTGATGTTACCCTGGCAGGCTTTACGAAAATTTATTAAGTCGCACATACCCTAATGGCAAACACAGGGGGTGGAGTTATCATTGCGCAGTGTGTACTTTGGTGATAGAATGTGAAATTTGTTACATTTAGCATTTTTGGCTACTCTTGGTAGTGTGCAACTGCTAATGTGCGCCACGTAGTAGAATAGAAAAGTCATGATTGCTTTTAGTAGCAAACTACTGGGTTTATGTAAGCCTACGTAGATAGGAGCGCGACCCACGTAGAAATTATGTTAACATTAACGCAGCCCGCAGCTCAAAACGTTTTATAGACCATACAAAGTATCGAACGCTAGCACAATTGATACACAGTGTTTATAAGGAACATTAGCACTAAACATTATGCTAAGTAAAAAGGAGTGAAGCCCGCACTGCAAGTATTGGAGCGTTAGACGACTTAATACAATAGCCGTCTACATACTTCTCTGACTATAACGTCAATAGCACAATATCGATCTATTTTCTACGACATCACAGTAAGCACATACTATGTTAGATATGTACTCAGCGGCGACTTTGTTGTCGTTAAACTAATTACGCCTACGTCGACCCGTATAACGACAAAGTACCCTACAATTGAGAATGATTTACTTTAAGCACGCTACAGCACGCATCTACTGATAGACCGACTACTAAGAGTACTCTCACCACTCTCACCACAAAAACACTTTTCTACATGCACACTCTAAACTAAAACCAGTTAAACTTGATAAAAGCCCACCGGAGCGAAGCGGAGGTGGGTGGGCTTTACAACTACGACTGACCACGGCTTAGAACACAAGACCGTACAGTAGACAATGTTTTATTCTACATCGTGCATTGTTCATAGTAACTCTGACGTGGGAATAGTTGTTTAAATTGGTATCGGCCACGTAACGCTACACAAGAGTACTTCCGACAAAACTATTCCTTTTTTACATACCCAATTGATTTTAATTAAATTTAGACTTAACAAAGCCCACCGGAGCGAAGCGGAGGTGGGCGGCCCTAACTACTTTCTCATAGGACAGTCCTTCTTGAAGTGGGGCCCAATCCCGTTCTTGTCGTTGTGCACGCCTTTGCAGTAGAAGCAGGCGTTCGCTTGCTCACTGTCCGTTGGCAGCATCATCGTCTTACGCTTGCCGGACTTCTTCATCGGTCCCTTCTTTGCGCCTGTCATTCCTCTGGCAGCGTAGTTGACCGGGATCTCAATCGGGCGCTGAGTCGTCTTGCCCATCGCCTGAATCTCGGCCTTACTCTTGTTGCCGAAGATTGACTTCAACTTGGTCTCAATTTTCTCCAGGGTGAATTCCTCCTGCGAGAATGTGACGCTAGGTCCCCAAAGATGGCCCGGTAGCATCGCAAGCACCTTCCCAATCATCAGCTGACTTGGCAGCAAGTGCACACGCAGTGTTTCTTGCCCTTGGCGGTTCAGCCGGTTTCTCACGTTGCGCAGCTTCTGAAAGAGCTCAGCCACGGATTTGAAGTCCTCAGTCATGGTTTTCTCAAATTCCATGATTAACTCCACCATGCCCATGGCGTCGCTCTTCCCAAAGTCGACCTCAAGTTGCGCCCAAAACGCCGCAATCGTTTGCGCAGAGAGTGGCGTACTCAGTTGATTCATGTACGTATGGGGCAGTGTCCGGTTGAACATGTCCCTGATGTAGGAATCTACATCGTCCAACAGAGCCACCTCATACTCATGTTGATTGCGGGCAACATCCGTAGCATCTGGTCCCGGATCTGCGATATGGGCAGGACGCAGGAGCAAATCCTGGAACCCGTGACGAGGCGCAAACCTTCCGGCTTGAATCTCAGAGACCTTGCGACTGTTGGTCTTGCTCACGAGATGTGCCACCACGGCGTCTTTCCATCGCTGGAAGTCGTTCGGGTTCCCATTGAACTTAAGGCCCGCGAAGGGAACTTGGTTGTCCTTGACCATCTTCGAGCACTCAGTACTTGAAATGTTAAAACTCAGTTTTGGTTGGTCAAACTTAAGCTTTATTTATCTCTTAATGCCCTCTAATAGACTAGTGCTCAGTCGTTGGCAAAAGGAGAAGTGAGCTCTCTCCGAATGCCGTCTAACATCATCGCACGAGCGGTCGCCAACAGGGCGCCCCCTGATTGGCTAGTTATGTAGTACTATGATTGGCTCTCCTTTAGCCAATGGGAGAACGCCTTAATGCCAGCGGGTACACTTTTAACCGGCAGGCCTTTACTCATGTTCCGGCCTCTCTTGCAGGCTCGAGAACCTCATTCTAACATGCAGTGAGCCGACGAGGCGAGCGGAACGGGTCCAATACTGCCGTAGCGAAGCGTAGGCAGCCTGCCCCAATAGCGGAGCGAGTTTAGCGAGCGCAGCGTCTACCAACTTAAATTCCCCGCCGCGTAGCGGCGGCGCTCGGCTAGTCTCTACCATCTACTAGAGAGACCGTCCAGTGTGTATGTTCGTCCGTCCGTGTGAAGCCCGTGTCCACATAATAGAGGTGGTCCACACATCGTACTTAATGGGTCTTGGACGCCGCAGGCGGCCCCACACAAGCTGCCGAGCGCAGCGAAGGCGGCACCCGCGTGCAACCTAGCGGGCCGTAGGGCCGCCCAACTCTACAATAAGTAATAACACTGCGAGTAGTGCAGCGAGCCGACGAGGCGAGCGGAACGGGGACGATGATGTCGCCGGTTGGTTAAATAATATTATTAGCGACGGTAGTTTTAGCGATAGTAATGGCAAGGTAAGTATGGAGTACGTTGTGGCAGCGATAGCTGGGTCTGCCTTACGTCCAAGTATAATAGCGATGCAGTGAGATTGGTTCAAAATAAACAAATAGTAAGGGATAACAGCGCATACTTAGCGATGGTAGCAAGTAATTAGCGATAGAAGCGCATAGTTAGCGATAGGAGTGGACAGTTGTGTGAGTACACGTAGCGAACGTGTAGCAGTGGATGCAGTGCAAGTAAGGCGTTTCGAACATGCGCAGCATACTTTTACTGTAATACTTTAGGGATGGATATATTATAGCTACATCTGCGTTCATCTTGGGAGGATATTTTACTTCACTTGCTTCAACGCGTTTCGTATATCGTTAGTACAGTATGTAGCGATAATGCGTTAGTGGGGTAGTAGATTATATTCACTGAGTGGAGGCCTTTTATTACAGTTTATTACGCTGAGTTCTCTTCTCTAACCGTGGTATTGGACGGATACGTGCAGGACACAGAATTAGCATAGGACAAACGTGAATTTTATAGTGACGGGTGCGAGTTCTCTATATCTCGCCTACTTTAATGCAGGTGGTACGCTCAAGTGCCAATACTCGCGTGTACAAGATTAATAAACCGATAGTAAACCGATAGCCATGCCTAAAATAATGACTTTGGAAGTAGACCGCGCAGTTGTTAGCGCAGCCCGTAGGTATATTTGACTGAACATACCAAAATGCTAAAAAGATGTAGCCATGTCTACTCGGTGTTTATATAAGAACACAAGCACTTAATGTAATGCTAAGTACAGGAATAGCGAACCCCATACTTTGATTGTTGCTGGGGCTTATAGTCCAATGTAGAATGAAGGTGTTATAGCCTACGAACTAAAAAAAGAGCGTTACGGGGGATGATAAACTGACTAAACAACACGTAGGACATAGACTTATGTGAGCACACCGAAGATAACAACACCAGATGATCTACCCTACCGTGACATATTGCTCATGTTTATTTCTACTAAATTCACAGTAAACACAGATTGTTAGATATGTACTGTGCGGATACTTTGTAATTCGGGATAAATAGCTGTGACAGGTTAGCCACGGTTTCCAGCACAAGACCGTACAATGAATAATATTTTACCCTGCAACATGCATCTACTCATAGTAACTCTTCACGGGGGAATAGATATTTAAGCTGATACCAGCCACATCACTCCGCTGATAGTAGCTCACAGCGGTATAAAAAAAATTACATGTACACAATGGAAAGTAATAACATTTGAAGTGAATAAAAGCCCACCGGAGCGAAGCGGAGGTGGGCGGCCCTTACTACTGCAACCAACCACAAAACCTCCCGCCGCGTAGCGGCGGCGCTCGGCTAGTCTAAAGTATCAATCAGAACGACGTTGTCCGTCACAGAAATCGTCACGCTTATTCACTAAGTACGAATTCCACTAAGTACGATTAGCTGCCGAGCGCAGCGAAGGCAGCCGTCGCTGAAGGCGACCCCACCCTACTTAGGATATTGCGGGGCCGCAGGACCCGCCCCGGCCGCTGTATTACTAACCTGACATTGAGAGTAGTGCAGCGAGCCGACGAGGCGAGCGGAACGGGTTCACTACTGCCGTAGCGAAGCGTAGGCAGCCTGCCCCAATAGCGAGTTTAGCGAGCGCAGCGTCTACCAACTTAAATTCCCCGCCGCGTAGCGGCGGCGCTCGGCTAGTAACCAATCAAAGGGTCTAAAAAGCGTGACACACTCACGGATCTCGAATTTATTAGTATATGTAGATTCAATTTTTGCTTATTTCAGGCTTGCTTGCTGCGCGGTGAGCGTGAAAGCAGTTGCGCGATGTGTTCAAGCAGAAGTACTTTTGACACGCCTCGCATTTCCAGTTAGTTCTGTATCCGGGGGCTGGCACTTTGTTTGCGTTGTGATCACTGGTACATCAGTCGCAAGTTTTTCGTGAGCTGGGTTTCCACACGGGTAGGTGCTCAGATTCCGGCGAAACAACCACACTTTCGGCCCTAGGTCTTTTTCGACACGTAGGCGCCTCGCTTGATTCGTCGAAAGCGCCGAAATGTCACCACCACCACTACGCGAATATCTCTTGTAATTGCGTTCTGTGACCGCCTTCTCCCTCTTTGCATGCACCGGCGAGTGGTAACGAAACGAGAAACAGTATCCCTTGTAGCAGAGTGCAAATATCTTGTAGCCCTCATGAATCGGTTTATCTTTGTTCTGCACAGTGTGTGGTGTGTGGCATGTAAACCGCACCATCATCTCGTCAACCGTAATGTCCGTCCCAGGCATGTAA
The DNA here is from genome assembly GCA_016169955.1 of Phytophthora vignae f. sp. vignae. Lineage (NCBI taxonomy): Eukaryota > Oomycota > Peronosporomycetes > Peronosporales > Peronosporaceae > Phytophthora > Phytophthora vignae. The sequence continues at coordinate 341,143 of JABJUM010000054.1, read as the reverse complement.
GTAATGAAATTTGAAAGCCGCGGCGAGCTGCTCTGTTAGATACTCCACTTTGGCAGTCCACGGACCCTTTGTGTTCTTGGCGTCACAGGGTGGAGATACTGTGAAGAGATGTGAAGAGATTGACAACGGGTATTGCTTTTCTCTTAACGGCTTTAGGCTTTAAAATTAATGAGACGTCTGGGTACAGTAGATGTATTTCATGGTACTTTGACGACCTCGCGCTTCATTCGCAATAGCTACTACGAAGTCCCAGCTTCAGCTTCACCATTTCAATCATCCTTCGAGACCACTGCTGTATCTACAGCTCCTCGTCGACGCCGAGTGCGACTGACATCTTGGTTGTAGTTGTGCTCGGCGAAATCCCCGGCCAGCGCTAATAAATTGATCTGGCTGCCGAGACGCGCGAGGGGGGCGTGGCGCTCCTGATAGACCCCTTCTGCCCGCAAAATGACCGAGAACTGCTCGAGAATGTTGTTCTCCACCACTGTGACTGACGACGGAGCGGGGTGCAGTCGACGAGACGTCCGTCGGTTTGTGCCTGAGCTCTGCCGCAGCATACTGCGCACGCTGCGCCGACGCGAGTGGATCGGCACCGACTCGTCCAGCGGACAGGAGATCTGCAAGCGGATGGATCGAAGCAGCTTCTGCTTCTCATCGACCACGATCAGCACGTGCGTCGTTGAGCCCTTGGTCGGGAAGCCAGGCTCCTCCCACCTATAGCTCTGCATCTCTGGCCGTCCACTCGACTCGTACTCGAACGCGCCGAACCGAACGTTCCTCTTCTTGAGCATCCGACGTAATTGCGTAAGGTTGATACGCTTATCCGTGTGAGCACGAATCACTAGCGTCGCGCCATTCTCGAATACGCGGTGGTCAAGCCACGCCTGCAGCGCAATCCAGACAATGGCGAACCAAACGAGGTTGATCACCAGAAAAGCGAGCGGCGCGTCAATGATCGGCTTCTTGATCCAGTCTATAAACCACGTCGGATTCGGTACGTTGAACGTACCGCCACTTAGACGATCGATCACCTCAAACGAGAGAGTGCCGGCGAAGATCATGCGGATGATTTCGAGGTTGCGTTCAAGTTCCTCGCGAACGCGAATCAACTCAGTGAGCCGCCGGATGTTGATGTCGAATCCTTGAGAGACGTAGGTCAGCTGCAGTCGCGATATGCCCTCAAACTTGGTGATCAGCGTGTCCAGTTGAGTTCGAAGACGCTCGATGAGCTTGATAGAGTCCTTGCATCGCACAATCACGCTGTTCTTGCGCTCCAGCAGTTGCAAGCACTTGTAAATCTTCGACCCAGCGATGTCGACGGGTACAGGAGGCAACTCAAGAGCCTCCACGGACTCTAGAAGATACTGCAGGCACTCGATAAGCAGAATCATGTGCCGTGCAGCATCGCTCAGAGATTTCTTCACAGTTTTCAGAGTATGCTCACCAAGCTTGCGGTAGTTGCGAATGGACTTGCGAAGGCTCGTCAGCATGTCGTTCAGCACGAAGGTGCGCACGAAGAAGTTTCGGATGAAGATCTCGCGGCTGTTAAGTCCCATGAACGTGGTCAGCAGCGACTCGTAGCGCTCTGCTCCAGGGCCACTGAGAAGACACCCGTCGCGTCCGAGGAATAGCACGTCATCCCGCGTAATGTCGTAGGAGGCGTAGATTTCGCCCAGCACCTGCTTCAGCTCATTCTCGCGCTCGCCCTTGTCCAAGTACTTGCAAGCTGGCAGCTTGGGCTCGATCCCCGCAGCTGTAATGAGGTTGTACTTGTTGCGTTGATCCGCTTTGCCCATGAAGAGCATGTCCAGCACACTGAGCTGGTAGCGCGAGAGTAAATCTTTGATGATCCCCGAGCTGTCTTGATGGACGTCAACTAGGAGTCGCGCAAGCAAGTCCAGCGGGATCGAACGCTCTGTGTGGTTCATTATGGCGTCAATCTTGACGCCATAGAGCACCGCCCCACTCACGTGCAAGTGCATCCCGAAGTTCTCAACCTGGATAACGCCGTCGCTCTCCGGGAAGTTGATTTCGGCCTCGAAGTTGATGAAGCGAATAGCGTCAAAGTCCAGAATTTTGACCTGCGTGAGCCCTGGGGTCACTTCGAAGTGCGTCTCCGTGGGCTGGAGATCGAGTTTAGAGCTGAACAAACCTCCTTGGCACCGCTCCATGGCTCCAAGACGCTCATTAAGAGCCGATATCTGGTTGGCACCGAACGGCAACCACTCGCCAACTAGCGCGTGGACCTGTGAGAGTACGATGCTCTGCTTTGCCTCTTTGGTCATCATGTTGTAGCCGCGCGCAGACTCCGTCGCCCGTAGCTTGTTACTGGTAGGCTCAACGAGGTAACTCGTGCTGGAGCGAAGGCACGACGGAATATAAGGCGACGATACGTATGACACGTCCTCACACTCAGTGACGGTGCTCACTCGAGTATATGACTGGTCCCTCGTCACGAGATGGAAATCCGAGCCGTCGTAGCGCACGTAAAGCAACTGTGGCGGCTTTGGGCTGCCTTGGGCTCCTGGATCGGTCCGCGATGTTCGAACTGGAGCGTAAAGGAACTCGTTGGTCTCGCGCTTCAAGTGCTCCGGCATCTGCTCCACTATCGATAATCCACGAAACGAGGCTTGGTACGCAGTAACCGGCTGGTAGTCGACCGACGAAAGCTTGATTCCGTTCAAGAGCTTGGCTTCCCAGAGATCGTCGATCACGGACTTGGCCTCTTGAGAGATCCGCAGCCACCGGCGGTCGGTGTGTTTCTTGTACGTGAGCCACATGAGACTCGGCGAGTAGTCGAAAGGCAGGATTCCGGCGTCGATGCCCTCATAGAGCAGCACAAGCAGAGCCACTTGGCGGATCCACGTCTCCTTCGATTGAACATTGCGAGCCTGCTGCGCGTACCTGCTGATAGCGTACAGCACGCGGCAGTGCTCAGTCGGCCAACTCTCCGGTGGGCCGTACCAGACGGCATCTCCTCCACCACTATTCATCGTCATGGTCCCAAGTTGAGTGCACACAAACAGTCGCCAACCTGCTCTCAAGAGACGCCTATAGCAAAAAAACTACAAACGCCAGTCGGTGTGTACACCAGTGTATTTCCATGCAAAATTCCTCACCTCGATCCATACCCTGCTGGCGCTCGAAGTTCTGTCCAAGCCAGCATACTCACTTGCCTCGCTACCTGGATGCTCTCTCACCTCCACGATACCCATGCTTCTTCTCTCCCCCTTCTATAGCTAACAACCGATCATGCGACGATCTGCACCTCAAATGTGCTGGGTGGACAACACTTGGTCTTTGCTTTTCTCTCGATACGTCCTGGTAGCGCCATTGAGTGCAGTGCGTGCCTTCCGAAATGACACGCCTACTCGCCCTTTATGCACGTTACGATCCTAACAACAACCACCACGTTAGATTCAATATCACCAGCATGGCCCCAAAGCAACGCAATCTCACCAGTCGAAGCCTTCGAAAAGACCGGATCCTTGTGTTGCGGTGGTCTCCTTAATAGACCACTGCCGGTTGCGGATGTCTGAGAGCCCCATTGCCTCCGAAATCTACAGCAGCAGACCGAACACCATCAGCAAATACCATCATTTACGCCCCCATAAATAGTGCTAAACGCACCTGCGCAGCATTCAGTGCCCCCTTCTGGTCCTGCTTATTGGCGAACACGAGCAGGATCGAGTCCTTTAACTCTTCTTCCTGTCAATTGCACCATCATACAATTGAGTCAGCAGCGATCCAGAGTCCTCGCAAAACTCAGCCTCTACGCACCTCGAGCATGGCGTGCAGCTCCTGCTTGGCAATGTTGAGACGGTCGACGTCGGCCGAGTCCACGACGTAGATGATGGCGTCCGTGTTGGGGTAGTAGCATCGCCAGTAGGGCCGGATGCTCGTCTGGCCGCCCAGGTCCCAGACCTGGAACTTGATGTTCTTGTACTGCAGCGTCTCCATGTTGAAGCCGATCGTGGGCACCGTCTGCTCAATCTCGTCGGCCTGCAGGCGGTCTTCACACACCATACAAACCGATTAATTAGCACTTGATAGAGCAATTCTTCGGGTTTCAGCGTTCCCCTCCTCTTGTGGTACGTACAGAGAATTGTGGTCTTGCCGGCGTTGTCGAGCCCCAGGATGAGGATGCGCACCTCCTTGCTGCCGAACAGCGCCGCGAATACCTTGGACATGGCGATCCCCATGGCTGCCTCGGCTCGATTGACGTACGCGCGCGCCCTCCTCCTCTTCGCTGTTCGGGTCTGACCTTCTCGGTAGTGTGGCCGATTGTGGGAGAGCTCAGTGTCGGGGCTTCGAGTACTTAACAGGATACTAGTATATGTAGCCAAGACTGGTGTGGTGTACACTATTTAGCCATGTGTTTGCACTGCCTACGGAGTTAATTGCTGTCTCCCGCCAGACGCTGCTTCTTGTGCGGGGGCTCCTCATCGAATAGCACTGCTCGCAATGCGTGGAAGTCGTTGGCTGCAGATGAGGGGTCGGATCGCTGCAGCAGCTTCTTCAAGGCCGAGGTGACACTTGGGTCCTTGAGCACAGCGAGCTCTCCGGCCTTGGGGGTGTGGCGGCTTTGCAGCTCTTGCAGGCGCTCCAGCTTCCGTACCATTTCCGACAGCGCCTTGTCCTTGGAGAGGTCGCTATCGCCCGCGCTTTCCAGAGAGCTGCGGACGTGACCTGTGACCACCTCCGGGAACTTGTTCATCCAGCACGCTAATACTGCAAACGGAAAGTCATCGTACGCGTCGGGGAGCTTGAACACACTCTGAAGCACGGTCGTGTCGGGGCTGAAGTGGACTAGACACTTGAGCAGCCCTGTCATCGTCTCGGGGCTCTCCTTCGGGTTTACACAGGCCAGCACCTTGCGCGCCGCTGCCATCATATCCTTCTCGGCTACAGCTGATCGCCCTGACTGGAGCTCCGCCACGACCAGATCCCACATGCCATACTGCTCCCAGGACGTCCACTGCAGCGACGAAAGCACGATGTTTGCTAAACGGTTCTTGAAAATCGCAAACTCACGCATAACGACACGAGTGCACAATGCGTTGAGCATACCGGGGGTGACCAGTCCAAGCAGCAGCTGAACAAGCGCTTCGCTGCGACCCATGAGCTTGGACAGGAACGGGTGCTCCATGTTTGCAAACAAGTAAGGACACACGAAAAGCGTCGTAGCGCTCACGGCATCCATCTCGTCCTTCGACACACTGGCTGGCACCGTCTTCCCCAATAGGGCGCATGCTTGAACTCGCGCATCATCGATCTGCTGGCTCAGGTTCAAGTCCTTCATAATGTTTTGAGCCAAATTGCCCCCAAAGGACTCCACGAATGCAGAATATGGCTTCAACGCAGCTTCGGGGCTCTTCGCACTACTTCTCGAACAGCAAAAAGCAAGGAGGCGGAAGGAAATCGTGACATCTCGTGCATACATCGCCTTCAGAAATGGAACGAAAAGCTCCGGGGATTCGCTGAGCACTTGGTCCAGCATCGAATCAAATACACCAGCAGACGTAGCCTTGGGAGAGTCACTCAGAGCAATTCGAGACGACACGATTATCCTTTCCAGCGAGGAATGCAGGAACGAGCCCAGCGGAGCGGCGATTTCGACGGCATTATCCTGCCGAATCCAAGAAATCAAAATGTCGTTCAAGCACTCCAGGAAACTCTCAGTGGGGCGTGAGCACGGGTCAGGCATCGTTTGTTGGAAGTGCTTGATGTCGTCGCCTCCCAGAGGAATCAAGATTTCCGGAATGTCAACCAGCGGCTGCTTCGAGATGGCTGGTGCTGGTACAGCCGCATCAGCAAGCGTGTCGTTGGGCGCCGACATCTCTGTCGTAGCATCTACCGGTTGCTGATTGTCGGGCAAAAATGATAACGCGCCGAGAGAGTTTGTGTCGGACGGTGGCCCGGCACCACTCATGCCTGAGTCGGAATGTGTAGGACTTTGCGAACGTAGTGGCGACGTGACCGGGCTTCCTGCTCCAATGGGGCTGCTGCGCACCGGCGACTGACGAACCGGCGACTGAACAGGAGACTGATGGACGGGTGATTGTCTGATTGGAGACTGCCTGGCAGGCGACGAGCTTGGGCCAGGAGACCTGGCAGGGCTGCCGCCAGCACTTGAAAGAGGACTTGGGTGGGACGCTTGAGCTTGAGCCTTGTTGGCGTTCTCTGCAGAGGGGAAATGCTCGGGGAAGATTCGGTGAAGGTCTGATTGCAACTCTGGGGCACTCGACTGCAGCATGGGGAAATTCTGAAGCGGGAGGATCGACGACACAACACCCAGCTTTAAAATCATCGCGAACGCTGTCGACACGCCCTTCTGCATCAACTTCCGGTTAACAGCTGATGCTGCAAACTTCTCAACAGCAAAGACAAGAAATTGGATCATGGCGAGCGTCACCATCGGATGGCTCTTCAGTGATTTCACCTGGCAACCAACTTCAGTCAATATCGCGATCCAGCATCAGGAATATGCACACCGCCATTACGCACCATTAGCAAAATCGCCGGTTCCACAGTCATGATGTTGTCCGATGGCTTGAAGTACAAATAGTCGAAGAACATAGCAAGCTGTACTCGGGCCAACACGCTTGGCGTCTTGCTGCCGTGGCTGTTCATATCAAATACCCGGACATACGTCAGATACGCAATGATACCGAGAGTACACAGGGGGGACGTTGTCGTACCAGAGAAGGTAGAGCCACCCCAGAATGTGGTAGCGTGGCGTCACCTTGGAGCTCAGAACTTGGTTTGAAGGATGATACACGGCGCAGATGTAGCGCACAAGGTCGGGTACCAAGGCATCCGACCCAGGGCTGCTCAAAAATTGAGACGAGAACCACTTTTGGTAGCGCGTCACAGATCCAGCTTGAACGCGCTCCTACACAACAAAAAATTGACCAGCAAATTAGTTACATGTTAACTGGAGTCTGCTTGCCATCTCGCTGACCCTGATTGCACGTACCATCATAAAGAGCAGATACTCCTCCATTTTGGGATTCAAACGGTAGGCAAGATATCTTGGAGGGGTCGGAATAGCCATCAATTGTGCAACAGAGTACACCGTAACGTCCTTTTCCGGTTCGGCAGTATCGCGAACGTTCCGCAGTTGCTTCCAGAGTGCGTTCATTCCGGGAATCTGCATTCCAGCATAACCAACCAAGCTCGCTCGTTAATGCGATACAAAAGAAACAAATATACACAAAATACAGAGATACTTACATCCTTGGCGTCACTGAGCACGCGCACAATTTCCCGTCCAAGCTGCGCCACGTCTGCCTGCCGACGGTTCCACAGCGTAGTGCACAGCTCCACCTCCTGCTTCAACAGGCCCGCATGTTGCGAGGCCGTATGATCCAGTGAGATTCTCGCAAACGTATGGAACACGAAAGGGATCAGACTCGAGCACGACAGCAGCCAAGCCTCGTGCTCGATCAAGATCCGGATGATCGACGACGCCAGCCAGACCGTCGTCCGACTCGGATCTCCTCCGGTCAGGTACCTCATCAAGCAGACAATCACCTTGTCCACTCCGGGCGCATTGAGATGCACCAGCTCCCTCACAAGCCACAGCAACTGGCTGCGGCACCCGACCAGCAGCTTGACGAACTTAAGATCGATGAGCTTCTGCAGCCAGCCCATGCAGTTCTTGTAGTTGTCCGTGGCGGCCACAGCCGTCAGGTACCGGAGGTACTGCTTGGCCAGCGTGGGCTCCGTCACCACGGCATACAGCAGCGCGATATCCGGCTGGAACGGCAGCGGCGCGACGCCCTCGGCCGGCTGCTGCTTGAGCACGGCGAGCGCGGCGACCTCGTCCTTGCCCTGGATGGTCTTCTGCATGTGGTAGAAGTGCGCGTACCACTTGCGGTCCAGCTCGTCGGGGGCGTCCAGTGGCAGGTGGTTAAGCAGTTTGGAGTGCGGCGTCGGCGCCGCATTGTTACTGCTACTGCTGCTGGTGCTGGGTGGGGGCGTGGAGGACGGCGACGCCGCGTTCGACTTGGACGAGCTGGGTGGCGTGTTGGTAGCCGAAGGAGCGGGGGGAGGCCCCGGAGGCGGCGGTGGGGGCGGCGCCGCCGAGGAAGGAGCGGAGGAAGGAGCGGAGGAAGGCGGCGGCGGAGGAGGCGGGTCCATCTCGTCACTTCTTGCTTGCGGCGTCGTGTGTGCATGAAGTGATATTGATGTGCGACACACGTAAGCATGTGGTACACACCATGTTGGCAGGCTGATAATCTTGCAAAAGAAAAGCTTCTGGCAGAACCGCAAAAGCTCGCGACGTAGAAGGAGGAAGTGTACCCACCACCCTCTCTGCTTCTCTCTGCGTTGCAGGACAGGAGAGTCGTCGTCACGCTCCGACTGCTTCCTCTCCTAGCGCGGGGGCTGTTTGCGTAACGCCACCCAGAAGCAGACAGAAAACAAAGAAACACAGGAAGACAAGAACAAGGAAAGGAAAGAAGCTCTGTCGCTCGCTCGCTGTTTGGATCCATGCCACCCAGACGCTTCGTGGAGACGGAGGAGACCTTCCACTTCTTCAACGAGGACGTAGTGCTGGGCACGAATGAGATCCGCACCGACGACGCGAGCAGCAGCAGCAGCGACAGCGACAGCAGCGAGACCAGTCGCCTGCGCCGCGCCAGGCGCCGACGCCGAGCCAGCAGCGTCGTCTCCAGGCGCACGTCGCGCAGACTAAGCCAGCTGCTCACTGGCAGCATCGCCTCCGAGCTCGAGAGTCTGCAGGAAGACGATCTCAGCGACAGCGACGAGGATTACGACTCTCTGGACGACTTTGAGCTTGAAGAAGAGGAGGAGGAGAAGGTCAAGGCTCGAGAGAGGAAGGATTCTACTACTGAGGGAGATGCAGAGGCTCAGAACACATCCGCTGCAGCCACCGCGGGAACGAAAGTGCCCGGTGTTGGGCCTACTACGTTTGAGCAGATTTTCGAGCCGTTCCGGGATCTGTACGCGCCGCCTCCGACACCCGTAGGAGATGGAGAAGAAGCCGATTGGACGCAGACGTCGAAGCGATCTACGAGGCAACAGATGCAGTATCGTAAGGCGAGGCGTGCCATTGCAGCATTCACACGTCGTGTGCACTGCGCGAATGCGTATCGGTACCGCAAGCAAAGTGAGTTCATGCGGGTGTGCTACTTGCGCGCACTTGAGAATGGACCGGGATATGAAATGCTGGAAACGGCTAAGGTGGACATTTCGGCAGCTGAGGGTGCTGACGACGGGCCTGGTGCGAAAGTTAAGATCTCCACGAAGCAACCACTCCTTTCTGCGTCTCAGAAGGAGGGCGCGGTGGAGACAACTGTACCGAGGTTATTTCCGAGGAAGTGGCCGCACCTGCCGTACAGAAGTCCACTTCAATGGCATCACGACACTGATGCCGCCATCGAGTTTTTGACTCGCCTTGCTCAGCTGCCTGAAACGAGTTTAATTTATGAGCCCATCGACGTGAACAAGTTTGCTGCTGAGGTTGCAGAATTGCTGGAACTTTCGGGAAATGGGCAGAGATCCGAGACGGCGGCAGAAATATCGGAGTCTGCCTTTGCTGGGCTGCTTGGACTGCTTGGCATGGGCATCCAGTTGCAATCATTTACGCTTTTGAGCAGAGCGGCGCTGCTGTTTGTCCAGATGGGGCAGACTACCTACATCGGCGACAAGTTTTCAGATCAAGGAACATCGATTCGTCCTGAGATGCGCGCGCTTTTGGATTTGTATTGCTCGCGTTTGGCAAAGCATGTTGCAGAGCCTACACTTGCGGCTACGTATCCTCGAGATCTGTCGGCGCAGTGGAAGGTTTGCTCCTACCAACCTTCTACAAGAGATGCTATCGCGACAGACGGGTTGTACTTGTACATCTACGGGCGGTCGGGACTTTTCAAAATTGGTACCGGAAATGGAACGACTGTGCGCGATTTTGTGTATGCTCACAACAAGGAATATGCCCGTAGCCGTGATGCAGAGCGGTCGTGGCTATGCTGCATTGGCGATTCGCTCTACTGCCGCACAATTGTCATGCCTGGCCACCGGGTGGATCGCATCCGAACTACTGATCTGCAAAATGTGCAGGAACTCGTTTTGGCTCCAAATCGTTCGCTGATTGGAAAAGCTACAACCGAAAGTAGCGTCTACGCTATGGTTACGGATGGCGTCGACCTCTTCACGATTCGCTGCATCGATACCTACAAGAAGCCTTCGTCAAGCAAATCCAGTGGCGGTCGTAAGCACCGAAGCCGCACGCATAAGTCGAGAAAGTCAACGCCAGTGAGTGAAATTGTGAGCGCTGTACTCGGGAAAAGCGGTAGTGACCCGGTAACCCCGCCTCCATCGCCTGACGTCAGCACCATTCAAGTGGGAGATCGCGTCGTTCGTGGGCCTGGCTGGAAGTGGTCTAATCAAGATGGTGAAAAGGGTAGCCCCGGTACGGTCGAGCGTATTAGCACGTGGGGAAGAGTCAAAGGCAGTGGCGTAACAGTGCGGTGGGACAAGAATCAGCGCGTGAATACGTATCGCTGGGGGGCCGAAGGATGCTACGACTTGTACATCGTGGTTGAGAAAGATGGCCGAATTCTTGAGCAGAAGCCACTTCCCAACGATACCAGTTTCCGGCAAACTAGCGAAGGAGGGGTAACCAAGGAAGTTGTGCGTGAGAACGAGCCCGAACCACTACCTCGCCACCAGTTCGTGCTTTACCGACACAAGGTTGATGCGATTACGTCCATCATGACTCTAGAAGAGCCCGATATCGACCTCTTCTTGGATCTAACGCCGTCGGGGGATCAGCGAAAACGAGGCTGTAGTGGTGGCAGTGGAGAAGCGGATCCTCCGAGTGGTGTAGAGACCCTTTCTACACTCCATTCCCATACCGTTACGTTGTGTACTTCCAAGACGTCCTGGATGTGCGACGGAGGTATGTCAAACTGCTTTGGAGACAACTCACCGAAACGCTACCGGTGCACCGCTGGGTGTGATTTCGATTTGTGTGAATCGTGTTTGTTTGCCACGGTGATCGACAAACCGGTCACTATTCCAACTTCGGAAGGCGTTCATGCTGAGGAAGGTACTTCCACTAGCGCGGAAACTACCTCTGATAGCGTGGCTCCTGGATCTGATGCTGAATCTGCTGTCGGGGATGCAGCAGAACCTCGTCTCGCAACCTCGGTGTCATCTGAGGGTATGGACCCTTTCTCCTCCGTCGATACCTCATTATTCGAGGAAAGCGAAAGGGAGGTATCGCTGAAGAAAAAGAAGAAAGAGAAGGAAAAGCAAGCGCAACAGACGGAGGAAGAAATGGTCAATGATCTTGCAGCATTTTGGCGCGGACTGTACACCCGCAAAGAGTGTCAGGTGGCCCTCAGAAGAAACAGTTTTCAGCTCAACGAAGCATCGACATGGCTGCATACGTGTGGGTCGTATCTGCGAGAGCCTATGGTCATCCCCACTGTTTCAAGTGTAGTACTCGCTGCAATGCCGAAATCGGGGGCCCTCGACCCAGTTTTACTAATCGCCGGTACATTCTACGCAACACGCGGGCAGCTCTGTGTGGTTTCACCTCCCGGATTGTACACTGTCGGAGACGCACAGAGTGAAAAAACGAAGAGCGCGGCAAATGCTTGCGATGCCTCCTGGTTTTTCTCGCTCGAGAGTGGTGCGTCGCTTGCGGATACGCCTGTTCTACTTAAGGGGATTCCTGCTGGATCGCCAATGTGTGTTGATACGAGACGGAAACGAATTCTCGTGTTTTCAGGTTATTTAAACTGCTTGGAGGAGTACGTGGATCATGTCCAGCAAGACGCATGCTTAAAGAACGCAGAGACCCAATGCGACACGCTGGCTGATACGGGAAAACTGATTATCGCGCAGATTGCTCAGCTCATACGAAAACGTGCAGCGCTTCCAGCATACAAGCATCCACGCGCGGGGTTGCAGGACATCTTGTTCCGTACAGGACGCGAAACAATTACAACTGATAAAAAATCTGATGGCCAAGGGGGCGAGCGCAAGGACACTGAATCGGGTACGAAAGCAAGAAGTCGTCGAATGAAGAATATTCGAGCACGATTGGGCGAGCTGGATCGGCTTCGTGCAGAGGATCGACCGGGCCACATTATTCCGTTTTGTGTCGATTTTGAGGACAGCGGTTTCCTTCAAATCATCCGGGCGATCAATTATTACTGCAAACTGCTTTCACCTCATGGAGGGCATTATGATGAAAGTGGAGGACCCCCAACGGTTGAAGCGCCTGCTGGTATCAACGGACTGATAGCCGATCTGCTATGCATTTTGACGGAGGCTGTGCAAGAGTTTGAATTTGCTGGTGTAACGATGAAGATTGATCAAGGTGACGAAACCATGCAACGACTGTTCCAAGATACCGAGCGCACGCTGAAAGACATCGCCGGCCATCTCTTTGTGGATCAAACCTCGGCATACCTGTCCACGGATACGGTATCGCACCACGAACTGTCTGAAGTAGTGAAGTCCGCACACTTCTTACTGGTTTGGGGACTTCGCAAGAGCGTTTTCTGTCTAAACAACCGGTCCGATTTTTTTATGGCCACGTGCGAGAACGTGATCGGTTCTACATTGCAGGAAAATGTTTCCCCGCAGTTACCAGACTCTTTTTTCGCGATTTTGCTACTGCCACAGGACACCTTAGTAATGCGAACTAAGCGTGATTGTGAAGTGGATCTATTGAAAAGGCTTCTCTACAGCCCCATGGACGATGGTCGCATTGCGATTGCCGATTTCGTGCCAACAGAAGACGCAGAGTTTTCAAGATTTGTGGGGTTGCTGTTTTCGTTGTCCAAGCTCGAGTGCAGTAGTGCGTGTAGAGAAAAGTGGATTGCTGGCGTCGATGGGGTACCATTCATGACCCCAGTCAGCAAAGCTTTGCACTCCATTATGAATTACTGCAGCGCTCGAGTACTTGCGGCCACCCTTGAGCTAACACCAACAACTTCACTCAAGGAGGCGGGTCAACAAGTCCTAGAATCGATTGCAACATTCGAGTGCTTCGCAAGGGCGTGCTTCGACAGTTCTCTGGATATTCTTCGATGCCACGAGGGTTCAAGTTGTTGGGATTTACGATTTTCAGTTATTGGAACGATTTTACCGATGATTATCGCCTTCATCCCGAACTTTCCTGACCACTTTTCGGACGGATTTCGCGATAGCTTGGTTACCTTAATGAAGACGCTGGATACTCTGGTTTGTTCGAATGAGAACAAGTCCGAAGCATGGCAACCAAAGGTGGCACGTAGTGATGCAGCCATATTTGGAGGATATCAAGTAGTGGAAACGCCCCACCCATACAATCATACGCAGCCAGTATTCCGTCGTGTAGTGCACATTCCAGGTGCAAGTGTTCTACACTTTGAGTTCGACCCGCGCTGCCGAACATCCGGTGAAGCCGATATCGTTTTTATTACGTCTGGGTTAGCTTGGTATCAAGCAGATCGACTTTCTTACGGGGACGTTGGTTTTGGCGAAGATGGTGGGTGCTTCTATGGCTCATACTCACGTGGAAACTGGCCGGCTGGTGGTCTTACGATAGTAGGCGATACTGCGACTGTTATGTTGTGCGCGACGACTCAAGGTCGAAGTGGGACGGGGGATAAACAGCGATGGGGTCTCAAATGCACAGTACGTGGGCTGTATGATAGCCCACGTACATCGTGGATCCCTGAGCTCGGGTGTGCTGTAGCAAATACCTGCAGCGTGATTGGAGACAAGCGTTTGCGTGGTCTTCCTCCGCAAAGCGTTGAGAAATCATGCCAGCCGTGGTCGACGCAGCGGCAATTATTCAATTTGGCAGCTCCTACTTGCAGAATTCTGAAGTCTGGCAAGTGGAAGTTCATCGATAACATCGCGAACCGAACCCCGGAAGCCGAGCCATTCTTCTTGACGCTTTCCAGATATGTGCGGCTTCGCACTTTGCCACCTCGGTATGCGACAGCTCGGTGGACGGAATCGCTGCAACAAGCGGCTGCAGCTCTTCTAGTCCGTTCAAACTATCGGCAACTTCAAGCATGGCTGGACAGCGTGCAACACCAGACAACTCTGCCTGAAGATAGCACAAATGGGCTTTTCTATCGTATTGGAATTGAGCTGGGGAAGTTGGAGCGGTGGATGCTGCGGCAAGTACAGCTTGTCAATGAATGGCACTATCTGTGCATGGATAGAGTCAGCTTTGATGAGTTGATGGAGCGGTACGCAGACAATTTGGATAGGCTATCGGAGCTATGCCTGCTGAAGGGTGTCGTCTTCAAGAACAACGATATGGCGGGTTGTGTCAAGTTGATTCATAATCTTCTTGCACAGGAAGTGGCTGTGCAAGAAGAACAAAACCTTACTCCCTGTGAGAAGGCATTGACCGCGCACGAAGCAGTAGCACACGCTGTCTCGGCCAGAACGCTTTTCTTGCTGAGGAGGTGGGAGAAATGCGTCACGTCCGGGAGTACCTACTCGGAATCAGGCTCGGAACCACACCATGCAGGGATATCAGAAGGCTTGTCCGGTGTTGGCAAGTTTTTGTGCAGCACAGTACCTGTATTGGCCCTTGAAGAATGCTCGGTGGCTCACTCAAGTCGGTTGGAGTCTCGGCTAGCTGGTGTTACATTCTGTAAGGAGATAATCCAGGAGCTAGGCAGCGAAGCCATGGCCCAATTCTTTGTCGGGCGCGTCCTCCACGCTGTTCCTTCGAGCAACCTTATTCAGGACGATGGCATATTTTCTGGATGTGCTTTGGCTGACCCTGGTCTTCTCGCAAAAATGGAGACTACGTAAGTTTTGTTGGCGCAATCTAACGGGATGCCTAGTAACTTCTAGTACTAACTCTATATATTTATATGTATACACAGACTGAATGCGTATGCAAAGGCGATTGCAAAAGTGTCGGAGTCAGAAGACGAGCTTCCTGCTTTCCGAGCTGTGGCTTTGGCGGATGTTTGGAATTGTGCACATTCCTTGGGCAGTATTTCGGGGCGCGTACTTGGCTTGGAGGAAGTTTCGAAATTGATAATGGTTTTGGATGGGGCGTGTTCTGCCGATCTTAACCCTTCCGAAGGAGATGGCGTACTTTCCACCTGGCTTCCAAATCTACGCGAAGTACAAGGACAAGTGCATCACGTTGCGTGGATTTTGCTACGCTTGTTTGCCGAAGAGGTTTTTGCTTGTAGAGTTGTTACGGGGAGCTCGGATACGTCATGGAAGCAGCCGCTGGAGAAAGTGTTTAATGAGCTCGGCAGCTTATACAAACATTTTGCACTCAAGCGTAAGGTGCAAGGGTCTTCAGTATCAAGTGCTAGCGAGCGACACGATATCGCGCTATCAGCGGATGAGGCCATTTACCGTCTTATGTGCACGGTGACGAGCAAGATTTCTGATGTATGCGAGTGGCCAGAGGCGTTCGGATGGTGGATTCAAAACGCAATTGATCTCATGGCGAGCTCTTCTGCCGTGTCGAACTTGAGTGCGGCAGGCACAAGACTCCTTCGCTACGCGCTTGAGACGTTGGGTGATGCAATGTTTGAGCTTACTGTGGCTGCCGAGTGCAAATCTGGACAGAGGGTTGTTCTTGGTTTGGATATTCATGAAGTTCTACTGAAGCGAGTAGGAGAGATGGTATCCCCCATTCCGAATGTTGGTGACACAAACGCAGTTTCGGCCCTGACAAATGACCCACCTGACGAGCTTGCTGAGTATTGTGTTGTCATTTTCCGAAGCGAGTTAGCGCTCGAAAAACTGGTCGACGCAGTTAACACTGTGGAGGAGCCTGATATCAGCTCGTTGAAAATTCCAATTGGAGTGAGTGATGGCGAGGATGCCGTGGAGAAAGCGGTGACGGATGCAGTAGCTGAATGCACGGCCGCGCAAGCTACCATGAAGCACCCAAGCGTGCGGTGCGACGGTTGCAACCAAAGTCCCTTGCGTGGCTTCCGATTCAAGTGTTTCACGTGTCCGAACTATGACCTATGCACGACCTGCTACATGAATCAGACCCACAACTTGGAGCACCCGTTTGTCCGCCTAACGGATACACCTGGCAGTGGTGACTTGCTACAACCACGTTCCAAGGGAGGAAGTGTTGTTCCCGAGACGGCATTGGTTGGATCAAAACCTTGGAAGGGAAACTTGCTTCGTGTACTTCTCGATTCCCAAGGTTATGCTCTCTATTGTTCTGGCAGTCGAAGCAGGTGTTGCGATACTGCTGATGCTCTTGCGCAGCTTGGGTTCTTGGTGACAGTGGCACACGCAGACGATGTTAAGAACGTCGATGCTTCACATGATTGGGAAAGTCGAATTCAGTTCTCGTTTGAGCCTGGTTCTTCGAGGCATTCTCATCGCCGTTCTACCTTGTCAGCTGAGAAAGGTCCAACCAGAAGAACTAGCCGAGACGTCGTCAACGCCTTTAATAGGAAGGCCGCTCAAGTCAACTCGCTGGCACGGCAGAGCGGCCGCCAAATCGAAGACAAACGAGCGTTGGCTTCGGAAATGATCGCTTTGCTACGTTTTATGTCTTCCAATCGACCGACAATGGTAAAATGGCGCAGCAGCACTTTGAGAAAACTCACCGAAATTCTTGAAGACGCCCCGCGCCAGCTTACGGCAGTCGCCAGTGCGGCTCCCTTTCCAAGTGATCCGTACTTCTTGACTATGGGCGCAACCCAGATTCTTGGTGGATTCCGGGAACCCTTACGAGTTGGCGGAGTTGTTTCATTGTTGGGGTATACTGCCGACAAAGCTAGAAGTGGACATACTGGGGTGATTTATTCGTACGGTTTCGGCAACGACGACATTATAATTGCAACTATGGATTCTGCGGAAGGAACCAGACAGGTGGAATCTGAGAGCGATGATGACATTAACTTCTACCAGCGTACAACTTCAGAAGTTCGAGCGGTCTGTGGAATCTCTCTTGATGAAGACGCTATTCAAGCTCTAGAGCCACTTGTGGTTTCGTTTTGCTCGGTGGTAAAACAAATTTACGTGTGGACTTCGGAAGGGGCAGATGCCGACGCGGAAGAAAACGATGCTTCCTCAGCTGCATCTCTACTGCGTTGGGAGTTGGCATGCGCCCTGATTCAAGCTTTTGCGTACATGACACCCGCTTGGCCATCGTTGTTTGATAACCAGGTGATCTCTGTAAGTAGTCTATGTATACTACGGAACCTTTGACATAATGCTAACTACGTTGTTACCTGTTGTTGTGTGCTACAGACAAATGGCAATTGCCCCGCGATTCTTTTCCAGCTTGCGCAGTTGTGTGTGCGAGACTTGAAGGTGGAAGTCATCGCAGACATGCGTGCCAGGCTATGGCAAATGGAGTGGCTTCGCTCTCGAGAATTGCATTTCTCACTCGCAACGCGACCAATTTCATCAAGCTCGTTTTCGGCTTGCGACGAGAAAGCTTCTGTTCTTCGCCCGCCAATGACCGCACTTAATGAACTATCTTCCTCTACGGGTACTGGCAGTGATGGACCAGCATCGTTGCCTGACCCAACGGAGTATTTCTACAACCTTTACGCGTTTTCATCGCGCGCAGATCTGCCACAACATTCGGGGCGAAACAAAATGCTGGAGTACTGGGAGAAAAATGTGATACCAGCGATTGAGACGTACGTGTCGGGATCTTTCAAGAGTTACGAAATGGACTACTTTTTCGCTCAACTACGAGAACCGCTACGGGAAGGCAATGCGGCGGCTGCACTGAAAATTGCGTTCACACTCTGCGACGGCCATGTACCATCCGGCTGCCATTACCCAGATCCAGACACGGATTGGTCTGCGCTGCAAATTGATGATGTGGAAGTTGGTGGTCGATATGTGATTGTTTCGGAGAATGTGGATGTTGCTGGCTGGTCACGAGATATGCTATGGACTTTAGGCCACTCTGGTGCTGTTCGAGTTGTCAATCCGTCTGGCATGGTGCTGCTTCAACTGGTGAACCCTGTGACGTCAGCTAGTGAGTACTGGTGGTATAATGTGGACAGTCTGCGTTCGATATCATCGGTTACGTCAGTCTCGGAGCAATCAGTCACAGACTTTGAGGCGTGCAGGTTGCGGCTTCAGGTGATGAACCAACAACTCATCTACAGCTTAGCACGGAAGAGCGTATTCGACTTACTGCAAGTTGCCCCTGAACATGCCATGAAACTATCGATTGAGACAAGAAAAACAAGTATGACTCGAACAAGCTCGTCGCCTTTTCCGATGCCATCCTCTTCGCCGGCAGCGCATTCTCAAACTCCCAAGACAATGCAGCTAGCTGCGCCGCTACCCAAGGACCTGGAGAGTCGCTATAATCTGGCTGACTTGCTCAAACTAGCAGCAGCAGCTGATCTCGGGTGCCCTGAAAAGGTGCTGTCTTCCGAGATGGGAACAGTTTTCGAATCAGCATTCGGTGGCTCGACTGATAACAACAGCACCAGCGGCAATCTTTATTTACGACCAAAGGTGTCTTCAAAGACGGCATTAATCACGGTGTTGCAGGCAGTACTAAACAAACAGTTCGAACGTGCTGCCGCAACTCCTCTGCCTCCAGTCATGGATCGATCAACATCCTACGATGAGAACGCCAGCGTTATGGTAACAAAGCCGGCAAAAAAGCACAAGAAGCGCGGAAAACATGGAGCCCTCACTGGTAAACTAGCTGCAGCAACATATGGCGATGCCTCCTCTGTTGCTGCTTCGGCTTCCTTGACGTCAGCGGCAGGTTCCAATACCTCTTTGAAGTCTACACAGCCCAAGCTGCAACAACCCGAAGTTATTCCTGCACTTTCCACCCGGAAGTACCGATATTTGCTGATGGAGGCGCTGCTAGCTGAGCTAAAGGCTAGTTTGGACTTGTCCAGTGCCTTTCTGCGAAGTAGATCCTTCATGGTGACCAGTGACGGCCCACCACAACCGTTGGTTCTCATCCACGTGCCCGATGCAACCTGCTTAGTGCTATCTTTCGCGGTTCATCCCGTGCTGATGGATTTGCCAGCAGGCAGCAGCTTGGAGTTCTTCCGCGACGAGCGGTGCACAGATCGGTTGTTTGGGTACTTTGGGGATAAGCGTGGACTTAGCTATCTACCACCACTTGTCGTCCCCGGAGATAAATGCTACGTTCGGATGTCCCAGGGAACGTACGCTCGATACAAGTTTCGTGTTGATGCCTTCACGGCTGACTTTGGACTGGCGCTATGGTTATGCGAGGAGATTTACCAGAAGCTGCTGTCAGTACAGCTTTCTCATTACGAAGTGGAGACCGTATTGACATCTGCATTGAACGCGCTCGTCGAGTATCTCATTGCGACTACGGGCTGCCTACCGTCAAACGCGAAGACCGCTGTTTATCAGATCACCACAAAGCTGATCAACTTCGCGTTGGGCAAGGGGGCCATGCACGCTGTTCCCATTGCAAAACTTTCGAGCCTGGTGAAAGAGCTAACGTTCGTGTATGACAACGAGCGGACCACTCAAAAGGGACTTTACTCTCTGTTTACGCAGCAGCTCGCTGAGTTAATTTCCTTGGTTGAAGAAGTGTCCTCGCTGAAGGGTGGTTCGTCTTCGATCCTCGGAGGCGCATGGTGGAAAGAGTACGTGCAAATGGCTGTGTTTACAAGAGTATTGGCACAAGGAAAGCGAGAGATTGCTACTCCTGACGCCTTCAAGCGAATTTACTGCGGTCGTGCACCTATTCGAGAAATCGAGACAGCGCATAGTACGCTGTCGTCCCACGACTTGTTCGGTGAAAGGATTGTCTTTTTGCAGAACTTGCCCCGCACATCAAATGTCGCGGGCTTGGAGGCAAGTATCTCGCGGTTCCTTGTGCACCTGGCTTTGGAGGAGTGTGGAGAAGCGGACGATCAAAACGTGTATTCTGCCGCGACAGTCACCCGGTTTGGTATTGTATCCAACATTCTCTATATGCCAACTGATCAGGAGGGGCAAACTCTTGGTTACGCGATGGTGGACGTTGGTCGATCGGATGTAATCGCAAACTTGCTCACTCGAATTCCGAAGGAAACATTCGAGTTCGAGGGCGGAATCCCGACAATTGAAGATACTGATTTGCTAGCGAAAATTGACGCTCTGTGCCGACCCGCTGATACCTCAAGCAATAATTCAAGCGACGGAAGTGTCTGTTCTGGAGATGGCGCAGACCCGAGCAGTGACGCTTGGGCCTGTAGTGTATGCACGCTCGAAAATGCCCTGTCCGACGTGGAATGTGCTGCGTGCGGTTCTCCTATACCTCCTGAACTGGTAAACCTGGCTAGAGAAGTGCAAGCGCAGTCACAGCCCCCAGTAACGCCACATGCGTCAGGTGGATCTGGTGATGCTGCCGCGGTTGGTTGGGCATGCACTACTTGCACGTTTGTAAACAGTTGGGCAGATACAAGCTGTGACGCGTGCACGATGGAACGGAGTGCAGATTTAGTACCCCCTCCCGACGGAGGGAACGAAGCTGGAGACGATGACGATGCGAATGGTGATGGAGCGCCAGGTGATGCAGACGCTGATGCAAGTATTCACTACAAGCTGAGTGCTGCTCGGTTTGTTGACGTGTTGCGTGTAGCGGATGGAACTGGCGAGGTCCCGGTACAACTTGCCGATTTCCTTCGCCACAGGTTGTTTCAGAAAACGTCACCAGGCAACGACACTGTAGCTGGTGTGTCTGTTGAGCTTCACAGTGCCATTACACGACAGACATCCCAGTACTGTTTATCGACGGATAGCAAACTGGCAATAGACGCATTCGCTGCACTCGCTGGTATGAAGAAGGGGCGTGCATGGGATGCCATGTCTACTGTGGAGCGAACGAGCGAACTAATCTCAGCAGATGCCTTGACGAAGATCGTCGAAAAGCCTCTTGCAGTTTACAAGTGGATGCGATCATCTGGTTATGATCTTCAATTTGAGCTGAGTCACTACGGGTCCAAGGATGACGCAATTGCAGCACAAGCGAAGTGGTCACATCAGATGGATTACCAACTAATTGCAGTGTGCCGGGAGCTCAGCGGAAGAATGGGTGTTCTGATGCTGACGGATCTGTGCCCAAGTCATTTGAGCGCAAAACATGCTCGTGAGTACTCACTGCTAGCATCGCTTGAAACTCGAGACTTGCGACTACGGTTCTCAGTGCTGCAGTCACTCAACAAATTGTTGGTGGGAGCGTTGCCTCTTGTAAACCTCCGCTTATGGAGTGACCCAAGTTCGCTTCGTAGTCGCATTGTGTCGATACGGCAGCTGATTTTCCCCGGAGTCAAGATTCGTTTCTTCGCGCAAACACAAGATAACATCACGTTGGCACACTCAGCGTTCGTGGATAACAATGCTAAGCGCCCCATGGTAACGATTGACCGGAGAAAGATCGCCGGTAAACGTGGTGGAATTAGTCACAGCGGTACGGACGCCTCCCCTCCATTGTTGACGCTTCGTGATCCCAAACGGTCACTGTTCGCGTCCTCGATGAAGCAGCTCAGCGCGATACCGCCATCCTTGTTGCGGGCAAAGCGGCCTACAGGTGCAAGCGATCCGTTCGTGTCGTTTATTGTGATCTTCGCCGGCGAAAACGTGGTGGGCGAAGGAGGGCCGTACCGCCAGCTTTTCAATGACATTTCAAACGAGCTACTCGCCAGCGGAAACCCGCTATTCATTCCGACGCAAAATAATGTGATGAAGGCCGGCGAGTTCCGTGAGCGCTTCATGCCAAAACCAAGCAGCACATCCAAGGAGTTGCTGCAAATGTTTGAGTTTGTCGGAATTCTGATGGGTTGCTGCTTACGAACGGGTGTACGACTCAACCTGCGTCTGGCGCCTCTCGTATGGAAAATGCTGGTTAAGCAGAACCTCGTCCTGGCGGATCTCGAAAGTGTGGACCATTCGTTGTGCGAGAGCCTCAAGTTTCTCGAGGAACTAGCTTCAACTCCGAATGAAGATCCTGACGAGGTCCTCTTTGATTCATTCACTACGACACTCAGCGATGGCACAATTGTGGAGCTCAAGGAGGGGGGACAACATCTTCCGGTGACCAAGGCAAATGCGAAGGAATACATCCGACTCGTGAAAGCGACTCGACTGCAGGAATGCAAACCCCAGGTGGATGCTATGCTGCGTGGCCTCGGCAGGATCGTACCGGTGCAGTTGCTGCAGTTTTGCGTTTGGTCTGAGCTGCAGCAGTGGGTGAGTGGAAGCCTGGAAATCGATGTCAAACTGCTCAAGAGGCACACTCGCTACTCATCTGGCATGAGCCCCGAGCAATTTCCACACCTCGAGACGTTCTGGAAGGTGTTATCCAGCTTCAGCGAGGAGAATAAACGGCGCTTCATCAACTTTGCTTGGGGGCAGGATACTTTGCCTGCAGACGACGCTGAGTTTGATCGCACGCACACGCGCTTACTGATTAAGGTGCCACCCCAAGACGATGGAGTGGACCAAGATGCGCTTCTACCCAAGGCGGACACGTGCTTCTTCAACATCGAGCTGCCTGTGTATTCGAGCGAGGAAATCATGCGAGAGAAGCTACTTCTGGCTATTACTCTCTGCACTAGCCTCGATGGCGACGAGCAGACTGCAGGACACGATATTTATTACGCAGGTGACGAAGTTGACGAAGATGGCATGGAGTAAGGGGCGCCAGATGGATTAGCGCATGCGTGTATTTCATTTAGGAACAAATAAATAAAAACATGGGATTGACAAGAAAAGTGTATTGCAGCAGCAACGACAAACACTTCCATTCGCACTAGAACGTGACTTGGAGCTCAGGATACCGCTCCTTGACTGCTGCAGCTGCTTCCTTCGTGACGCTAGTGGCAGGAATGGTTAGCATTTTTACACAGAACCGTATCAACGAGATGACTGTACTTACGTTGTATAGCGGAAGTCGATCTTCTTGAGTCGCTTGCGCTCAGGCTCAGGGTTCTCGTCAACTGATGGCTGCGGCACAGCAGGGTCGAGCAGCTCGTTCCTCACTCCCATTTTTGCATGAATCGCAGCGACAATCGCCTGAGCATGTAGCGAGCAAACAGAATAACAAATATTAGACCCTTGTTCCCGGAATACATATCGTGCGCAGCTGAAGGAAGAAAACTTACGTCAGCCGAAACGCTTTTGACGCCACACAGGTTGAGTTCTTGCAAATTCCGAGCTTCCGATCCAAGGAAGCGCAGCAAGTTGTCGCTACACCTCGAAGCATGGATAACCACATCAGTTAGAAACTGCCACGATATAAGACATCGTTGGCCGTGATAACTGTCAAAACTCACGTAATCGCGATATTCCAGTGCAGGCACAGCCGGGATACGGATTCGCGCTTCTTGAGCAGCGCGATCAATGCCTCATCCGTGATGGAGCAATAGCCGACACTCAGACTGTGCAGCTTCCTGCACTTGGCCATGATGATCTTGATTGTCCTACACAAAAATGAAAATTTAGCATCACACGCTCCATCTACAGTTTTTGGTCGTTGGGAACGTACTGGTCCGTCACCGGGTGGCCCGAGATGTGCACTCGAGCGAACTTGGAATGGTTCGGGTGCTTCTCAATCAACTTCGTAATACCGGGAATGGTCATGTTGAAGTTCCCGCCAACATCAATGCTCTACGGCACAATGCAGACAAGCAGCAAAAATTACACGCCCGCCAATACATTTCCACCAAAGACCGCTACATCATGAAAGCAGCAGGTCCAAACCTGCAGCTTCGGCGCCAGCTTGCGCAGATGATCCAGCGTCACGTCCGTCAGCTTGCGGCAGTTCTCAATGTTCAGCTCCTTAATGTCTGCCCCACAACATCACAGAAGTACCAAGACATCAACATCCACACACACTCAACCTCTGAAACCTCAAACGCGCCAACACTAACCTGGACAGTTCGTCAGCAGCATCTCAATGGCGTCGTCCGTGAGCCGAAAGCAGCCCGAGAAGTTCACCGAGTGCAGCTTCGGACAGATCTTGGACAGCTGCAGCACCCACGTACCCACCACACAGCAGTCAGTCCTCCTATAACCTTATCTTTATCCTCTCAATGAGTCGCACTTGCCCCACCATCTCGATGAACTTGGTGGAGATCTTGGCGCCGATGATCTCGATGCGCGTCATGGACGCGTGGAAGAAGCTGGCGGGCAGCGTGTCGTCGCCCAGGCGGCCGCCGCGCAGTAGCGCGCGGATGACCTCCTGCTTGGCCTTGTGCGTGCGCGACTTGACGGGGTTGCCGATGCGGTGCGCGCGCTCCAGCGCCTGCTCGTTCAGGATGACGTCCAGCTGGCGCGGCGCCTTGGAGATGAACTTGAGCACCATCTTGTCCAGCGGCGGCACCTCGCGCCGGAACGCCATGGTTCCTGCTGCCTGCTCTGTTACCGTAAAGTTTGTGGGATAGTCGGGAAGGTGGCGCGAAGGTGGCTGGACACCTGTCGCATAAATGATGTGGCGCACATACCCGTTAAATGTGCTTCAATACCTTCATCTCACACTTGGTAAACCGCCCGCCGCCCCCCAAGTGACTCAGTCAGACTCGTCGTTAGACGCACGCCATGAAGTTCGGCAAGCAGCTCGAGATCTCGGCCAACCCCGAGTGGCGCGACAACTACGTGCAGTACAAGCGGCTCAAGCGGCTGATCAAGCGCGTGGCCTTCGAGGTGGAGAAGCAGCAGAACAAGCAGAAGAAGCTGCAGCAGAAGATGGAGCACAACGCTGCCGCCGCCGGTGGTGGTGGTGGCGACGTGCAGGTGCATGTGGTCGTGGACGAGACGCACCCGCTGCTCAAGGCCGTGGTGGACGAGGTGCAGGACGCCAAGGACCAGTTCTGGGAGGTGCTGGACGCCAACCTCAAGATCGTCAACGACTTTTACGTGGGCAAGATCGTCACGCTCACGCGCTCCGTGGGCGAGTTCGAGGCCATGCTCGAGGACGAGAAGACGCCCACGGGCCACGTGCACACGCGCTCCCGCACGCACTCGCAGGGTGCGTACTGTATGAGTTGTTTGATAGGATTTGAGGAAGATGAGTGGGATCTGACGTTGCATGTTGGTTTTTGTTGTTGCAGCGGACCACGGGTTTGCGGCGCTGCAGGAAATCTACGACACGCTGGTGGACCTGCGCACGTTCGTGCAGATCAACCACTCGGGCTTCCGCAAGATTGTCAAGAAGGTGCGACAATGATGGTGGGGTGGTGGGTGTTGGTGAACGAACTTGGGCACTGAGTGGCTCCTGTGTTGGTGATCGCAGTTTGACAAGACGATCAAGGCGCACACGCAGGCAGCGTTCATGGAGCGGCTGGCGAATGAGCGCTTCTACTCGTCCACGGACATTGACGAGCTGCTGGACCGCGTGTTTGGACTCACCTCGAAGTATGGATGGGTGTTGTTTTATTTTGTTTGGGGTGAGGTGGTATTGACGTTGCGGGATGAAACTTGTTGGCAGAGACAAACTCGAGGCTGGAAACATGGAGCGCCGCATGCGGCGGATGCAGGGTGACCAGAACTCGCTGTTTCGTAAAGTGAGTTTTTCGAGATGCTTACCAATACGATGGGCCTGCTGTACTGAATCTTGGATTCTGCTGATCATTTATTTTTTTAGGTGAAGCCGGTACCTTTCTGCATCTCAGTCGCGCTCTTCGTGTTCCTGCTGCTTGTTCGTATCACCCCTGAAGGTAAGGAAGCTGTTGCAAGAAACGTTCGTGATATTTGTGTTAATCCGCATTTATGGCAACGATACAGGTGAAGATGTGCAACAGCGATGCCTGGCAATGCTTGTGTTCATCACAACATTGTGGGTGACGGAGGCACTTCCGTACTTTGCAACGGCACTGCTTGTTCCGCCTCTTGTGGTGTTCTTGCACATTCTAAATGACAAGGCTCACCCTGACACCCTGCTCACTGCCAGTACGTACTCAATGCATCTTCGAATGTTGACCCTTGCAACTCTTATTTGGTGATTAATAACGTTGGTTTGTTGCTACAGAGCAATCCGCGAAGGAAGTGATGTCCATGCTGGTCAACCACACCACTATTTTGATTATGGGCGGGTATGTTGTATGCGGTAACTCTAAACACTCTTCTGATCCATTTACTAACATCGTTAATGGGTGATGTTATAGTTATTCAATCTCGGCGGCCTTCGCAAAGTGTCAGATCGAGCTGTACATTGCAGCATTCTTGCAGCGTCGCTTCAAGAAGAGCCCGAATCTTTTCCTGCTTGCAATCATGCTCATGGGTCTATTCCTGTCCATGTGGATCAGCAACCACACGGCTCCTGTGCTGTGCGTGTCGGTATGTACACCACCTACAAGATCTACTACCTGTCTGATGCCAAATGCGTTGTCCTAATTGCGTGTTCATATTTTTTTCCTTTCAAGGTTCTACTTCCAATCATTCGCGATTTCCCCACAGACAGCACCTATGTGAAGACGCTTCTCATCGGATTGGCTTTCGCTTGCAATCTGGGAGGAATGATGACCCCGATTTCTTCACTGCAAAACACACTTGCCGTATCCTTTTTGGAGAAGGCTGGCTACACGGTTACGTTTGGTCAGTGGATGGCGATGGCTGTTCCATTCTGCACGGCCGGCACCATATTGGTAAGACTTCGCAATCATGCACTAGTTGGTGACACATTCACTAACCTGCTCGTTTTTGATGTGCCCGACAGTGTTGGCTGTTCTTGCTGTGGGTGATGGACCCTCAAGATGCTACGTACATCCCTCAAATTGTCTACGACCAAAAGCAAAAGATCAGCAGCCTCCACGTCGTCGTTGTTTCAATGACGCTTCTTACGATCTTTTTGTGGGCATCTTTCTCGGTGACAAGTGCTACTTTTGGTGACCTAGGTATCATCTCGATGATGTTCATGGTACGTTCGATAGTGATTCGAATCTCTGAGCATGCTCTTAACTCGTATCTGGTGGTCATTTGTATCGGGCAGTTTATCATGTTTGGCACCGGCATGCTTAGCCAGTTCGATTTCAATTCATTCTCCTGGCACATTCTTTTCCTGATTGGCGGTGGCAACGTTCTGGGAGACGTAAGTTTATTCTTTACGGTTTGATAATGGCCCAGAAGTAGTACTAACTTTAAAGGTAATGCTTGATTTTTGCAGGCCGTGCAACGATCAGGTCTTCTTGGCACGCTAAGCCAGTCGGTCATCCACGCGCTGCCTTCCGGAAACGTGTGGATGGTCACTGTCTCACTCTGCAGCCTTGTGATTTGCCTAACGACGTTCGTTTCGCACACTGTCGCTTCAATCATTCTGCTGCCGATCATCGTGCAGATGGCAATTCAGATCGGGCACCCGCACATCCCCGTTATATGCTGTGCGCTTGCCATCTCTGCTGGTAAGTTTTTTCATGCTGCTTAAGTAATGTTTGATATATTTACTGACAACCTACTTTCATGCCTGTCTACAGCAATGGCCCTTCCGTTCTCCTCCTTCCCTAACATCAACTCCCTGTTGGTGCTGGATGATCACGGCCAGCCATACCTGGAGGTGAAGGACTTTTTGCGCGTTGGTGTTACTTTCTCGCTGATTTCCATGGCGTTGATTGTCACCCTGGGCTACGGCCTCATCGTTCTGGTGCTGGGTTACAACATTGACCCGACGCCAATTATGATCGACCTTTAGACGAAAACGTGCATGTAAGCGCTACGCTTGAGTTTTCCACACGATTCCCTTGTGCACTGGGCAACGTTCGGGGGAGATAGAGATCGCGTTGGGCTCAAGTCTTGCATCACAACGAAAAACTCACGCAAACTAAATGAATACAAACAACATTCATCTTATCTCACCGCGCTTCTCTCGCAAGCTAAAAGGATCGGCTATACTTCTTGATCTCGTACAAGATCTCCTGCGTTGTAACAATTTCCGAGTTAAACGAAGGAGGTCGTTGGTAGCTCCGCTTGATGATCTCCACGAAGCGCGTGTAATACAGCAGCAACTGCGTCAGCACTTGTTTCAGGATCTCCATGCCGTTACGGAAGTTCGCGAAGAATGTCATGACGTTTCCGTTCATCTTCTCAATTCCAGCTTTCCACGTTGCGGCAAACTCACGCACGATCTTTTCGATCTGCGCCGTATCCACTTGCTGGCTCCCCGCTGTAGCTGCCCCACTTGCTCCTTTCCCTAAAGTAACTTGTTCGTGTTGGCGGACGAAGTGGATGAGCTTCGCGTAGTACGTCATGAGCTCTTCCTCCACAAACTTCTCACGCTGCGCAGCCAGGAGCTCTTCGAACTTTGACGTCTCGTCGGAAATCACTCGTCGCTCCTCGAAATGAGTAAGCACAAGGTCGTAGTTGTTGATGAGGAATACGCACTTGTCTTTCGCATTCGAGTGTTGTTCGGACAGACGCGTCAGCAAGCTCAGGATCTCATCGCGCATGACACTCAAATTACTGAGAACCATGTCACCCGCGCCATTTTCATGCATCTGGGCGCTCGAGATAGCAGAGTCATCACTACCAGACTTGGAAGGCTGGTTTTGTTGCGTGTAGAGGCTCAAACTGAGAATCGAGGAAGCGAACTCCGCATACCGTCGAATCACAAAGTGGGGGTGGAGGTCGATTGGCCCCAGCTTCTTCACCTTCGCATTCTTTACACTCATCAAATTGAGGTCGAAGACAGCCTTGAACCGCGGCCACAACAGCAGCGCCACGCGATCGAAATACGCGTCCAAGCACGGGATGCGTCGCTTCTCCATCACCAATCGCTGCGCGTACGTAAGCCGGATCATGAGCAGCAATCCGATGGCGTCGTAGCACGTAAAGAGGTAGTTCTCCATGTTCTCGAGGCACAGGGAAAGCGTCTTGGCAAAGACACGGAGGAAAAGGTCCCGACTGCGGAATACATTTTCTTGCTGGTTGCTGGGCTTGAAAAACTCGATCAGAAAGAGATACTCCGACGTCGCCGAGTCCATCAAATGCTGCTGTACATTGCGGAAAACCGCCTCGTACGGTAGCTTCAGCCCTTCCTGCTGCGCCACATGCAAAATCAGAGGCGGGGCCGACGCAGTCTCCAAAATCTTCTCGCGCTCCGTAACAGAGAAGGTGTCATTGCGCTTGCTCAAGTTCACGCGAGAGCTGAAGATCCCCTTGAGCGACTGCTCATCCACCACAATCACATCCGTGCGTGCAGCCACCTCCACGTGGAACTTCATCAGCCCTGTGTGGTACGATCGGAACACATTCACCAGCGTCTTGCTCATCGCCTCGGCGTACACTTCTCGGAACTCCTCCTCCACTTCCGGCGCGTTATCCGCCAGAAACGTCACGAGGTACTTCATGGGCAGCAGCGTGTTCTGCTGCACCATCTGCACGTTGGTCTTGGGCTTCTTCACCTCGTTCATCTTGGCCAGCAGGAACTCTCTGATCCGCACAATCGCTCGGGCCTTTAGCTTCTTCAGCTGAGATTCCACGTCTGAGAACGCCGCAGTCTGCGACGGCACCAGGTCGAAGCTGGAGCCCGACGGATCCGGGTCGCTCAACGCAGCGTAGCGGAGCTTCCCGTTGAGCGTCACGAGAGCGTGGAGGTAGGCTTCATTGACCTCCCCCTCGTCAATGGTCTTGACTAGGGACGGGGCCACCGCCACCTGGTCCAGATACGTCTGCAGCTTCTCCTCCGTCTCCCGGCGGTTCTTGAGCTTGACGTTCATGCCAATGGACTCGTCTTGCAGGTGGCGGATCTCGTCGCTGATGCCACCCAGGTCCGCCTGGAAGCCCAGCAGCATCTCCTGCATCTTGGCCAGCAGGTTGTCGCAGTCCTGCACCTCGTCGTGCAGCTCCACGATGTCGGCGGACTTCATGACGTACTGGGCCACGGACGCCGCCTCGGCCTCACGCAGCTCCTGCTCGATCTGCTGCGCGTACTCGCGCAGGTCCACGCCCTTGGACAGCGCCTCCTTGATCACGCCATCCTGCTGGAAGAGCTCCAGGTAGTCGTCCAGCTCGTCGAAGTCGATGTCGTCCAGGTTCACGGCCGCCGCATCGGCGTCACCGCTGCGCTTTGCCATGGGTGCGACTTTGGATACTGAGCTCAGGTTGGGCCAGTTTTGTTATTTTTCAATTTTGGGCAGTATTATCTAGTGAAAACTACAGCAAACTATTTTAGAACAGGTATAAATTTAGAAATTCTAGATTCCATCTCGACACGGCTGTTCATTTGACTTTACAGAGCCTCTGCTGCATCCCACCTACTTGTGATCTCTGATTTGAATTCGAGACTGGATGAACTCCCGCAGATCCACGGCGGCCCTGGGAAGGAAAAGTAGAATTAGCGTAATGCATCGTAACGGCGGCGCAGGGGATACGTACTTGTAGTAGTTGGTTTCGGGCGTGTTGTACGTCGTACAGTTGTCGCACATCTTGTCCAGGTCCGCCTTGAACGCAGCTTTGGAGATGTAGGCGCCGCTGTCGATGCGCTTGCTGATGAGCTGCAGGTCTATAGGCTCCTTAATGTGGTCGAGGTAGTCTACCACGACGGAAGTGTCCACGGGCTCGTGGAACGGCCACGCACTGCGGTGGCTCGACACGGCCTTCAACAACTGCGAGAGCTGCGACTTCAGACTACCCTGATCGCGGGTTCTACAAAGAAAATAAAGCAACACCATCAGCAAAACTGCATACGACCACTAACGGGAGAGCCGACAGACCACCCACCCGATACGGTTGTTGCGAATCGTTGCCTGAGACCAGCCAGCTTCCTCTGTGAGTAAGAAAAAAACAGCGATGTCAACGGAACTGTTTACGAAAAACTGAGAAAGACTCGGCAAGTCTGCGGGACAAATACTTACTGACGCCGGGTACCATGTAGATATCCATCAGCCTGCCCTCTGCAAACTTTGTTAGGCCCGGATACACATTCTGAGACCGAGAGCGTTCTTTGATCTTCTTTTGGATGGCCTGCACATCCAGTATCAAATAAAGTTAGCGCACTTCCAGCTTTCGAGTTACGCACAGCACTGCTGACGATGTTTACCTCGCGCTGCATGTGAATCATCGATGTGATCCTTAAATAGTTGATCTGGGTGTGAATGGTGCACTCCATCAGAGTTCCACCGTCGTAGTCCTTGATGTAGCCATACCAGTTAGGCCGAGCCATCGATACACTCTTAGTGAACCCCTGCTTCTTGAAGTACCCAATGGCGTAGTTGTCGGCGTACGTGAGGAAGTGCGTGATGTTCTTGGTCTTGACGTACTCCTTGAGGTGATTCATCAACCGCGTGCCATAGCCTTTCACCTGATCCGAGGCGTTGATGGCACAGAATGCAATTTCTGCGAAGTGATTCTTCTCAAAAGGACGGTAGCAAATGCCTCCAATCACATGAGTGCCGTTCTTGAGGATGAGCATCGATCGGTGGTTCTTGTCGAAAACCAGCCGAACAATGTATTCCTTGGGCATCTTGGGAAGTTGCTTCGCGAAGATGTTCTTCAACGTGGTGAGCTGGATCATGTGCTCATCTGTGCCGTCGTTCGTGATGACATCGAACTTCAGCCGACCACTATCTTCCTCCATCTTGGCCATGTCGTCGCGAGAGAGCATCGCGGATGCCGCAGTTCCATCCACAGTAGCAGATTCAGCCACCTTCGCATCAGCTGCATCCACCTTTTGCTTCTTTGCAGCAGGTTCCTTTGGCGCCGCAACTCCATTGACTCTGTTAGAAGTTCCAGCTGCAGCATCTTTCACCGGTTCCTTACGCTTGGGGCTGGTCGACTCTTCCTTCGCATCTGCTCCCGCTTGCTTCGTATCAGCATCCTTGGGTTCATCACTTTTTGTAGCTGCATCACCATTAGCAGAAGCTTTAGCAGGAGATGAGACTTGCTCTACAGGGGAGACTGGCGCTTCCGAGGCCTTCTTAGGCGAACCAGAAGCTGTGGCACCCGAAACCGCCTTAGCACATTCGGGGTTTTCCTGTATCTCCTTTGCAGCAGCTTCGCTTGCCTCGTTAGCGTTGTCCTCGCCCTTAGACTCCTCCGCAGTGCTCTCCTTCATCTCCACATCATCCGCTTCTGTAGCGTTTGCGTCTGCTGTAGCACCCTCCTTTGCCTCGGACTCGCCCTTGACTGCGGGCTCGTCCTCCTCCGTCTTCGTTTCATTCTCTTGCGCCTTCATCTCAACATCGGACGGCTGCGTCTTCACCCCCTCGGCTGGAGCAGCATCCTTCTCGTCCGCCATCTCCACATCGTCGCCCTCATGCTTCTCAGTAAGCGCCGCTTCCTCCTGCTTGGATTCCGCCTCTGCCTCCTTCATCTCCACGTCTCCTTCTCCTTGCTGCTCAGATCCCGCAGCGTCAGTCGAACCTCCGGCTGCTGGCGGCATCTCGGCATCTTCCTCTTGCTTGGCCTCC
Organism: Phytophthora vignae f. sp. vignae; assembly: GCA_016169955.1. Classification (NCBI taxonomy): domain Eukaryota; phylum Oomycota; class Peronosporomycetes; order Peronosporales; family Peronosporaceae; genus Phytophthora; species Phytophthora vignae. Next base: position 308,807 of record JABJUM010000054.1, on the reverse strand, counting down.
TTCGCCTCGTTGGCCTCGCTGCCCTGCGCCGACTCCTCCGTGTTTTGGCTCGAGTTTTCACTAGCACCGACGACCTCATCAGCGGCTGCCGACGCAGGAGCAGGCGGTGCGTCCTTGTCTGCGGTCTCCGACGTCATAATAGCTCCAGGCAATGCAATGCTTTAGCTGGGCGAGTGCTGGGCATAAAGTGGCAGGAGGCCCAGTGTACACAAAGCGTACACAAATATTGTGTCTAACACATGTGATGTGGAAAGATGGCTACAAAGGCAACTTGCAGTTGCAGTAAGCTTGGCCTTCCTGAGGAAAAGTCCTCGCTCATTGTTGCAACTTCGGACGCTGTTGCAGCCTTGGCGACAGCAACGAAATCTCATACACGTATCATATTATTTTTCTTCTTCGTTGCGCCAGCTGGAGCCTGCTACGGTAGCTGCAACCTGCTACGGTAGCTGCAACCATACGTCGGCTCGCCCCTCAACAACACGCCATTCGGCTGTAAAACGCCGTCGTGCTTACGGCAAGGGTCAAATCGCAAAACAATTCAGCTTCAGCATGGCTTCAATTTGAACTGCCGGCTACCTGCTTTCACTATGCCGCGGTTTTTTCGCAGATTCTTTCGTTCGCACTTTGAAGTTCCTGCAGATTCCAGATTCGGTTCGGCTCCACATCACAAAAGGCAACAAACAAGAAGCAAACGCAAAGACAACGAACGACTCTCCACCTGAGAACAACGATGCTGGACTCGCTGCTGCACCGATTCTTCGCCACCGGCGCCAAGGAGGGCAAGGCCGCCGACAAGCCCGGCGAGCAAGTGTCCCAGGAGACGGCGTTCACGCGCGAGGCCGACGTGGAAGGCTGGGTCTTCCTCGCTGAGGAGCGGCACTCGGAGCCAGGCTCCAAGGCGCGCAGCTACGCCGACGTGGTCGCGGGTCGCACATGAAGAACAGCCACGTGCCGCGCGAGAGAGCGGCGCACACCGTAATTGACCACAGTCCGTTGAGAACCCTCGCACACTGAACTGCGCAGACGAGAGACTTCGGGTGCAACCTTTGCAAGACGCAGGACCCAGGCGACGAGGGCTCCCCCCGTCACAGAAATAATTCTTCGTAGCGCGCACGAGACGCGGATAAGTAAACAGTTTTCTCCTTCTGCCACCGTAGACGCTGTAGTACAACGCAGCAAGACAAATAACAATTGAATCCAACCTGAAGTGGTGCCGATGGAATTGGCCACGGACGTCAGAGTATGTTAACCTCACCAGCCTTCACAGTAGGCATCAGGCAAAACCTCCATTTGCATTCTGGAAGCTTGGCGCAAGTTGTGGTGGCGACCAAGAGCGACCGGAACTGCGTGGAGCCGGCGTGCGCCGACAATGAACTTCTTCAAGAGCTCAAGTTGGCGGCGTACTACTAGTAGCAGGACTGAAGGCACGGATGCACATTGTCGTGAAAGTGTTTACTGCTGATTCATTATGTCACTTCAATAGTGGTAAGCACGTCTTCTCTTCAAGGTCAACGATGAAGCCATCTCTCGCTTGAGACTAACGCAACTCCTCCACAGAATTTTTGTGCCGAGATGCATCGTTGGCCCTGAAGAAAAGAGATTTCGTGTACGGGCTTGAGGCATTTTAGCTACGTGTAGTGCGTTGGGTGTCCCAGCCAAGGGGGTCCAGTTGTGGCGGCTTCGTCGAAAGCAGCCATGCATGTCACTCGATGCCGCGTTGCCCTTTTCTGAAGTTGTTGAGATAGTGCTAGTAAGTAAGGCATCAGCTCACTTCAATGGCATGCGGCGACCATGGGCATCTAGAAGTTGACTCCCTACCTTGTGATCGGTGGTTTACTTTCCAATCTTGACAGCGGTTAGCCGCCTCGATCTCCGTCTGCACTTGGAGCTCTTGCTCGCACGGCGCCGAACACTACATAGATCGACAGCGGGTGTCCATTGATTTAGCAGAGCACCTTATAGCAAGGGCTGTTGCGTTCATTATTTCACGCCAGTAGCAGGTTGAGATGGTAGGCCCCAATGCCGCGCAAATGACCACCTGTACTATAAAACACAAAAACGGTTGTGTATATTTGTGCGTTCCTAAAGCTAACAGCATTGCTGTATTGAGCTTCTCCGCGTTGACCGCTTGAAACCGCCCAGCGTGGTCATCTCACGGAATGGGTTTGATCTGAAAAGGCAGGCAGTGAGAGGCGATGTGAGAAATCAAGTGCACGCAACTTCGCTCACATGGCTGAGATAATAATGCACTAAGACCTACCTTGAAGTGCAGTGTGATGAGCGAAAACACCAAACACTTGAGATCCTGCACCAGGTAGTACAGCACACGCAGACCTTCGGGGTCCTTGCTGTCCTGCACGTCCAGCAGCGAGCCGATCTTCGCGCACTGCAATGGATAACAGGTACAAACGTCAGTCTATTGCCACACACACATAACCCCGATACACCAACATGCCAAGACATACCGTGAAGGAGATGTGCTCGTCACCCAACACAACCTCCAGCTCCTGCCGTCCAACGCGGTCTGGCTCCGGCCACTCCTTGTCGTCTTCTCTGTTGAAACACAGCAGCACGTTCCCCCATCAGCATTTTTGTGTGCTATCCAGCGCTACCCAGAACCACAAGAATAATTCCCCTCCACGTACTTTGTGATTTCGCTATCGCTAATGATCCGCTTGACCTCGTCGATGACCGACTGGGACACCGTCACTTCCGAAACAAAAGAGCCCCACCACCACGTTAGCAATTGACTGCGTAGGCTCCGCCATCACCACCACCTTCTTTCTCTAATCAAAGTACGAGCCCACCTTCTTTCCGGATCATCGAGTCCTTCTTGTAGTTGGAGTTGTTGGCGTAACGGAGCTTCCCGTCCGCGCGGAACTCGAACTCCATGAACTCATGGCCGAACTTGCCGCGGTGGCCGACGCTTCAAGGCACAAAGCGGACATCACAGCAACAAGAATATCAGCTACCACCATACCAGCAGCCTCCTGCGCACATCCACCGCCTGCACGCACTAGTAGCGCACGTAGAAGTCGTCGTCGCGGGGCATCCTGTCGCTCTCCTGCCTATTTGCCGGTAGTATCAAGCCGCACTGAATATCAGCCAATGAAAGCATTCTGGTACGACAATATATCAACGAATAGGAATTGTCCATTACCGTCTTCATCGATTCCCCACAGCAGAACGTCGCGGCCCGTGAGTGTTGCTGTGTATCCTTCTGTGTCTAGGACAACGCGTGCCGCTAGCTGGAGAGCTGCAATTTATTAACACTACGCTTGTGCTATTGTGTAGCGTAAAAAAGAAGGCGCGAAGCCTCTGTATCCTAAGCCGAGAACGCAAGAGCCCAACCAAGCTAACACCGAGCTCATGTCTGCGGAAGGAACGCCTCTACCCGACGGCTTGCAGTCTCCCGCTGGGCGAACAACCAACCCGAAGGCTCCGGCAAAAGTAGCAGGGAGGAAGCGAGTAGGAGGTGCGAGCAATGGAACAACGAAGCGGGCTACGCGGCGAGAGCTCAAAAAGTTGACGGAGGTGGACTTGGAGGAGAAGAGCGACGTCCCACCAGGTGGGTTTGCTGCTTGCAGTTAAGCTGCTGAGGCTAGCTATCGTGCAATCTTTATTTACGCTGTCATTTATGATTGATATATGCTGCGCTGAAATATAGAGATCAAGGTGGAGACTACGCCTTTTGGTCTTGATGCAGCCAGCGCGTCGATCACGGCCACAAGTCTTCATGACGACTTCGTGAACATGATGAAGACGCAGGGGCTGGAGAAGATGGCCACAGAAGCGGGACTTTTGCGAAATGGTTCTCTTGTGGAGTCGCAGCAATTGGCAACTCCTGCTTCCGCTGCAAGTACCCCTGTCAAATCTGGGGCCGGAAAGAAGCCGGCGTCGATTCCGACACCGCTTCCAAGCCCGTCGTTTACAAGCCCGTGCGTGGAAGTCCTTCATTTTGTTTTTTTACTGCTTGGACTAGGTACTGATCGGGCTGTAAACGTTTGATGTCGGTATCTATTTGTGCTTTCAGTTCGCCGGGAAAGAATAGGAAATACCTGAAGATCAACAAAGGCTTGCGCCATTTCAGCATGAAGGTTTGCCAAAAGGTGGAGGAAAAGCACGTCACGTCCTACAATGAAGTGGCTGATGAACTTGTGCGAGAGTTCGTCACGATGAGGCCAAACGATGCGGTAAGCTGGCGCTTGAGGGCAAGTCGCATGGTGCAAAAGCTCATTGTTGAGTGTGATTATTTAGGTCTACGATGAGAAGAACATTCGCCGGCGAGTTTATGACGCATTAAACGTGTTGATGGCCATGGACATCATCTCAAAAGAGCGCAAGGAGATCCGATGGAAAGGGCTGCCTTCAAATATGCAGCACGACACGGAAATGCTACTGGTTTGTCCACCTGTTTGGCTACACTCTTTTTGCGGTGGGTAATAACGTACTAACGTGTTTTGTATCCTGCGCCAGGCTGAGCGAAACGAGCGTATGAAGAGCGTGGAGCAGAAAAAGCAGCATCTGCAGGATCTCCTGGTGCAGCAAGTTGCCATGAAGAACCTATTGAAGCGAAACGCGGAGCGCAAGCGCAAGGAGAGCGAGAACCCCACAGTCGCCACCATTGTACGCGACGAAGGGCGGGTGTTTCTGCCATTCATCGCAGTAAACACAAGTAAGGACACCGTGATCCAATGCGAAATGTCGGAAGACCGCCAGGACATTTTCTTTAACTTCAGCGCGCCGTTCGAGATCCACGACGATGCAGACATCCTGCAGAAGCTGAATCTGCACAAGGCGCCGTACAACGATCTCAAGCAGATGGTGCCCGACAAGCTGCTCTCGTATCTTCCGGCCGAGTGTGAGATGAAAAGCGAGGAGTAGGACAAGCGAGCTTTGCAGATACGTAGGTAGGAAGATAGGTAGTAGCTTTATGGGGAGACTATTAGGGACAGCTACAATATTAAAAGTGCAACGCTATGGATAAGTTATGCAATGCAGGTTTAGGAACCATTTTGTCAGCTTCAAAATGGCAAGTTGAACTGGAGTGTACCACTCATCTGGTACCAGAGCCTCCGAAACCCAGTGTGCATAAGATGTGGCAGGTCTCTCATCTCAGCTGGGCGGGGTGGGGGATCCCATACAAAGACGCTGTCAGTACCGCGTAGGCGAGAAAAAGAAACAAAGCGAGAAGGAAGCAGGAGGCGACTTCCAGTCTCCCGTCCGGTACCCGACGCAGCCAAGTCAAGCCACGCCCCAGCCAGCCGCCGCAGAGAGACGGCAGGACGCAGCACACGCCCACAGCAAGACATCTAGCAGACTCGACCGACTGTCGACGAGTCGCGCGAGAGAAGAAAACAAGGAGGATCCCGAGGGTTCTTCGAGTCAGCCGAGACAAAGAAGCACTTTAACTAAAAAGGAGAAGGAGCCACCAAGATGTCGCAAGGAAAGACGTGCCATTTCAAGCTGGTGCTGCTGGGCGACACGGCCGTGGGCAAGTCTTGTCTCGTCGTGCGGTTCGTGCGCGACGAGTTCTTCGAGTTCCAGGAGCCCACCATTGGAGGTAGGTTTCTTTGTCTCTCTCGCTCGCCGTTAGACCCCTGTGCCGGACGCGGCGTGGAGGATTTGTACGCGTTATCTATCGTGATGCTGTGAGCGGATGTTCCTAACTGTGCTATGTTGTTCTTGTGCTGCTGCGGCGGTCGGTGATATTCTTTCTATGTAGCTGCTTTTCTTACACAGACGGTCGGACTCGAGGACGGGTTGACGGTCAAGTTTGAGATCTGGGATACCGCAGGACAAGGCAAGTGCATAGATCCTTGCTGCTCAAGAAGTTCCTGCTGCTGATCAGGCAAGGTGGTGTGGGTACATCGACTAACTTCTGGTGTTACCTTCCTCGATGAGTGCAGAGCGATACCGCAGTTTGGCGCCGATGTACTACCGTGGTGCGGCGGCAGCTATCGTTGTGTACGACGTGACCAACAAGGTGCGAACTGGCGGTCCTCGGGCAATTGTCGCATGGTCTTGCTGATGGTTGTCGATTGTTCTACTACATATCCGTAGGACTCGTTCACTGGGGCCAAGTCTTGGGTCAAGGAGCTGCAGCGCCGCGGAGACCCCAATGTGGTCATCGCTCTTGCCGGTAACAAGGCCGATCTCGAGGCCCGCCGCAAGGTGGAGTTCGAGGAGGCGCACCAGTACGCCGAAGACAACGACATCCTGCACATGGAGACGTCTGCGAAGACTGCAGTGAACGTGAAGGACCTATTCGTTGCCATCGCCAAGCGGCTGCCGAAGAACCCGCCTCAGCCTGAGCGCGAGGCGTTCCCTATCACCCCGCCCCAGGCGTCCAAGTCAAAGAGCGGATGCTGCTAGACCCCTCACAGCTAACTACTGACTATTGGATCCTGCAGCTTTAACGTCAATGCGATCTCCATTCATCGTGACCAACCGGAGATCCTTCGTTCCGACCGCAGTTCACTTCCTGGTAGATGGACGAGTGGTGGAGAGGGAGAGAGACGATGGGTGGAGAGAGTTACCGACAGAAAAACAGGAAGAAAAAGAAGCTATCGCTGCACGTCGGGCGAAAGTGCTGCGGTAGATGTAATGTGAGCTGTGTGGTTTTGGATAAGTTTTCATGGCCAAGTTTGTGTTTTCAGCTTCATCACATCAAAGCTGTCTGCCACGTTATGCATACAGTAGTATAAGACAACGCCAATGTGAGATCATGACAGTCTTGTTCAATGGTCACTGCATGTGGGCATACAGCAACGCAGCAAGGTACACGTAGCAAATCAAACTTCAAGAAGGCAGGAAGGAGGAGCCCAATCCAGTCTCGCCTTGTGCTCTCCAGCTAATCGATCACGCTGTCCGTAGTGTTGACTCACAAAAGATCGAGGTCGTCGCTGCTGACGTGGCGCCACCTCGCCGCATGCACGATAGCGCGGCTAGCGCTGCGCTCTTGACGTGCAGCCTGGTCGTGAGACACCCTCGCTTGCTTAGTTCTTCTTGTGGTCGTCAATGCCGACCGTGGAGTTGATGCCAAAGATCCGCACGCGGTCGAGCTCCGGCAGCTTGGCCAGGATGAGCGTCGCCCAGATGGGGAAGTTGATGAGCAGGTGGCGCGTGTCGTAGTCCGTGGCGACCGACGCGGCCAGGAAGAGGAACGTCGGGATCATCATGAGGAACTTCTTTGTGTTGGTCCACGGGTGGCCCTGGTCGATCTGCTCGTAGAACGTGAGCTCGCGGTAGTCGCCCATCGAGTTGTCATCGGGCGAGCCCTTGATCCAGTGCATGATGCCGAACGAGACCTGCAGCAGTAGCAATCATATCAGTACGGAACAGCTCCATCCGCGCAACGCAAGGTCAGTGCACTCTACCCCCCCCCCCCCGTGGGGCCCACGCGTACCCTTCGCTACAAGACTGCGAGATGCAACCAAAACGTACCACGCCGTGGATGACGTTGACCGCCGTGAGGGCGTCGCCGTGTGTGGGGAAGACAATGGGCATCGCCATGTACAGCGAGGCCAGCAGCATGATGTAGAAGGTCCAGAAGCCGCGCGAGTCCATCCAGTTGACGTTCTTGTTCGTGTCCACGTGGGCCGTCATGGTACTCGCTTGCTTGGGTCGGTGCTCTGTGCGGAGGGAGGAGAAGGAGGTGCGTCCGATCTAGATAGATGTCGCTCTGCTGCTCGAAGCGTGGAGCTGCTTGTGGCCGCTTCTTCTGTTTCGTTTCTTTCGACGGGTTTGTCACCCAAAACGATTCCGCGCACGCTGATTGGTCCGATGGATTCGGCCTACCCTAACGCATGGCGCATGCAGGATATCAGTTCCCTCCCCTCGTAATCAGATTGCAGCGAGCTCTTCGCGCTCGAAGCTTCTAGACGCCTGGAGCTTGCAGTGGCGATGGCGTTCAATGAAGGGTGGCTGTGGGGGGGCTGCTGCACTAGTAGCAGAGTCTCGGCTCAAGGTGCTGCCTCCGAGTGGCATCGCAGCCCAATCGCAATTTGCCACCTCACTTTTGTGCCAATCAGGCACGCGCATATACGTAAGCAGAGCTGATTGGATGCCAGCTTCAACGGCAACTAACTATTGAACGACAATATGAACTCCTACCCTGCGGCTACCGGTACCGGGCACTTGCCCCTCTGCTCCGGGTCAGCCGGTCACGTTACAACAGCCGATGGTCTTGTATGCCTGGACGCACCATCCCTCTTTCCATCAGCGTGGACACAACAGGCGCCGAGGACCGAGACGATGGATTCGCGTGGATGAAGCGGATGGCACTGGCGGCGAGCGCTTCGTTGCAGTACTGCTCCGCGACACGCTGCTGCCTGCGAGCGGTCGTCTCGATCGAAGGCGGGGCGTTGTCGCCGAGGATGGAGAACAACTCGGCGGAGCGAGCCCATACGACAGCGTCGCAGTATTCTCTAGCTCGGAGTTCTTGTTGGCGGGCTGTGGTCCGACTCGGTGATGCCTGTGGTGGCGTGGCCTGGTTGGTAACTGTTGTATGCGAGGGAATGGTGCCATTGCCGTGTGTGAGAGAGACCCCAGGGTTGATGCTGGTGCCTGCCGCTTGCGCGTTGCAGTGCGCCAGGCACAATCCGTTTGCGTGCACCATGTTTCGACACCCAGTGAGGCTGTTGCAGCGCGATCTGACGCTGTGGAATCGGCAAACCCCTCGTTTCTCAACGACACCGCTGCACCCCGCAATCTGGCACAGCCCTGCAGTACTGGCTGGTCGTGCCACTACACTTCGCCTGACAACGCGCTCGGGGACCTGAGAAGTGTTGCTGGCATGCTGGGCTGCGTCGCTAGTCGGTGTGTCTGAACTGCTCGCAGGCTGGCGCTCCTCGCTTCTGCTCTCATTGGCCTGCTGTCCGCCGTGCCTTGCGCACAAACCGTGCGCTTGTGCCCACTTCATGCAGCCGCCCGGGTGCTTGCACTTGTATCCTCCGCCATGGTTCCTGCAGAACCCGTTGCCCTGTGAGCTCTTGGTGCATCCTTTAAAGTTACATCGGCTGCCGCCCCCGTGCTTCTTGCACAGCCCCCGCGACTGAGGCGCGCTGCTGCAGTTCGGGACACTGCAGCGCGTTCCTCCACCGTGCGCGATGCAGAGATAGATGTCCGCGCTCTGGGCACCTCGCAAGCAGCCCTCCACCTGACAGCGCGTCCCGCCCCCATGAGCCTTGCATAGTCCGCGCGACCGCACTAAGCTGTCGCAGCCAATCACAGCGCACGGCTTCCGTTTCTTGTCGTTGTTGCTACCATCGGCGCTAGCACTCGTCAACACTTCGCCGCTCGCTGCGCTCTCGGGCACCCCCATATTCACAGGTCGAAGAGCTGTGCTTGGCCGGCAGAAAAATTTTGTGACTTACCAAAACCGGGTACCTTTCTAACTGAAACTAGCCGAGCGCCGCCGCTACGCGGCGGGGAATTTAAGTTGGTAGACGCTGCGCTCACTAAACTCGCTCCGCTATTGGGGCAGGCTGCCTACGCTTCGCTACGGCAGTAGTGGACCCGTTCCGCTCGCCTCGTCGGCTCGCTGCACTACTCTCAATGTTAGGTTAGTAATACAGCGGCCGGGGCGGGTCCTGCGGCCCCGCAATATCCTCAGTATGGTGGGGGTCGCCTTCGGCGACGGAGCCGCCTTCGCTGCGCTCGGCAGCTATTCGTACTTAGTGAGATTCGTACTTAGTGAATAAGCGTGACGATTTCTGTGACGGACAACGTCGTTCCGATTGACTCTTTAGATAGAGTACTGGATAACCTAACCAATCACACTGGAAGCTACAAATGGCTACATGTTATACTCTGGGTTGTTTGCTAAATTTAGCACTAAGAACAACACAAGTCCAGGATAAGACTAAAAATTACGAGTTATTACTACTTTCGTGAAAGGTTGCTAAGGATTTCATGACTAAACTACGTCTTGTCAATATTTTCGATATACTAGAACTTGTATTAACCCCTTGAACGCGAGAGCCTGGACCGTACATTTTACCAGGAAATCCTTAACGTGGACCGTACACGTTAAGGATTTTTGACTTCAATTCTGTATCAAAGTATTCAAACTTTAAGTCAAGGAGGGGTAGGTGATGTATCCTCTGCTTCCAGCGTCATGAACAAAGAAACTTCAGCAGAACATAGACCGTCAATATAAACAAAGCAGGTCTGGGCTCGTGCCAGCAGATATGTATTCGATGCTAAAGGCTAACGAACGCCACCATTCAATCTCTCTCACTTTCAGACTTTCCGGCTTCCAGACAGGTCCCCGCCCCAGTTGCCGAACCTGCCGCACCGCGCTGTGGATCGGCGATCCGAAGGTAAGGTTGATCGGCCGCTTCCGCCTTATATCTAGCTCGTGTAACTAACCTTTTCGCCCCCGCGATTGTACAGTCGATACTTGCTGAAGAATCAAGGAGCCTCTCAATGCGCTTACGACGACCAAGCCACCGGGTTCAGAGCTTTGACGTGAGCTGATGCGCAACGCAAGGCAAGTAGGAGCTATCTGTGCTTCGGTTTGATATTCTCTAGCGCTGTGAGCTTTTGCTGTGATATGTTCAGCCGTGTAGTGTTCAAGGTACCCTGCAGCACCGCGGCCTCATTGAACGGGTATGTACACGTTAGAGCTTGGAGGTATCATGTATCTATATCTAAAACTGTATGTGATCGCGCTGTTCAGGTGGATCTTTTCAGGAAGCTCTCGTGCATCAAACGTTTAGTTCAAATTGCCACCCACTGAGCGAACAAGGCGACAATCGAGACAGGGTCCATGGTACGAATACTTGTTCACAACGCGTCTGACCACTGGAAGTGCAATCGAAGGTAGCGGACACGTATTGCGGATACAGGTTGACATTCGCTAACATTGGGTTGCCTTTGCATTAATGTGTTTAGCCACGTAGGGCCAGCCAGGAAGCCTCCTCACCCGCGTAGCGTCGACCCGGAAGTGTGTTCACATGCGGTCATATTCGAAGCGGTATGTACACGTTACTACCCATGGTGTATCTTGTATACACGCTAATATTGTGTATGGCCTTGTTTCACCAGACACCCGAGATCCTAGCGAGTGCAAGCTGTCTCTAACGGACGAGTGCGAAGGTAAAGAAAGAAGAACCAGTATCGTGTTTTGCACTTGCGGTGCTGATACTACTCGCTGTCCCCGCCGTAGAAGAAGTTTTTTGTACTGGTAATGGGAACCGTCGCCAATAGGCTCGTGCGGTGAGCTAGTGACGGGTTCCTTCAATATACACGTGACTTGTTGGTCAACTTTGCGCAAATACAGTCATCTTCTCTTGCACGTGTAATGGCATGATTTATAGTCTGCCGGCAATAGCGATTTCTAGTTCTCTCTCAGTCTACGCCTGGGGACTGAATCTCGAATTGCACTCGAGGCGTGCTCAGAGTCTTCACAACCGCATTTGCGTTTACAACAGGGTAGCTCATGCTCAAGTTGTTTTTGCCCAAGTTGTAGTATCATGTACCGTACATCATAGCGGGTTCTTTATCGTGTATGGTACAATGTTGTGACAAATGTACATGTCTGCTCGTATCGCTATCGAGTGCTAACACACGATCCTCTTTAGATATATCTACTAGACTGCGCAAGATCAGGTTACGAACCAACCAGTGGGGAGATCTTCTCTTCTTCGATGGATGACTCTCAGCAGACTCAGTCACGTCAGCTTGTTCAAGGCAGCACTCATCTACCACGGCCTACGTAACAGAAGCTGAAGGCCACTGTTTATGGTCGCATGTTGTTCGGCTCCCACGAGAAGGATGGTCTAGGTGCTGTAAGCCTGCTGGGAGTAGCAATCGAACTACGTGGTCACAACGCCAGACTCATCCTTTGCTGACTCCGGGGTTATATGAGTTTATGTATGCACCAACGGCCGCTCCGTCTTGATTATTTGCGTATGTTCTTGGTTCCCTCTGGCTCTTGGGTCCAACTCAAGGCTCTGCGCGGACTTGCCAAAGCTCTACCACATATATGCACCTTTTTCTATTTCCGTATATACAGGATAATCTGTTAAGATGTATCTAAAATGCGCGATAACATGGAGATACATGATAACAAGAGAGCCCGTTCGGAAGGGGTAGATTGATGCTACGGCTATGCAACACACACGATACCAAAACATCTTACTTTCAGTATGATAACCCTTATCCCTCACATACACGTTAATTCGCCCGATGGGGGCGCTGGAAACCCTTCGCGTTCAAGGGGTTAATACATCATCACATGTACTTATCCTTCCCTTTGGCTCAGCATCGAACCATAATCTACTTTTTGGAGTAATGCTGACTATTTTGCTTGCTGTAGAACTATATTACCTCATGAGCGCAGCTGCTAACTGTAAACTACCAATTACTGCAGATTAGTGACTAAGATAAGAAGTTTTTATCGGTTGGCGTTCCAAGAATACAACAGCTTTGCCCAGACTTAGTTGTCTACTAGTAATCCGCATTCAAAGTTTTCAGCCTTTATTTTTGGTGGGAGCGAGGTACCCTAATTAAGGGGGATTAGACGACTTTGCTTACACTAAGGAGAGTGATACCCCTTAATTAGGGTACCTCGCTCCCACCCAAAATAAAGGCTGACAACTTTGGATGCGGATTAGACAACTAAGTCTGGCAAAGGTGTAGAACTAGCTTCTTTATTGAAGCAGATGTCTGTATTTCCTATGCGCTCGTGAGGGAGTCGGGTGGACGAACTGTGCATGGTCCCCATGACGTTGCACGCAGTAGCGTCAAACCCAACCTGGTGAGAACATCTTCATGGCTAATCTGAAGTGTTGCGACTTTCTCACTAGCCACAGCACTCGAGAATGTGTAGGTATGTCCTAGCCCCCCCCCCCCCCAGGACTTGTAATGGACAGTTTCCTTTTGCACCGTAGCATATATTCCTCCAATCGAGTCGATCTAGTCGATAAGCAACATGTGTTATATTGTGAAAACCGATGAGTTTGCCCTGCTGAATTGGCCGGTAGAGCATCGCTCGAAGAGGATTTAGAGACTGTTTAATCGGGGATGTGTCAACTATAATCAGAGCATAAATCGTTCATCGGTCTCGTAATTATGTGCAGCCTAGCAATTTTGATCAACATACCCCACCTCGGCCCGAGCCTCAGCAAGTGTAGCGGCGACACCGCGCTTAAACCGTCGCCTGCAAATCTTAATTACATGTATTATAGCATGTGGCTTTTCCTGCTTAGTTGTGCTGTTAGTGTTGCAGCCTTGACTACCTAGCCAAGAGCGACCGCAATGATTGTTGTCTACGCGGCTGCTTTAGACTACAAGGAGCGAATATCGGACATTCTGTATGAATAGCAAGCAAAGTGGCAGGGTTTAGTAAAATGGGTTGGTTGATGTAGTTCGATTCATTCGGTGTAAGTCGCCCTTGCTAATAATCTTGAGGCTAAATCCAGGAGCTCCAGTCTAGTTGTGAGGTTGAATTTATCAAATCGGAGGTCATCAATCTTAATACGCCACAACAGCGGCGGGGTTTTGCAATCCAGTAAGACGTTCTAGTCGGTAGAAGTCAAAGACTACATCAATCGAGGGATGCCCAAAAACGAAAAGCTTACCTTCTTCGGTAAGTTCCTCTGGAAGCAGCATCACCAGTACCAAAGCGGCAAAACATCGTGGCGTCTACACTTCTACGACGCCACAACGGATTTATCGCTAGAAGATCTCTTGGAGGTATTGTGCCTTGCATTTATTTTGCCCTTCGTTTTGACCTCGGATATCGTAGTGGTCGGAAAAGATAAATCCGAGCTTGGTAGGGGTAGGTTTGAATAACTACGAGGCAAAGTCGCTGTTTTGCCACCCCCCAGTTTATCTAATTCCGACCACTTCGTTGGCTGCGAGCACACTCATTTGCGCTGCGCTCACTGCACCCAGCTTTGTAAGCTCCCCGAGCCTGTCTGCTTACTGCTAGATGCTACCGACAAGCATTGATGCTTGTGCGCTTGCTACAGACTGCTGCAGGGATAAGATGCTTTAAATTCGACGACATGGTGAGCTTTACGTAGGCGCGTTCCTGTCACCGGCAAAGCAGCCGTGTCTGCTAAGTATGGCTTCTAATAAGCGACGAGGACGAGGACATGGAGGACGCCGGGGCCGCTGACCTGCACGTGCGCATCGAGAACCCCAGCTACTCGGCCGAACAGCGGCCTTCGAGGCGCTGGAGGAGATGCTGGCGCCGCAGAGCGAGAAGACGGACTGGAGCTTCAAGGTGTTCAAATGCATCGTCAAGCTCGCTGTTGCCGTCGTCGCCGCTGCTCTTGATCAGCGCCGCGTAGGGCGCGGCGGCCTCCGTGATGCTGCTGTTTGAGCTGCGGCGTCACGACGAGGCCTGCGCCGCTAGGAGGAGCTGCTGGGCAACGCCAAGACGGCGGACAAGAAGCTTGTGTCCAGGAGCGCTAGTGCAGGAGTTTGCGGCCTATGAGCACGAATGCGCCCGGAATGGCGTATAGAGTGAATGAAGGCGTCGGACAAGAGTGGCGTGGGCCTAGCGGGCTTGATGGGGTGGCAGTTGACACCCAGCGGCCGGTGAACCTGGCCCGACGCGACCAGTCCAGGGTACTAGTAGCAGTATACAGCTAAGCAAGTACAATAGATAGCGGCAGCATTTTAATTTAATGCACAGTAAGGAGTTCTTTGTGGTATTTGTCCATTTATCTGACTTCCTTCTGCATACGTCTCTACTGTCCGCGTGAGCATGTGGCGCTGTTGGACTTGGTATATAGCTCGTTGTAAATGGCACGATCTCGCGGACACGGCCGAAACCAGAGTTATAGCTAGCGGCACCGGCTCGGCAAATGCGCCCTACAATAGTAGACTTCTGGTGTGTGTGGTAGCACCAGAGTCCCCAACGAGTGAGGCATCCGATATAGCGCGACAGCACGAGGACAGCATCCGATATAGCGGGAGGGCGATCGTTTTGGCCGATTTAAAACGGCAATTCTGACCTGCTTGATCAGCTCGACCGAGGTTTAACAAGCTAAATCGTACCTCCACCTGGAGTCTCTCGGCTTTATCTCTGAGCTGCAAATTATATCCGACCCGATATATCCTACTTCTGAGCATCGGAATTGCCAAAAAGTTTTGCAAGGCACAATAAGACTATTTAATTGCTTTGTTTCGTTTACGACCACAGAGCTAACATTGTTTTGAAAGATTTACTACGACAACTATGATGACGACAGATCCCGTGCGGATCAAGACCTTGCCACAGTCGTATTCGGGACGACTGGGACGGCAAAGCCAATTGCCCCCCCCCCCGAAGGTGCTGTGGTCAAGTTCACACGTCTGAAAAATCTCCAGTTGTTCCAAGGCACCACTCTCCAATTCAACGCGCGCGTCGAAGACATGGAGTTCTAGCCCCCCCCTTCCCTCCCCCCTCCCCGCACTCGCATTTTCGCTGCATACGCGCTTCTCCCCTGTTAACTTGCTAGTAGTACTCTAATCCATTACTTTCATTTACTTCTGTCATTTCGAAAGATCTTTCGACCTGTGTACTCCCCCGGAGCGTTCGCTCCCGCCTGTTCCAAACTGTGCCAAGACAATTGTGATTTGCGTCAAAAAGGTACGGGGAAATTGTGTTCTGTGTCAAAAAGGTGACCCCAAATCAGCATCCGTGACGGGACAATTGTGTGTATCGAAAAGGTGACCCCAAATCTACGTCAATTGTCAATTTCTGACTTGCTGCCCCCGGCGTGGCGCCCGCCCCCGATCCAGCTCGCGCGCCTTAACTCCCGCTGCCTTTCGGCCTGTAGACGGCCATGGAGTCCATGGAGGGCTGGGTTCAGGACACGTTCGCGCCTGTGGTGCTCACGTGCTCGACGTCCGAGGCAGAGCGCATCGCGCAGAAGAACAACCTGTCCATCGCCGACCTGCTGAACGGCTTCGCGCGCCTGGAAGACGCCGACACGCCGCTGCGCTCCGTGACGCACCCGATCCAGCTCGCGCGCTTCAACTTCCGCTTCCTGTCGGCCAGCCAGTTTCACTCGCTGGGGCTCAACGAAGGCACCGAGCAGCTCAACGCCAGCATCAAGCGCCACCCGCCGCCGCACAACGCCGCGTCCGCTGTGGAGCTGGACATCCCGCGCGTCACCAGCGTCGACGACGTGCCCACGTATCTCCGCGTGGTTGGGGCCGACGCCGACGCGGAAGACAGCACCGACCCCATGCCCTGGTACCGCTCGTTCAAGCACACGCTCATGGACACGTTCCGCTGTGAAGAGTACAGTCTGCTGTGCCATCCAGTGGCCATGCTGGTGGTCGTGAGCTCCACGGACCCGAACCCACGCCACAGCTTCGAGGAACTCACGACGCCCAAGAACCTCCCGGCGCCGTTCCAGCAAGGACTGTACGATGCCATGCTGGTACCCAAGTTCTACGTGGTGGTGCATGACGTGCTGGAGACAGAAGGCACCTCTATCGACCCGGACGCGATCTTGCGCAGCATGAACATTACCACGGTGAACGGCGCGGTGCTGAGGATCAATTCGTTGCCCGTGGAGGAAGCCCCCGTGCCCTCTCAATTTGCGACGCTGTGGACGGAGAACCCGTACGTGAGGCCGCCGCTGTTCCCACACGAGATGGAGACGTTCCCGCAGGTGAGTGATGGGGTGGGTACGTTGCTGTCCAGAGATGACGTGGCTCAGATCAAGGCGTTCGTTCGGGATTTTGGGCTGCGGTTCATGCTGTCGTCGCTTGAGGGACGGATCTTCCAGTTGAACGAGGTCGTGTCAGCGATGAAGAAGGGCGTGAAGAATGTGTTCAAGTCGTGGCTGCGCAAGCCGAAGGACTTGCGTCCGTCAAATGCTTCCGCTTCGGGAGGGGTTACGTACAAATGCGACTCGATTGAGTCGCAGACGCGTCTGCTGGCTGACACGGCGTTCCTCGTGCGAGACTACGAGCTCGCGCTGCAGATGTATCGGCTGGTCCGTGACGACTTCAAGTCGGACAAGTCGGTGTTCCACTGCGCAAACGTTAACGAGATGATCGCGATCTGCTTGCTTCTGACCAAGGGGTCACCGATGCAAATGACGAATGCTCTGGACTCGGCGAACGCTATCTACGCCAAAACACCCTCCGCGTTGACTCAGAGACTGGCGATCCGCACTGCGGTTATCGCTGGTGAGATCTACCACGCCTTGAGTAAGTCTGGTTTGTTCACAGACTACATGGATAACGCCTCTGCTGCGCTGATTCGGGGATCGACCATGGAGCAGGGCATCTGTGCTGCGGTTCTCATGGAGCGCGCAGCTCTCTGTGACCTTCGAGCTCGACTGCCGAAATTCCGCAAGTACGGTTTCCGAATGGTGATGGCTGGGCACGTGTACGATTCGCTTGGACATGAACAGCACTCTGCAAGGTGCTACTCCTTGGCACGAGCTATCTATGATTGTAGCGGCTGGTTTCTTGTCGAAGATCACATCAACTTTATGCTGGCACAACAAGCCAATAAGCTGGACGATCGCATGGCCTCTATTAACCTCTTTCTCAAGCTTATCGGCACCGGACGCAACTCGGCAAGCCAACAAGAGGCGATGCTGTACGATTTTGGTCTGATGGTTAAGGATTTCCTCGCAACAGATTGCGCTGATGCATCCCCGTCCTCATTTTCTCGCGGTGGGCCCGTTTTGATCAAGAACGAAGATGGTAGCGCTAAGAAACTTCTGGTGAGGGACTTGTGCATGCCTGAGTTGGATGACAAGTCGACGGTTGTGTTCGCGTCGACCAATGCGGTTGGCATTGACCGTTCTATTGACGGCAATCTATCGGAAGCGGAGACCTGGCAAACACTGGGTGAGCATATTGACAAGCAGAATCGTCTACATCAGTACGTCACGTCAGCTGGTGGTGACGAAGCAAAAAGCTGGTTCGCGCCCTCGCACCTGTATGCTGGATATCGCAACAAGAAGAATGCTGCGATTCAAAAACCCGAAAACTACGTTTTGGGGGAACAGATCTATGTCGAGTTTGTGATGAAGAACGCGCTCTCGTGTGCTGTTGATGTTGAAGATATCCATTTGTTCGGGAAGTTTGAGACCGTGGGGGACGACACGGAGACATTTGATGTGCCCGAGAACCGAGATTCTGGCGAGCAGCGAATTGTTATCGACAGTGTGAACCTTCAGCTATTGCCATGCAGCGAGGAGCGGGTCCGTCTTGCCGTCTGCCCAAAGATTCGAGGGAAATTAAGTTTGACGGGTGTCCGCTGGTCGATATGCGGCGGAGATGTTCAGGGCGAACATGCATTTGATATTCCTGGTCCTCTACTGCAAGATACAAGAGCAAACCGAGAAGCTAGAGCCCGTGCACCGAACATGAGTTTAATCGCCAACGTTGTTGAATCGATGCCGTGGCTGGGTGTTAAGGTCGAAGGTGTCCCAACTGAGGCGTATGTTGGCGAGCTCATCAAGCTGAAGGTTTCGCTCGTCAACTCGGGAACCGCAGCTCTTGGTGGTCTCCAGGTTTGTTGTACAGATTTGTTGCTGTGTGCATCGGGAACGGACAGTGCAGGAGAGCTATGCGGGTACATTGGTGCAAGTGGTCACGTTGTGGATCTGAGTGACGTGATTCTCGCTCCAGGAGAAAGCAATCAACTGACGGTTTGGGCACGAGGATCGGTTCCTGGGCGCCGCCATTCGGCCCTCTTGTTCAAGTACAAGTCGTCGCCGACAGAAGGAGAAACTCATACCAAATCCCTTTCGCGCACGGTTAAGATACGGCTGGATCTAGATCTGCTGCCGTGCGTCAACGTGTCATACTCCATCGAGCCAAGCTTCAGCACCAGTGGTGAATACATTCTCGGTATTACGGTCTCAAACCAACGAGGCGACCACCACGAGATGACTGGACCACTATCTGGCGTAGTTCGTCTGGAGGAACTTCTATGCGTAAGCAATTCCTGGGCAGTTGAGCGACTAGCAAGGCCGTCAGTTCAGAGTGCCTTGAATGTGCGAGATTCACTACATCTTGGGTGTTTTGAGGCGAGCACCAGCTACTTCCGCGTGGTTCGTCGCCTCGATTCTGACACAGCTGATATGTGCAAGCTGCCGCTCAACTCGGAGCAATCCACTGCAGAGTTATCAGCGAGTTTGCCTGTCGAGCAGTTCCTTTGCCTCGAAAATGCAGCGGAACTCGTTCGTGCAGGGGGCGCTGGAGCTGGGGATGGTAGCGAAGGAAAGCGCGGTGGTGGCTTCCGTACGATTCAAAGTGTGAGACGAGAGAACAAGGCGCTGAAAAATGCTGCTGGCGAAGATACTAATGACCAGAAACCCCAACAGGAGCCACAACCGACGTCGAAAGATGCTTTGCTATCCCACTCGGACACAGATGGGCATCTGGTGCTGGTGTGGTCAACCGATTGCAGCTCGTCGTACAGCGAGAAGGTTGCTGGGGTAGCTCCTCATCGCGCTATCGGTCAGACTAACCTGACATCAGTCAAAATCCGCCCGCCTGCTCAAGAGAATTCGTGTCCGTTAACTGTGACCCTCACCTACAACGACTCGGTTGAGCTGCAAAGTTCCACGTACCCTGGATCTAAGTCGGGGCTCAGCATCGCCGAGTTAGACATCACGATGCAGGTGTGCAACGACTCGGCACCTAGCTCAGCACCACTCGATGTTACTGTGGAGATGCTGCATCCAGAAGAAGCTCAAGCTTCACTGCCTACTTCTGCCGCATTGACTAAGCTGCACTCGATTTCGCACTCCGGGGCTTCGCCACCTCACGGTGCTCCCCCGCGCTTCTTCTGGACGGGAGTCACCAAGAAGAAGGTCACACGCTTTGCGCCAAACAGCCGAGTCACAATCAACCTGAAGGCATGCTTCATGGCGCCGGGTGTCTACAATCTGAACCGCTTCCGGTTCGTGGTGCAATCAGCAGCGTCCAACGGCCAGCCCCCTGATGTGTTCATGCTCCCCGCCGAGTACCTTGTGTACATCAAGAGCCCAGGAGCATCGCTGGGGTCTGAAGTCAAGCAAACAATCAACGAACTGCTTGTCCCGGTGCCGTAGGATGTAGGGCAGCTGTCGCCTCCTAGGTGATGTAGGCGCAGTGAGTTGCTCATGGTGTAGTAAACGCTTAATCTTAGTGTACCCCCCGAACAAACAAACGAAACTATTCTACGGATGGATACCTACTGCTTCGATTCTGCAGGGCAGGTGGAAGTGTAGGTTGTTCAAGTCGCCATCAGCCTTTTGTACTTCTGCTCGATGAGGCGAATCTCCTCGTCTTCTGAGTCGGACATCGAGCACTCCGGTGCCTCGCTCGAAAACTTGATGCGAGGTACGCAGAAACTGTGGAAGTCTAATGGTGGAGTCGTGAAGCAGCCACCGTGGTGATCAACGAAGCCTCCTCCAACCTTGCGAAGGTAAGCGTCAGGTGGCAACAGCCGTTCGGTCAATGAGCGATTGTCACTGCTGACATCGGCATCGCGATCCTCGTCATCTTCGTGGCTACTAACAGACGCCACGCTGGATTTGTTGCCATCTTTGGTTGCCTTCCCGCTCATTGAACCACTCAACTCGTCGAGGACTAAATCTTGCGCAGCAAGGTTCTCCTCAACCTCACCACCCTCGACGAGCTCGTTGGATGCCCCTGTGTCAGCGTGATCTTCCTCTTGTGTAGCTGATCGAATGCTGCCTGTCGATGATATCTTTGACTGCTTTAATGCTTCTGTGCATTCGCCACGTGCTCGCAACTTGCTGTTGTTAGACGATGGATCGAGCTGCTTCAGCCGTTCACCAACAAGAGACGACGATAGAGATGACAAATCGGCGTCAACAGAGCCACTGCTAATCGACGACAAATCCAACGAGCTCAACGAGGCGTCCTCGTCATTGTCCTCGTCATCGCCTTTGTTCTCGTGCGCACGAATAGAAGGCTTATCTGAGAAAGATTCATCACCATTTCGCCGCGGCGCCGAGGCAAGAGACGACTGCGAATTAGGTTGGTCATTACCGTGCCTGCTGAATGTGCTGGTGACGTTAGAGACGTCAGCCACCGCTCCAATGCTTGAGCTGCTGGCATCTGAATCATATCCTGCCTCGCTGGGAACACGGTTGGCCACCTCCATGTTGTTGTTGCCCCTTGCTTCGTTGAGAAGGCGACGCAGTTGAGCAATTTGCTCCTGCATTTCATGCAATTGCCTCTGCTGGTTCTCGAGTATTTGTTGGTGCTGGATTGTGAGTAGCTGCTGGGTCTTGCAGCAACTTCGGTAGCTACTGTCGTTTTTATCCGACCAACCATGCTGGCGACGCCGTGCAATGTCTTTAGCATCATTTAGAGCCGATAGACGCGATGACTCTCCAGCTTGCCCACACGTCGCATCATGGAGATCAGGTGTGCTGGGTTCGTTTCCAGACTTCTCTTCAACTTCTTCAGGAGCAGCTCTGTCGGACGACGTAAGCTTATCATTTTTCTCATCCGCTTGCACCGACGCCCGACTGGAAACATTCATAACTGCTGTAGTATCCTTTTGAATGACATCGGCTGTGACAGTCCACCCACTCGTCGAGTCTTCCTCTTCTCCATTGTCACCGTACGATGCCATCGCTCGAGCTGTGTACGATCGCTCTTGTGCATTTTTATCAGGAACTGTTTTAGCCTCACTTGGCTCAGACTCTTGGGCATCTGTCAAACGCGGGGCAGTTGGAATTTTAGCTTGGCGCCGAGCCGCTTCCCACTCGCTTGTCGGTGCAGCCGACAGAGAAAGCTCGACGTCACTTGAGAATTTCGATACACCGACCAAGCAAGATCGTCGGTGAGAGTATAATTCCATTGGAAGTGGTCGTGCAGGCGGTGTCAAAAACTCCGAGTAGCTACACTCAAAAAAGCGAGGCAAAGAGCCAACCGCGCCACCATCTTCTGGATCTCCGGCAGGGTACAGCGCCACCAAGAACGTGTTCTTTGCTGGTCCCACACGCTCCTTAATTGCTTCAGACATGAGGTACCCAATGCATGCGAAATACAAGAACGGATCTGCGAGTTGCCGCCGCGCTCTTTCCTCATCCCAAGCATCGTCAATTTGAACTCCATACACCCAAACACCTACAAGCGGTTGCTGCAGGACGAGAGGGTCGACTTTCAAGAGCGGCACCGCTTTCCGAGTGTGATCCAGAGTAAGATAACCGGACCGGAGGTTGCCCGAGCGAGGGCTCAACTCGCGTCGAGCTAGACTTGCAGCCAGCGGTGTCATCAGCAACGGCAAATTTCGGACCAGCGAGAACTTGAACAGCACGGGCGACGCAGCACATTCAAGCTGAAAATCCAATTGCGCCTCATGTGGCGACGACCGAAACACCAACAGTTTGGGCTGGAGCTTCGCTGCCACGTTGTCTGTGTATTCATCCCGGTAGGCGCTCTGCACCGCAGCAATCGTAGCAGCGTAGCTCTCCTGTAAAAGTCCAGGGTTACTCGCATCTGTAATGGAATGCACCGGAATGCACCAAGATCCAACAGCACGAGCATCTTCCTTCTTCACCTTCACTCCCTCCAGCACAATCTTCTTCACTCTCGACGTCGTCGCATTCCCGTACAGATAACACAACGCCGCTCCATTACCGCGCGCACCACTTTTCTCGCCAAATAATCTGTAAGCCTCCTTCAAAGCCTCCGCCGTCACAATAAACTGAGGCAACACTTGGCCCAAGGACACTCCGATTGGCTCCGCTGACAGTTGACGTCGATCCCTGCAGTAAACAAATTAATAACCAAAATGTAGTGTAAAAACTCCGTCCCCAGCTTCCACATGCTCAGCAAAGATCCTTACCACAACACCGACCGCGTCGCAGGGAACTGGATGGCGTCCACATGGAGTCTCGGGGTCTGCGCCGCTCTCTCACTGCTTCGTCTGCCTTCCCTGGGGCCCGCGCTCATGTGCAACGGCGCTCTGCTAGTCTGCGGCTGGTTGGAGCGACTGTAGGCGCTCATGGAGAACTGGGAGCGGCCCGAGGGCCTCGCGCTGGGCCTCGACATGTCGTCGTCAGTGGTGTCCGAGAAGAAGGCGGAGGCCGGGAATCGACGACGCGCCGGACGCGCGCGCCCATCGCTGCTGCAGTCGCTGGCGTCCGCGAGCGTGGGCAGACGCGCACGGGGCCGCAGATGACGCGCGGGCGTCGCGATGGTCTGGTCGCTGTCCTGGAGCTCGTCGTCGAACTGCGCGAAGTGCCGGCGCATGGTACTGGGCGGTTTGAATTCTGACCAACGGCCGCGGACAAAGATTTGCGCGCTAAGATTTGAATTCGAATTCGCACGGCAGGGAGTGGCTGAAAAGATAAACGGCGGGTGGGGATTGGACAAAAATAAGACGCGCTGGATAATAAAATAGGGCCACGCATTGTTTTAGGGACAACTGCAACTGCAACACAAGGTTCTTCCTACCTGGTATCCGGTACTTGTCCTCCTAACTTACTGAGCCGCGGTGACGACCAGGCCGATGGTCTCCTCACCGACCTTCGAGATGCCGCACACATCGCACAGCGTGCCCTTGCTCTCCGGGTGGTACGCGGCGGCGCAGTACGGGCAGCGCACATCCGGCTCGCCCAGGTAGATCGGCGTGAAGTTGCGCGCGTCCAGCACGAAGGGCTTCGTGTCCTGGTAGTCCACGGCGTGCTCGTTGCGGGCCTCCTTCTCGGCCTTCTGCAGCACCTTGCGCGCGGTCAGACGCAGCTTCTCGTGGCGCGGGTGCTGCGACACCTCCGGGATCTCCAGCAACCGCCGGCAGAACGACGCCGCCGTGATGAAGTTGCCAGCCTTGAACGCGTTCGTCATGGCGATCTTGAGCGTCAGCACCAGGTGCGGCAGCTGCAGCTCGCAGTGCGTGAAGTACGCGCTCAGCTCGATGTTGCGCTTCGGGTTGCCCTCGAGCGGTACGTTAGCCACCTCGGCACGGATGCGGCACGCCACCAAGTACTCGCGGCAAACCGTCAGCAAGCCCTTCACCTTCTCGGCCTCCTCCTTCGAGTCCACAGCCAGGAACGGGATCGCGTGCAGGATCGACTCGCAGTGCGTCTTCACGTCGTCGAACTTGGCGCCAGTGAACGAACGGTACGCGTGCTTCAGCTCCTCCACAAGAGCCCCGAACGACACGGCCACGGCAGGCTGGCTCGCGTCATTGCGCTGCAGCCATGCGCGCAGGGGCGGGCAGTTGCCCTGCGTGGGCAACGAAGCTGCGCCGCCCGAGAACACCTGCATGAACACGGGCTTGAGCGGCTCGAAGTTGATGACACCGATCTGACGGTGCAGCAACTGCATAGCAGTCTGGAACGAGCCGGCAGCCACGTGATCGGCAGCAAGAGACGAGTTGCGAACCCACTGCACAGCAAGGCTCGTGCCAGCCGTAGGAGCAGCAACGAACCCAGCATCGGTGCTGAGACCCGCGAAGTCGTTCTCCAGTGCAGCCGAGTCCATACCCAATGACGGGTCATCGATTGTGAGCGAGTCATCCAGGTCGAGGTCGCCATCCATACCCCAGGCGTCTCCAGCGGCGTCCAGCGCCAAATCCATCGACGACTTGCGCGCCGGACGCTCCTCCATCGAACGACGGCCGGTGTCCTGCTGTTGCGGTTGCAGACTACGCTCGGCTTCACGCTTCTCAGCGGCAATGGCGTGGTCCTGGATCGTCGGCTCGTTGATCTCCACGAGAGCCCAGTTCTCGTTCTCGAGGCGGCTCACGCAAGGCGGCGGAGACAACAGCGTAGGGTTCGGCAGCATCTCGCGCGACAGGAAAGCGTCAACATCGAAGTCCGGGTTCGTTTCCTGCAGCACGGCACGCAGACGCTCCACGTGTTCACCGAGACCGTGGGTGGCAGCCGTGAGCAGTGCCAGACCAAACTGGCCAGCAGCCTCCAGGGTCATCACGCGGACCTCGACGTCGCCAAGGTAGAGCGCATTGTGGAAGCGAGCCATGATGTCGTTGCGCACTTCGGCGATCTTGAGCATCTTCTTGAGCTTGTCACGGTTGCCCGTCACCAGGTATAGGAAGCTAAGACGCTCGAAGTTCTTCGTGCGCTGGTAGGCCATCTCCACAACCTGGATGTTGCCCTGGCGAAGGGCCTCCACGCCGAGCTGGTACCAGCACTTGCTGTCATCAAGCTCGTACGCCGAGTTCAAAGCCACCTCCAGGTTACCGCACGAAATCGCCAGCTTGAAGCGAGTCTTCTCGTCGTTGACAAAGTGCAGCGCCACCTCCGGGTAGCCCTTCTTGGTCAGGTACGAGATGATAGCCTGACCACAAAGTCTCGAGTGACGGACCATGCGCATCACTTCCGTGTAGTTCTTCTTGTTCAGCGCGATCTTGAACTCGCACTCCGCCAGATCCACAGCCATAGTGCGCATCTTGGCCTCGCGGTCGAGGCAGTAGAGCTTAGAGCCTTCCAGGTGAGTCAGGTAGACGGGAACGTCCAGAGTACGGATAATACCAGCGTCGCCGTTCGTAAGCGAGTACTTGATGTGGTTCAGCGTCGTGTACACGAAGATCTCGGCGGGAGCATTCGCCCAGATACCGCTCTTGATGCGCACCGACTCGGTGATGGTCGACAGGTGGTTGAGCTGCTTGTCAGCCAGCACAATCGAGTGCTTGCTGATCAGCGCAACGTACTCGTAGTTGGGGCTCCACACCACGTACTTCACGCGCGGGGCCTGAACATCAGCCAGCACGCGGCGGCTCTGCGTTTCGTAAAGCACCATCTTGTCGTCGATGTGAAGCAGCACGCGGCCCACAACACCACCGAAGAACAGACCATCGGCCGTACCATTGGGCGGCGTGATCTTCTTAGTCACTTCGTTCTGGAAGTTCTTGATCACAATGTGGCGAGACTTGTCCAGGACAGCGAAGCGGTTGCGAGCCACGAACACGGCGAAGAGGCCAGGTCCACGGCTGGACTCCGACGTGTCACCGCCCGATCCCTGAGAGAACGTCACCAGCTCGTACGAGCCACCCTCTGCATCGCTCGTCATCAGCACGCTGTTGGTGCCCGAGTTCTGCTCGTATGGGTTGTAGTTCAGGTGGCGAGGGAAGTTGCCCATGCCCGTACCGGCAGTGCCCGTGCGGCGGACAGCAGCAACAGGGACGTCGCTGCCGTCAACGAACGAGTACATGCGCACATAGCGCTCCTTGGCGTAGTAGGCGCGGCCCTCGTGGATGTCCATGGCCGGACGCTCACGCTCCAGCTTGAAGACAATCATACCCGAGTCGTGGCCGGCAGCCAGCAAGTTCTGCGTAGGGTGAGCCGCCAGCATCCAGAAGCGGTCGTTCTCACGACGGAACGTCTGTAGTCCCATGCGCTTGGAGATGTCCCACACACGGATTGAGCGGTCTTCGCTGTTGGAAATGATGAGCTCGTGACGCGGGTGGAAGAGCACGCACGAAATGTTGTTGGTGTGTCCGCGCATGGTGTCTACCTCCCACGCCTTGGTCTCGTTCATGCGCCAGAGCTTCACCTGGCGGTCATCGGCGCCGGAGACAATCAGCGGCAGCGTCGGGTGGAAGCTGGCCCAGTTGACGCCGCGGTCGTGGCCTTCCAGCACATACTTGACAATAGCGTCACTCGCGCCGAAGATGTCGTGGTTGTTGGAGCGCGACGCCGGGGGACCGACCATATCATCCATGGACGTGGGGGCGCCGCGCACCGTCTTCTTGCGGAGGCCCGTGGTGTCCCAGACCCTGACCGTCTGATCCAGTGACGCGGACACGATGAGGTCGTCCTTGGGGTGGAACTGCGCGCACATGACGTAATGGTTGTGGCCCGTGAGGATGGACACGCAGGAGCGCGACTGCCAGTTCCAGATGCGGATGGTCTGGTCGTCACTGCAGCTGAGGATCCACGGGTACTCGTGGTGGAACTGCACCGTGCGGATGTAGTCCAGGTGGCCCAGCAGCGTGAACAGGCAGCGGCGCAGCTTGTAGTCCCACACCTTGAGCTTGTAGTCGTCACCGCCCGACACGAACAGCGGCTGCGTGCGGTGGAAGTCCACGCCGCGCACGGGACCGTCGTGCTCGTCGAAGCGGTCCAACAGCGTGCCCATGCGGTAGTCCCATAGCTGGATCACGCCGTTGTGCAGCGACGTGAGGATCCAGGGCCGGCTCACGTGGAACGCCAGCCCCTTGACGCGGTTGCTCTTGGACTCGAACTTGGTCAGCATGGCCGCGGGGGATGGAGAGTGGCGCAGGAGGCACCGACGAGGATCTTCCTTCCCTTGAGCTGCTTGAATGAGGAGGGGGCCGATCTACGTGGCGGCTCGCAGGGTTGTGCATGATCGCTACTGGATGAAAAGAAGGAAGCATTTTGACGAATTAGAAGTTGCGTTTTGGTACGCGATATCGCTACAGATTTCGACATATACGGGTTATAAGAATATTACAGACTTGTTTCAACATGAGTTGTATGCTGAAAAGGACGGGTATGCAAGGAAATAGAAAATGAACAGGTATTGGTGTGGTGCACACCGGCGATTCTCATTGGAGCCAGCTCGCCCGTCCAATCATTGCGTAAAGAGTTCCCTCCAAGAACGCTCATTCGCCGATTTCCGAGCTCAGGTGCGTCTTCAAGATGCCTGCGACGTGTGTGCGTGAAAGGCTCACCTGTGCGCGTGTGCACTCAGAGAGATAACAACGATGGAGTCCGTCGAGCTGCAGACACCAACGCACGTGCAGGAGCTGCCTGATTCCGAGCAGCAGCAGACGCAGCAGCAGGCCCAGGCCTTGACGGAGGCGCAGGCCGCGCAGATTGCGCTGTACCAGAACCAGCAGCTCCAGTTCCTCCAGCAACTGGTACGTCCGCCCATCGTCATGCTGCGACGCAAAGTATGCCGCAACACTGACGTTCGTTTCTGACTGACAGCAACAGCAGCAGCCGAACAACGAGCAGCTTCGCCAGTTGTACAACAGCCAGATGATGATGATGCCGCAGTTCCTGGTACGTGCAGATCGTCTTGACGGTTGCTGTGTCTCGGCACACTAATGGATCGGCTTGGTGATGCTTGCTTGCCTGTTGCTCCGCTGGTTGATGGTGGATTTCAGCTGAACTCGCCCTTGTTGAATGGTCTGACGACTCAGGGAGCGACGACCCCCGCGGTGGCGGACGCCGTCGAGGAGGAACCCGTCTACGTGAATGCCAAGCAGTACCACCGCATCATGGTGCGACGGCAGCAGCGCGCCAAGCTGGAGGCCAAGCTGGGAAACCTTCGCCAGCGCAAGGCCTACCTGCACCAGTCGCGACACAAGCACGCCATGCGGCGTCCGCGTGGACCCGGTGGCCGTTTCCTGACGCGCGCCGAGATCGCCATGCTTAAGGAGGGTACATTGCGTCTGGAAGACCTACCTGCCAAGGCTGAAAAGTAGAGCCGAGGGTGCGTAAAATCCGTAACCGGCCTTATCTCGCTCCCGGAGCTTGTGTGTAGTATAGTGTTTTTCATTCATCTTATGGGTTTTCAGCATCTCATCTTTTAGTGGTTGTAAAGCCTTACAGCTTACTGCCGTGGAATGACATGTAGAGCTGCTGTTGCCACACGCGGGGGTCACTACCGACGTAGTCGCGCAGCGCGCTTGATTCACGCTGAAGAGCCTTCACGTCATTATACGGCAGCAGGAGCAAGTGCGTCACCTTCTCAGCGCGGACGGTAAACGCTACAGGCTCATCATTCAGCGACTCGCGCTCACCAAAAGTTTGACCTTCGCCCAAGTTGTACGGATGTGCAGAGTGTACACGAACCCTGCCAGATCTTTAGCAACAGCAGAAGAGATGTCAGTTATTGCTCAAAGAGGTGTAATGCTAAGCAGGACAACGTACGCAATGAAATAAATGGCTTTGGGTAAAGATCCACGCGCACTGATCACTTCGCCAGCTCGGAAAACCTTGGCAAATAGCGGCGTGTTGCGCTCCTCTTTCAATCGCTCGATTTCTGCAGTAAATGCAAAGACACACTGTTAGGCAGATTGCCCTACCTACCTAGGTAGTGAAATAAAATCACCATTGCTCTTACCATCCAGAATGACACTTTCTGTTGGCCAGACAAGCCGAGCTGCTGCAGGAGATACTGCTGCCAAGGATTGCCGCTTGTACGACAGGGATGTGACATCGATTGAAGGCATACTGTAGCGGTAGTTGATCATCATCCCAAGCGCCGATGTCAGCGCTGATGGCGTCGTATCAGCCATGAAATTGATTTGCTCCACTTGGGCACCGTTTTGTAGGTGGAAGTTAGCCACAGGATCCAGGATTTTATCTTGCTTCCGAGCAAAGAGGATGTACCGGGCACATGCGGCTGTCATGACGTCACGAATGTTTTCAACCAGCTCGGTGTCCTTGTGCCACTCGGGATCGCTGATCTTTTTCAGCAGCCATTTGTGCAGCACCAACTGATTCACGCCATACTTCATAGTAAGGCGTTGGGCTTGCTCCGTGGTGAAGAAACTCCGTTCAGGTGGCTCTAAACGCAGCTTGGAGTCGCTGTGCTGCTTCCTTTTCAGCACATTCTTTGCGTCCGAGGTGGCTTGAGACTGCTGGTCACCATTCGCAAGGGCGGCCTTGAACCATCGGGCAAAACCTGGCACCGGTGACAGCGTCGCCGCCGTAGTGCACTGAGGGAACATGCTGGTCATGCGCTGGATCGTAAGAAACAGCAAGTGGCTTGCGATGTTTAAGCCTCGAAGACCAGAGTTTGCTGTCGACACGGAGTAGAAGATGACGTGCGACGGCTTCTTCACAACCGGTGTCTCTTCCTCCAGGATGGGAGTGATATTGTTGCAGAGGTGATCCGTCACAACCACTTGCACAAACACCAGCGGAGCGTGCGGCATGTGCATATGAAACAGGCCGAAGCAGTAGCGCTGTTGGCCCACTAGACGCCGCTGCAGGTCCGCCCAGCCTCGAATTTGGTGCACACGCTCGTTCTTGAGCACAAAGGCAGCCAGATCTTCTGATGCCAAGTCGATACGCCGGAAGCGCATGCTGCCTTGAGTGGCAAACAAGTCGCGCATGATCAAATCCAACAGCTCCAGAGCTTCCACGCTTGACTTGGGTAGCTTCTCCCGATGACGCTCGATCAAAATGCCCAAATCCACTCGTAAGTTGAGCAGAAACAGCGGCCCAGGTTGAATAGTTCCGACCAGAAGGAAAAACTGTTCCGCAAGTGGAACAAGCCCCCGCTTCACACTTTTGGAGATATTGGGGTCGTTCTTGCGGCTGAAACCCAAGGCAGCGGCGGCCACATTCAGCACCAGACCAGAACGCTTGATGGAGGGCAGTGTCTTCATCATCAGGGCCAGGTCTCGCACTCCCAGATCCACTGCCAGTGCTAGCACGAGCTCCAGCCTCTGCGCTTCCGTGAACTTCTTGTAGTCGGCGCATAGCTGCAGCGCGAACTCTCTGCGATGCTTGAGCCCGATCACGAAGCCGTCGCTCACATCCGCGTCCAGGAACTCCTGATATCATCAAAGCGCCGCGGATATATCAGATCTAACTGTGCTATCATCGATCCAATCTACATACACATCGCTGTTGATCCGCCTACGCACCTGGATCTGCTTGGTGAACTCGGCGCGGTCGAAGTGCACGGTCTCCACAGCGGTAAAGCCGCCGTCGGGGCTGTTTCGCCGTGCGCGCTCGGCATCTCGGTCCTTCAGGTGCCTGGCCACCCACCTGTCGTCGCCACAGAACGCTGGTTGCGTCGCAGCGGGCGCCAAAGCCGCCGCCACGTGACTCGTCATGCGAGTCTTCGCGTCACTTCAAGTGTGACTGTGATCTGTTGACGTGTAAATTTACTCATACTAAGTACGCATTAAAAACGCACTTAATGGGATCCACCACTCGATACAGCAGAGTACAATCGCGACCATGGGCGAGCGCAAGGGCATCTACTTCGGCGCCATCGACGCCAGCGCCGGCGACATGGTGCCCAGCAGCGTGCGCAGCGCGAGCGGCGGCGGGCGCATGGCCAGCAACTTGGAGGCGGCCATCCGCGCGGGCAACGTGAACGTGTCGGACAACGTGGTGACGGAGGTGCTGCAGCTGTCGGAGAGCAGTCGCGCCGCCCAGGAGAAGCACGCGCAGCTGCTGCGCCGCATTGAAGCGGAGAAGCGAGCGCGCAACATCGCAGTGCCCACCAGCGTGGAGGAGGTGATTCGGCGGCTGCGGCAGCTCGGGGAGCCCATCACGCTGTTTGGCGAGCGGCCGGCCGACCGCCGCGAGCGACTGCGCGAGATCCTGTCGCGGCTGGAGCTAGAGGCTGAGGAGACGGGCTTCGTGCACCAGGTGCTTGCGGATATCCAGAAGCAGGACGGCGGTGCAGGTGCGCCGGCGGAGGGAGCTGCAGCAGGAGAACAGGGCGTGGCTGGTCAAGCGTCGAAGCCCCAGGAGGACCAATTGTTCTACGTGCCCATTAAAAATGACGGGCTCAAGAATGCGCGTGCTGCAATGTTTGCTCACACGACGAGCGTTGTTGGTGCGCGGTTGAAGCGAGAGCAACAGGAGAAGCAGATGAGTGTTGAGGAGCGGGCGCGGACGATGGATCGCCATGCCGCGGAGCTCTACACCACAGCGCTCAGAATGGCCAACATTGCCAGTCAAAACGGCGATGTCCGACCGCTCGCTAGCGTTCGGTATTCAGCTGATGGTGCGCATGTGGCTACAGGCTCGTGGAGTAGCCTTGTTAAGGTTTGGGATGCCAATAGCGCTGCTGAGGTGAAGGTATTCCGCGGACACGAGGACCGCGTAAGTGCAGTGGCGTGGCATCCGAGTAACGCCTTTTCTGAAATGACGGACGGCGCAGACTCGGTGTGTCTGTGCAGTGGCTCTGCTGATGGCACTGCCAGGCTTTGGAGCGCGGCACGCAGTGAACCTTTGGCTGTATTGCGAGGACACAAGGCACGACTGGGCAAGGTAGCTTTTCACCCACTTGGCAACTACGTGGGTACAACGAGTTTCGATCACACTTGGCGACTCTGGGATGTCGCAACAGCACAAGAGCTACTGCTGCAGGAGGGCCATTACAAGGAAGTGTATGCTATTGCTTTTCAGAAAGACGGCGCACTCGCGGCCACTGGCGACTTGAATGGCAATGGACGCGTGTGGGATCTGCGCTCGGGCAAGGCCATCTTACCGCTGCAGGGCCACTCCAAGCAGATTCTGTCGATGGACTTTGCTGCCAACGGGGTACAGT
The DNA here is from genome assembly GCA_016169955.1 of Phytophthora vignae f. sp. vignae. Lineage (NCBI taxonomy): Eukaryota > Oomycota > Peronosporomycetes > Peronosporales > Peronosporaceae > Phytophthora > Phytophthora vignae. Next base: position 276,626 of record JABJUM010000054.1, on the reverse strand, counting down.
TGGCCTCGGGTAGTGATGACCGCAGTGTTCGAATCTGGGATCTGCGCCAGCAGAAGTGCTCGTACATGATTCCAGCGCATAGTAATTTGGTGAGCGATGTGCGCTTCTCGCCTGGATCCAGCGAACTCCTGCTGAGTGCGTCGTACGATTCAACCATTAAGCTATGGCGAACGCGCGACTGGAAGTTGATGACCACACTTCGCGGGCACGACGGCAAGGTGATGTCTGCCGACTTCGCCCCGGACGAGAAGCACATTGTCTCGTGTGGTTTCGATCGCACGTTCAAGCTTTGGGCCCACGAAAATGAGTTCTAAGGTTCGTTCGACGTCGCCAAGTTGCTGAAACTAGACAGTAACAAGGTGAAGAAATTCTACTTGCCAAGTATCCCCTAAATGCTGTATGTGGTTCGATGGCAACGAATTGGCCAGAATAGTGTCATATGCCGATCATAAAGTGCCCTTTCGTGAACTTGATTTGATTTTTGTATGGACCACTTCAAGATCTCTGGCGTTGACAAGCATGGGGCGTTGGTGCAGACTCCTGCCACTTCTCCTCGCAGCGGCGTCGATCGTCTCCGATGTGAGCAGTCTGGACACTGTGACGGCCAGCAAATGCTCTCCGGAAGCGCAGCAGTTTTCGGTTGTGGTGGCGACGAGTGCGCCGCTCGGGCTGCGACTGAGCGACAAGCTGGAGGTGCTAGAGTTTGTCGCGGACTCCGAGGGTCGAGGTCGAGCGGTGGAGGCCTCTGGGCTGGCGGAGATCGGCGACCGCTTGATCGCCATCAACGACGTGTCGCTCGAGGGTGTTGCGCTGCAAAAGGCAGTCGGAGAGCTGCAAGCAGCAGAGTTACCGCGCACTCTTCGCTTCCAGACTCACGACGGTCGCTGCATCCAACCCCCGCCGACGGCTATCAAGGAAAGCGTTATCGAAGCAGCAACCGCGTCGGCATTCACTTGCGATCCGAGCAACGAGGAGACCTTTGACTATGTGGTGAGAGTTCTGAAGGAGATTGGATCAGAATTAGTAGTTGTGGAAATCTAAGAAGCTAACGTGTCTTGCGCTTCCACAGGTGGCAAGCGTCGGCGGTAAAACAACGGAGCTCAAACTCTACGCTGTGTTGTCTTCTGACGGCTCACCACCGAGTTGCGCCTTCCGAGAGCTGGTTCTTGCTCGGCCTTTCGATGGGTGCTCGCCGCTGTCGATCGATGTCACGGACAAGTACGTGCTTGTTCCGGTAAGTCGTCTACTGCTTTACATGTTTTGTTGATTATGAACTCGTTTCTGAGCCTGTACATGTTTGGTTGCTAGAGTGTATTCGGCTGCCCGATGCACCAGAAGGCAGCAATCGCGGACGAAGCTGGAGCCAAGGGCGTGGTGTTTGTTCAGCGAGTGGGCGAAAAACCCATGCGCGTGCGCATTCCTCCCGCATCTTCATTGCCGCATCCGATCAACATCCCGTTGGTCATGGTATCCACCGATTCTGGAGCCCGCTTGCTAGAGCAAATGGTTGCAGTTCGCCCCGGTGAAAGCCAGCAGCTACGCTTCGTATTCAGCGCCGCATGCGCAGTTGATCGCTTCGCAGTACACCCAGGCGAGAGTGATCCGCTCCGTCGATCAGCAGCGTTCCTCATCGAAGATGCTAGCGCTGGATTTCTGTCCATATCCGTGGCAACTTCAGCGGAAACGGAATTAGTTGCGGATACCTACGAGTTTCTCAAGCCTGCAGATTACAGCTCACCTGGAACCAGTACCGGGGTAAATCTCCCTATTGGAAGACACGACCTTATCTTTCCGGACCCGCAAGCTTTCAACCCGTGCGAGACAGATCCGATGCGAATCTCGCCGAATGCTCGCTTGCGTCAAGGGATAACAACGGACACTTTCATTGCTGTCAGATTGCGAGATCCCAAAAGTTCTCGTGGGTGCTCGTTAGTGCGGCAATTGGCATTCTTCGATTCGATACGCCCGGCAGGAATCATTATGGGCGATCAACAATTTCCACATGCAGCTAGCTCGCTTGCTGCTGCAATTGCGGTTCAGCAGACTGCAATCCCGGTCGTGTTCATATCTATGAGCGCGTTCCGAACCATTAGGTGAGTATCATTTGACATTTCATCATACCCGGTAAGGCTGACTCACGTATTGTGATTGCCCTGCAGACGAAAACTGAAAGAGCTTCAAGACAATGATGAAATAAATGCGGGGCAGGACAGCAACACGCACATACACGTCGAGTTTAGCGGTGAAAGTAAGCATCCGCTCATGCATCTCTCAAGTTGACGGCCTCTAATTACTATTGTGAAATGTTCAGATGCATTAGAGCACCAATGGAAGGAGCTCGCGAGCCTGGCAGTGGAATCCAACTGGCCGACAAGCGAAGCTGCTCGAGACCGACTGTTCCATCGAATGCTGAAGGATCAGGCTACCTTGGACGACCACGACCTACAGCTTTCTCTTGTGAAGAACGAGCGCTACGAGGCGCTAGTTGCAGCATATTGGAATGCACAGCGTTATTATAACACTCGCTCGGACGATGGGTCCGAGAGTGATCAGGACGAACGTGGGAGCGAACGTGAAGACGAACGATAGTGGAAACGAACGAGCAGCAGAAGACGTGTATTTCAAGAAGTTAATGACACTTCGTCACCAATAGGCGACGCTTTGATCAATCTGCGTCGGAACAGCTTGTCGCTGTTGGATGCTGCTCTTTATGCTGCTGCTAATTACTCCTGAGGTTTGGACGCGCACATGATGTAATTGATGTCGGTGCAGGTGGGGTGAATACGCCAGCTACGGAAGATCGGGTCGCCCACGATGCCTGACACGTCCTTAACGGCAAAACCATCCTTCCTCAACTCAGCTTCGATCTCTTCCGGCTGCACAAATTTGTTCCAGTCGTGCGTTCCTACAAGTTGACGCATAAAATCATCATTAACGACGAATAGTTCGTTCAGCATGGTCCGCCCAGTGTTGCAGTACCTGGCGGAACGATTCGCATCACGTATTCAGCAGCGCCAATCGCAAGCGCCGCAGAAAGAGCCGTGCGGTTGATTGACGACAGGAAGAGCAGACCTCCCGGCTTTTAGGTCAGAACAATATCGACAAGATAGATTAGCTCTCGCAAATAGATTTCAGCAGCAATCATCCTGCACGCTTACCTTTACTAGCGGCGTCAGTGAGTGCAGGAATGCAGAGACGTCGGAAACGTGCTCAATGACCTCCAGCGAGCACACGACGTCAAACTTCTCGCCTTGTGCCACCAAGTCATCTTCAACACGACACAACAGTGCACCACAAAGCTTAGCGAGCACAGCTTAGCAAAAAACTATTGTGTCCTTCCTACCAGACGTGCAGCGGCGGTAGTCGATGCTGCTGGTGTGGCGGCTCATCGCTGCATGTTTCTTTGCGGCTTCGATATTGTCCTCGCCAGGGTCAGCAGATACCATGGTGCCACCAATACGACACAGCGCCTCGGACAGGATGCCGCCACCGCAGCCCACGTCCGCCACACGGAGCCCGCGCAGGGGCATGGGGTCGTCGTCCGTCGTGTTGCCGAAGTGCTCGATCACATGGCTGCGGATGTACTTGACGCGCACAGGGTTGATCTGGTGCAGCGGACCCACGCCCGTCGTGCTCTTGGGTGCCCACCAGTCACTGCAGCGAGTAGAACGATAACACAATAGATGGTTAGAAGTGGTGAGAGCACTAGCTAGTATGCACGTAGAGCTGCAGCGACGTACGAGGAGGCAGCGTTAAACTTGCGCACTTCATCGTCCACGACGGTGGAAAACGCGCGAGTGCTGCGCAGAGGCATCTGCGAGGAGCGCGCCACCTTGGCCAACATGGTGCAAGATGATCTCTGTGACTGCAGCCGCATGTATTGCATCATAAGGGGCCACTATTCAGGCCATCGTCATTGCACTCGTCATTTGTGTTTTCGTATGTAGGGCTTCTACTACGTTCATGTGATGTGTACCACCTAAAGAGACCCACACTCTTCACTTTCGACGCATTTGCGAGATGAACGGGGGCGGCGGCACCGGGGACGCCGTCATGCAGCAGAAGCGCGCTGCGGACGCGAATGAAGAGGAGCGGGTGGCCAAGCAGATGCGGACGGAGGAGAATGCCGCCTCAAACATGGCCCAGGCCAACGCTATGGCCGCCACGAGGGCCATGTTCGGCAGCCCGCAGCAGCAGGGCAACAACCTATTCTTTATGGGCTCTCAGCCCATGATGCAGTCGCTCCAACTGGCTCAGCAGCAGCCCATGATGTCGGTGGCTCCCAGTGTCCCCACTACACAGGAGCAGCACATGCAGATGCAGATGCAGCAGCGCCAGCAGCAACAACAGTTCGCGGCGGCGATGGCAGGTGCGCCCTCGGATCGCTTGTGCCGGTGGATATCGGCAATTGACGGTTGGTTGCTAAACTCTTGGTTTGTTGTATGGCAGCTCGACGTAATGCGCAGCAGCAGCAGCAGGCAGCAGCGATGGCTACGATGATGGGACACCAGAATGTTACGTCGATGGCACAGCAGACGCCCCAGATGCAATCCAATCCTGGCTCCAACGCTCACGTGGCGTCGTTGATGGGAAAGCAGGGGATGGATTTCCAGTTGAGCACGCCGAGCTCCGCTCCTGCGCAGCCCCAACAGTCCACAGTGCCGACTGGAATGCAGAACCCACTGCAGCAGCAGCAACCGCAGCAGCAGATACAGTCACCACCTGCTCCTGTTGTGCCTGTGACGTCCAACGAGATCGACGAACCTTGCCTTGTTTGCGGCAAGAAGGGGGACATATTCACATGCAATGGTGGCTGCGCCCTCCACGTTCACCCTGCTTGCATTGGCGAGGACGCAATTTTCCCGTTTGTTGGTACGCTTTTTGTAGTCGAGACTTGGATGCTGTCGTACTAATCACTCACGCCTATTCTGGGTTGATACGGCGTGCAGTCGGTCAACTTTGTGGCAGTTGCTTCATCGTGCAACAGAATAGGGCGTCGCCCGAAGATCTGACGAAGGGTGGACCGAATGCTCTATCGGTAGGACTTCTGCTTTCGGAGAGAAATCCATGCGCGTATACTAAATGCTAGAATTGCTGCATGTACTTGTTGTATGACAGGTTCGAAGGGCGATCTTGTGTGTGAACTTGGAGACCAATAGTAATTTGAACTTTGACAAGTTCGGTCATTTGGCTTCGTTACGGCTGGGAGAAATCGGTTCGGTAAGCTTAAGACATGCGCTCCTAGAAAAAAGATCGAGACAATATTGGCACTTATCTTCGCACTGTTTTAATTTTTACAGATCGCTGGCTACCCGATCAAACCATTTGCTGAAAAGTTTGTCGAGCCGTATTTGCAGGTGGGTATTAAACATCATCGCAGTCAATTACGTCAAAGGAAATCTTCACCCTTGCTAACAGATACGCGCTGTATTTCCCTATAATCCCAGCGCTGGATACGAGAAAAACTTACGACCACCGACAAGTGGATGTTGAACGTACGCGAGATTTTTACAGTGATGATTGGCTTGTACAGGTAATGACGATGTCCTACGAGGCATAGACACTTGCGATACACTAACTAGGCATGACTTTGATTTGCTCCTTTCGCGCAGTTTAAAGAGAGCCTGCGTTGCACATGGTCTGCACGATAAAGTGATTGAGCTTATGAAAGCGCGTAACTTCACGGTGATGGACTTTTTCGGGTGGCACCCTGCCATCGAAGGCCCAACTGTGCGATGCTCGAGTCTTTGCGCTGTCTGCGGAATCCGTAACGCACCCGAGTTGGACACATGCTCGCGTTGCCACCACAAACTCGTCTTCCCGTCGGTATGCACGAAGTATATAAGCACCCTCCTGGCCGCTTTTTATGCAGGTAAGTGCCACTGTGCAACTCGTGGTGAAATGCATGCGCCCGCATACTAACTCTTTACTTCTCTTCGTGCAGAACAAGTCGGAATTCCACTTGGGGCATCGACGCTAGACGTGTTTGCTCACACACATACTGTCCGGGGCATGTACAAGGGACTTCGACCATTTGACGCTGACGGTGTCATCTGGGAGCAGTTCACGGATCAGTTGAGTGATGTGCTTCTTTTTTTTATCGTATTTGCCGGAACCAGCAAAAAGACGCCGGCTAACCACATTTGATTTGTGTATATGCGCCTTGGATATTGTGTTCAGGCTGCGGATGGTTTTCGGCTTTTTGGATATCATGAGCAATTTCGGCACGCTGCAGCTTAACCCAGATATGTTCGTGCCCGAAGTCAACATCATCTTCAATCCAGCCTATGTGAACCAAGCGATGATACTCAATGAGTACGAGGTCGTCGGAAAGTTCCTTCAATGCATGAGGCTATTCGGCCATGCGAAAAGTGCCGATAACTTCGCCATGATCGACTCCGTCCAACGATACTTGCTGTTCAAGCACGGCCCCAATGGAAGCTGGTGCAAATCGAATGGTTCGACCGTGGACCTTTACAAGGCCACGGTCACATGCTCAAAGTACGTGTGTAGAATGAGTGCATTACTACTAAGGAAGCACTGACATGCTCTCGTGTAAATCTTTTTTATTAGGGCTCTCCTTACACCGGACTTTCGAGGATACGGTCCCATTTCCCACGACTTCCAGCGACTCCTAGAAAAATGGGCTCGGAATGATGCACCAAAGCTTCCATCTGCCGCGATGACCGGGGCTAAACAACCGGCAGAAATGTCAAAGCTGAAGCTTCTTGCTTGCGGGGCGACTGTGAAAACGAACACACAAGCGAAGTTCAAGCGCCTGGAGGCCATGTATAAGGTACGATGAACTCATGTAAATGTGAATGTATGGATACGGGGGGAAGTGAATCTAACATTTTCATGCACGAAAATGTTACAGCGGCAAACTGCTCCAAAAGGAGGCACTGCCTCACTCGAATGTTTAATGACCGAGAGGATGAAACAACTCATCAAGACGAAGGTATGCGCGCTATTTGAATGCCTAGAAGGAAAAGAAGATTCTGAGTGATGTTCTCGTTTTTTACATATAGAAACTTGAAGACCAAGCAAAGGTTGCGGCAGCAACGGATGAAAAGAAGATTGCTCAAGATGGAACAAACTCGGTCGAAGAAGAGAAAGCTAACGTGAAGGATGAGGCCCTCCCCACCGAGCATTCGCCCAATGACGAAATGCCAACCAAGAAAGAAGACGGTGTTGCGGACAACTCGACTGACTCAGAAGACGTCAAATCCGAAAACCAATCGACTCGTGCAGCCAGCGCCGGAAAAGATCAGGATGATGACGATGTTTTAACCAACATGAGTCTCCACGAAGACCTGGAAATCTTTGATGGTCTACAATTTGAGGACGGCGGGGGCATCATCGACATGAGCTTACACTCATTAGGCCCTTCCACAGATATTGAAGAGGACAACGGTGAAAATGACGTGGAGGACCCTGAAGGCACTGACGCACCTGATCAAGATGATGAGGACGAAGCTATGGACGAGCATGTGTACGATGACGATGAGGATGAAAATGACGATAGCAGTCACGCTGCGACTGGGGATGCATCTCAGCAGGAGGTACAAATGCCAGACGCAGCCGGAATCGGTGATGCTGGTTCGGATTTCCCGTCTGACATGTAAATGCGAGTTCTCGTCGTAAAAGCGCATTCTACATTTCTTACGTTAGTAGAGAAATAAGGCTCTCACAGCAGCCCAATGATTTGACCTAAGTCCTTCTCTCCTGGTTTCCTATACGTGATTGCGGCCTGGGCTCTCTGTCGACTCTCAGCCACATCGTCATCGCTCAGTTCAAGAAATGATCGCAGGCCTTCCCACGCAGCTCGGGACTACATGCACGACAGAGAAAACAACTCAACATCGGACAGACGCATTAATGCGAACCACATTGGTCGGTAGTTACCTGAACGTGATAATCCAACTCCAGATTTGCCAGCGACAGCAAAGCGGTCTTGAGGTTAGCAGTCTTCCCAGTGTCCATCCGCTTTGTTTCCACTTTTAAACTGTTCGCGATGAACTGGACTTGCTCCTTCGCATGGTTCATGCGATCCTCCGCCTGCGGAAAATATGATCTGAGCAAGGTATCACATACTTTAAGTAAGACTTGCGCAGGTACTATGTTAAACTTACCGAAGCCATTTTCTGTTCAGCTCGCATGGCGGATGCTGCTGCACCACTGCTTGCTCGCGCAGCTGCAAAACGCTCTTTGTTGCGCTGCATACTCGCATTCGCTTGCTGGACCTCGTGAATTGCCGACTCGCGATTATGCATCACGGCCTGTACACAGAAACACCCCCGGTCATTATCGGAAGCCACCCTAGAAAACACCAATATTAATCCGTACCTTGACCGCATCTACTTTGCCAGCTTGATATCTCACGATCGACACATACATCGATAGCAATTTATCCAGCTGGCACAAGATCACGTTAGTATCACCATGATTCATTATGCTAGCTATGTACTAAAATAAGTAAGTTAGTATACCTGATCCTGGTAAATGTTGGACACGGTTTCAAAATGGTCACCAGCGACCTGTAATATTAATACACAGTGACATCAGCACTTTGTATCTTAGGAGCCTCGCCCATATAATTAACTCAGACCCACCTCAGCGAGCTGCTTCATGTCTGGATCTCTCTTCTCGTGCTCGGACAAAGCAGACAAATAGCTGCCAAACCGTGACATCTCGTACCCTTCACTACGCTGAGCAGCATAAACGATGTCCGAGCAGCGCGTCACCTCTCGAATTCGCTTTTCATATTCGTCGATGTGTTGGCCGATCTGCAAACGACAGCAATATTTCGTGTCTAAGTGCCACTTTGCTTTGTCGAGCAGCAAACAATATCTTTAGCTCACCCGTGCGTAGTCATCATCGGTCTTAATCTCAACCTGCTGGACGTTTGACGCCAGAAACACGCCGTCTTTTAAGGAGCTCCATAGCGAGCTTACAGAAGCTGGCGTTGGGACATACGCGGCAGCGATAGATGCCACCTTTAACAGCTCTTTCCCAGCAATGAGACCCTGTTACCCAGATTCACGGCCGTGCAAAATCAATAAAAATTGCAAACATGGTAGCAGGTCTATGCAGAGGCTTACGAACCTCGGTACTAGCAGTCAGGACGATCTGCAGCTCGAGCGTCTGCGAAAGTTTTTCGTGGCTGCACACTTCATTCTGTGCGAAACTCACGTGTCACGAATTAACTACACAAACCACTTCAAAGAAAATAATACTTACAATAAAGTGCTCCAAAGCTTGGCGACGTTCCTCAACAAATGTGGCATCCATGTTTCCTGTCCAGCGCTTTTCGGGAAGCGGAGGGATGATAGTACCTGTCGAAGATATCGTTAGCTACACAATATTTATTACGATGACAACTCGTAATCGAGCAGCGCCAATAATTACCTCGAAAGTGCATAAGCAATCGCTGCTGAAGCCATTCGAAGTCACTAAACCGCCGTTTCACTTGTGCAGTAGTGCACGGGAAGTGCGAGCAGTTCGTCTACACCCATACAAGGCCATTGTAGCCATACGCGACAATAAGCAACAAGACGCGTCAGTTATTGCTCATAAATCTCACCTTTTAAGGCAACTGCAGCACTGTACCTTTGTGGAGATCACGTACTGCGTGTAGCGTGAGTAGCCCGACCCAACAACGACCGGAGTGCTCACCGACACCACAAAAGACCGCTCGAAATCTGGCGCCATCTCTTCTGGCAGCTAACATACCACACAGCCATCGATTAAAAATGCCCCTCTACCGTTCTACATCACCACCTAAAGCTCTTACCACGTTGTCGACGGGCTGCTCGAGCTGAAAGTCGGCCAGAGGCAGAGGCTCTCCTGAGTAGAGACTCTGCATCTGGCACTTGCCGGTGCTCTGCACTAGCGCCACGAGCTTCATGGCTACGAACCAGCAGTCCTTATTCAGCTTCTCCTGGGACTTGCCTCCACTGGCGAGACGCCAGATCTGCGCCAGCAAACACCACACGGACCCAGTCAAACAATATTCCCCCAACCTTGTCCCGGGCCTCCCCTGCGTACCTCTCGGTTGGCATCGTTCATCAGCCGTGCCCGACGGATAAACGCCGCTCCCTCTGTGCCTCCAATGTAGCCGTCGGAGTCCGTGTCCACCTATCGTCGACCGACCAGGAAAAAAAAAAAAACAATTAATTAATGCGCCAACATTCCCGGATATGATTCAGCGGATGGCAGACAGCAAGGATCGGCGTACGATGTGGAAGAGCCTGGCGTAGAGGACGCCCTCCTCGCTCAGGAACTTGATGGGTCCGTTCACGAACGCGATGTTGAACTCGCCGCCGCCCGCGCCGCTCGTCGAGGAGCGCCCCATGCTCAGCATCGTTACTTTAGCTGTTCTTCAGCTGCGCCGTTTTCTGAATGTAACCTTGAAGTACACGAGCCGCACACACTTTGACACCGACACTATCATTTCAACCAACCGGCTTTGACCGTTAATGCCATTGGCTAAGGAATTGATCATTTTGTGGCAGCATACTTTTAAGTGTCGAAGAAAAAAAAAAGAGCGCCGACCCCAGTTCGGATTTCGCGCCCAAGTTCACTTTGAAGTAATTCCTCACTAACGTTATGCGGACCTACTCGCGTGACATCACGCTGGGCAGCTCCAGCCACCGGCTCGGGTCCTCGGCCGACGTGGGCTTTGGCGGCACGCCCGCCAACGAGCGCCGCTTCAAAAAGAAGCGCAGCTCGCGCCGGCGCATGCGGATCTCCAAAGAGTGCGTGCGTGGGCTCGATCTTCAACTTCATCACGTAAAAAATCTTTTTACTAACGTTAAAATATATTTTCTAGGTCCATGAACCGTCTCGTGATGGATTATCTCGTGGGTAAAGGCTACCGAGAGGTGGCGGAGGCCTTCTGGCGCGACTCGGGCACCAAACGTGAGTGGATTGGGGTGCTGTTCCGGTGTTTGAGCAGCTTGAAGTTGTTGCTGACGGATTGGGTTTATCACAGCGCATGTGGACTTGCAGTCCGTGCAGGAGCGCATGAGCATCCAGCAGCTGCTGCTCAAGGGGCAGATCCAGAAGGCGCGCAGCAAGCTGGCCAACATGGACCCCGATTTCATGGAGAAGAACAGCGGTATGGACTTCTTGCTGGCCAAGCAGGAGCTGATTGAGTTGATTAAAGCCCACAACATTGAGGAGGCTCTGCAGTTTGCCATCAAGAACCTCGCGCCGTTCGGACAGAAGAGTGTGAGTGGAAGTAGATAGCTGCCCTAATGGGCCGATAGCGTTTCGCTAACTTGATGTGTTTGGCGAGCAGCCCCAGTTTCTTCATGAGATCGAACGAACGATGTCCGTCATCGCGTTCAAGAACCCATCAGAGTCGCCGCTTGGCCATCTGCTGGAGCAGGCTCAGCGCCGTCGCGTGGCGGATGAAGTCAACTCCGCCATCCTGCGGAGCCAAAAGCAAGAGCTAGGTAAGGAAGGTGACATTAGTGCTGCTGTCTATGCCGCCATACTCATTGTGTGTCCTTTTGCAGAGCCGATGCTACCCACTATGGTTCAGCAATTCCATTATATGGAAGACCAGCTCGAGACCAAGCTTAACCGCCCCTCGCACGGCATTCGTGTCGAAGACCCAGCGCGTTAAAAGAGCGCTGAGAGGCAGCCTCTGTTATCCAAGCGATTCTGGATCAGAGAGGCTCGGCTGCTGCCGTTGCTCTCGGTTTTTTCAGCACTTCTACTCCGTTCGTCAAGTGTGTTACTGCACATGTCTTACATATTGAACTCTATTTTCTTTTGCTGAGCTCGGTAAAACCGCGCTGAAGATTCTCTAAACCACAAAATAATTTATCATCGCTCTTCATCATCGCCTGAACCTTCTTCGTAAAGCTGTTCGATGAGTAGCAATCGTCTGGTGAGTGGCCCCACGCCGTAGGGAAACAGACCGGCCGCCACTTGCTTGTCGATCTCCAGTCGAAGTCGAATGAGCACACTCATAACGTATTCAAGTCGGTCGTTTGCCTGCAGCTTTTGCTTGCTGGTCTTCCAGTGCGCACTCAAATGTCGAAGATATCGCATGGTGTACTCGAGCATTTGCGTTTCTGGAGGAGGCAAATTTGACATTAATTAGATTGGGCGATGAAAAGAGAGCAGGGCAATCTTCTTTCGTACCGTTTGATACGAGGAGGTCCAGTAGCACGAGGTGGTCTCGTCCTAGCGTGTCCACCAGGTCAGCGAAGAGTAAATCGGGGTCATACTCAGTAATCAGGAGTTCGATAGCCTGTGATGCCCAGGCGATCCGCTGGTTCAATTGCTTTGATATGCTCTCGCTAGCACCCTTTAGACCTGTCATGCGGGTAAGGCCGTTCAGTACTTCAATCATCACATCATCTTGCTCGGCAAGCACCGCAAACACTTGTTGTCGACTTGGTAGCTTCAGTCGCATAGCCCAATAAGGTTGTTTGCCAGGCCGATCCAGCGCTTGGGGATCTGCACTCGTAGTTCCACAGGAAAACTCCAGGACTGCAACCCCCATCCGGCTTAGAAGCACCAACCACTGCTGTAAGAATGGGTACCGAGTCGACTTCCCTATGAATGTCTCTTGGCTCGACACAGTTGAAGGTTCATTGCAATCGAGTAGTTCTAGTGCAATAGGGGTACACGATGAATCCACCAGCCACACTAAACAACATTCAAGCCACTTCTTGTAAATCAGGTCCATAGCACGTTCACCATCGAGCTCTTGATCTTTCCAACACTTTATGGCCGTCTGGAAGTCGCCAATAAACTCCAGAACAGCACAAGTCACAAATGTCGGTTGCGAGGCGTAGTCCATCGGCACAAACACGTCAGCCACAAGCACTAACACTTGCTCGCTCAACTCCACCAATTGACAAACCTCCCCATTCTCCAGGCTGCAAAGTTGTTTCACAAAGTCGCCTAAAAATGCCAAGGCCTCGTACTGAACCGAGTAAGGAGCAGCAGCAGATGTGGAGCTTGCATCCACACGTCGAGACGAACCGAATGCACTGCGTACCAAAGCATCCACGCCCCGTAAATGTTCCATCATTGCTTGCAAATACGAGGACTCCGTCACTCGTTCTGATGCTTCCTCTTCTCCACCCCCGCCATCGCTATCATTTTCCCCCGACTCTCGTCCAGATTCCACTTTGAGTAGCTGCCGCAGCACCTGGAACCGAAATCCACTGGTCTCCTGTCGCCAGCACTCGGGCGAAGCCGTGACAAGTTCTCTGGTAATTGCAGCATAAATGTATTGGTTCAGCCCCCTACCGGACCCTAATTCATATTAGAGCCACGTACTTGACGACGTCATTGGTACAATGACTCGTGGCATCTGCATCGCTGACCAACACGCTCTGGAGCGCTTCTTTCGCAGCGTACGCCACCAGCACGTCCTCGTGGTCTAGCAGACCAATCAGCGTCTTGATCGCGCCGCCAGGGCCGTCGTGGTGGCCTTGAACCGCCGTGGAGCAGACCTCGATGCACCGCTGCCACTCCATATTGCCGTATCATAATATCGACCAATCACAGCCGTGAAGATCTTGAAGAGGCGCGGATCTTTGAGCACGTTTGACAATCATGATGAACATGATGGAGGCCACGGACTCGGACTCGGACGCGGAGTTCGCGGCCAAGGGCGCCAAGACGCCGCTCTGGTCGGGCGCAGCGTACTCCAGCGCTCTCAGCAAGTCCATGCGAGCCATGATGACGAGCAGGCTGCGAGGCGGGAGACACGCGACAGCAGCGTCTGGATCTGCGGCCAAAGATGCAGGCGCTGAGCTCTTCGCTGATGCTATCGCCAGGAAGGATAAGGAGAAGATGCTGGACGCGCTGGCGAAAGACCCGAGTGTCTTGAGACGAAGTGACGAGGTGCGTGACATTGATAGCGATGATTTTTGGATCTGTTGGTCATTGTGGACTCACTATTTCGCTTATTTGTGAATCGAAGGACGGCTGGTTGCCGCTACATCATGTGTGCGCGTTGCGTCCTAACTATCGCTATGTCGACCTCATGACCATGATGATCAATACGTACCCGGAGGCTGTTCGTTGTGTTGATAAAGTAAGTTGTGGTGAGGTGGCTTTGAAAACCAGGCACTAACCCCGTTGACCTCGTCTACAGAATGGACGGACGCCACTTCATGTATTGTGTGGAAACACGTGTGTGACAGTGCAGGCACTTGGTGTCTTTGCCACGTCACTTGTGGAGCTCACACTCGTGCAAGACACGGGCGGGAACTTGCCACTCCATCACCTCTGTCGAAACTCAACGTGTGACATTGGCCTGATCAAGAAGCTGGGGTCGGATACTTCTGCTTATGCGGCGATCAATGACGTATGACCTATTCAATTCTTGATGCAGTATGGTAGCGGGATGACACGTTTTCGCTGTTGTTGGTTGTGTGGTTCAGGACGGCCAAACACCAATGCATTGCTTGGTGATAACTGGCTCCCAACTGAATAAGCCAGTGCTTCATCATCTCCTCGGGAATTTTCCAACGACAGCACTGATGCGAGATTTGGTACGCGAAAGTTGGAACTAAACTGTGAGACCCTGGAACTTACTATTAACGTCTTCTTGTAATGTGCAATTCATTAGATGGGGCGTACTGTTCTTCACTGGGTTTGTGAGCGCCATGAACTGGATCCGAGCGTCATTCAAACTGTCCTTGCAGCAGCAGCTGATTCAGCTTCTCTACCAGATAGCGTACGTATCAGTCTTCAATTTCTTTCACCTTTTGCATGCTAAACCCCCGTGCTGTGTTTTTTTTTAGAACGGAGATTTGCCTCTTCACATATTGTGCCAGAACGAAAACCTTACCCGGGAATCACTCTGTTTGGTACTGCAAGCGTACCCAGCAGGCCTAAACACTCTTGCGAAGGTTGTTTGCAGTTCCACCCAAGCTCTTGCTAGTAGTAGCCTGTACATTCACGCGGTCAATAACTTTGGTTTTCGTCGATTGCAGGATGACTTGTCACCGCTCCACTTCCTCTGCTCGAACGAGAGCTGCAATGTCGACATGCTGACAGACTTTTTCTCGGTTGATAGCGACAATTCATCATGCGCCAAAGCTGACAAGGTAACGTCTCAGGTTTAAAAGCTTTGCAGCAAAACCATGCAGTAATTGTATTTGTTGACTGTATCGTTTCATTCCAGTTCGGAGCTACAGCTCTACACTTGCTCTGCATGAATGAGTCCATTTCCACCGATCTGTTACGCACGACACTCCTAATGTGCTGCGAAGATTCATTTACTCAAGATGTGGTAAGCTCTATTGTGTCACTGAGTTGGCTTGTATTTTCGTGTGATCTAAGTAAGTGTGTTGAACCCATTTATCTAGCATGGTCGATCACCACTTCACTATATGTGCATGAATCATTCGGTGTCGTCTGAGCTTCTGTGGCTCTTTTTCGATCGAGGCCACGACCTAGTCCGTCAAGTCGACAAGGTATTGAGTATGTGCACCAGCTACAATTGTCAGCTCACTAATGCAATCTTTTGTACTGTTAGGACGAGAGAACACCCCTACATTATCTCTGCAGCAATGTCAAGGTAACACCGCGCGTTCTAGAGATCCTCTTTGACAGCTGGCCTAGCGCAGCGTTGGTCGCGGATCGGGTAAGTATCCATGGTGTCAGATAACCTGATCTTCGTTCATTGCCTTAACTGATTTGGTATTATTTTCGGTCCCTGCAGGATTTTAAGCTTCCAGTGCAGTACTTGGTCGATAACCCTTCATCTTCCCCCGAAACAACCGCATTGCTAATATGCGGGCCAGCGTCGTATCGCCATCGGTACGAGTTCTTGAGCGTGAACGGACAGTGCACGTGTTTCACACAAGGTTCCGAGGTGGTATACGTGCAAACAAACGTCGCCATGGATTCCAATACCGCAACAAAAGTTCTCGTCAAATTCTACTCGCCAAAAGCTCTCGTGGATCATGAACAAATCATGCTTCTTCGCCTTAAGACTGCGGTACGTTTTAACTCAATGCCCTCGAATCGTTGTCGACTTTCTGATATATTTTATTTTAAATCTAGGCGGAAATTCGAGACGAGTATGTTAACTACTCCCCAATTGTGCATGAGACGTTTGAAAATGCTAAACGGAGGCTAACGTTGCGCAGTATCGATGTCGCTCCTGAAGACCACAACGGGTAAGCTTACAGTACCTCACTGGACTATAGCCAACTTATCACCGAAAACTCGACCGTTTTGTGCTAACCCGTAGCGCCAATGTGGATACGAATAGTGATACGACTATCACGATGGACTACGCACTGGTGATGGTTGCTCCCCTGTATACCCTGGAAGGCTTGAGAGCGGAAAAAATGTGTGACTCGGAAGCAACCCGAGCGATCACCACTGAAGTCGCCAATTGCTTGGTTTTCTGGCACTGTGATGCACGTATGGTCCACGGGAATATCGTAAGTTTGCTTCCGATTGCATGCACAGTTGAACCCTGTACAGATATTTGAACCTCCTTTTCTTATCCTCTCAGACGCTGCAAAACGTGGGCCAGTTTGAAGGCCGGGGTCTCTGCCTGTTCAATTTGACCACTAGCCGGGAGCTATACGACCAGCGTACGATTGGCACTCATGCCATTCCGCTGAGCTCGTGTCCACCCGAGGCGGCAAAGGCTTTCATTGCTAAGGAGGAGTTTTTACCCACTCTGGCCTCTGATATGTGGCAGTTTGGGTGTCTTGTGTACGTGCGCATTTCAGTGGATGTGGTATTCGATTCAAACTAATTCTTCTGTGTATCTGGCATACAGATATCAACTGCTGACCGGAAGCACTTTGCTCGAGCGATTGGCCCCTTGGAGTTATTCCATCGGCCGTGAGCAAGGACTGCACTTGATATGCTCTCTCACTGACGCAGTGCTCGAGCCTCTCATCGCTGAAACTGCGCCAGAATTTCGAGTCTTGCTCCAGCGAACTCTTGTCGTGAATCCAAGTTACCGCTGGGGAATCGATCGCCTAATGGTTTGTTGTTGTTCCTACCTCTAGATTTAGTTGAAGCCTTGACTGATATTTGTTTTCGACATGTCTGGCCAACAGCGCGTCGAGGACGGATCTGCGTTGCCGTCATTCGTGACAAGCGAAGCCCCGTCGCATGAGTTTATCGGCAAAACTTTGCAGCAGAAGACGGAAGATGCGCTGGCCGACGGCACCGAACGGTCTCGGTCCGTCAAGCACGCGCAAGAGCAACTGGAGTTTATGAAGAAGGAGCAGTCGCTCCTACGCCACACGCTCCTGTCAACAAAGTCGCAGCTTCGGGATGTTGACCAGGTAAAAACTGTGTTCTCTCTAGCAAACTGAAGACGCTGCATCACTCAGTACTTCTTTGTCGTCTAATGACACAGGTGCGAACCAACCTGCAACTGAAAATGGCCGAGCTCCAGACTCAGATGACGACCGAGGTTCGTCATAGACAGGAGGCACAGCTGGAGGCTCAATTGCTAGCACGCAACCATCAGGCCATGACTCTCCAGCTGCACACGACAGTGCAAATGCTGCTGAACCTCGTTCCACTCGCCCGCAAGGTAATACTACAAATACTTGCGCCGTTAACCTTGGCAACATTCTGACCTCTCGGCCTTCTGTTGCACCTTGCAGGTCTACGGCGCCGCTGCGGACGATTTCCTGTCGAGTGCACTAGCGCAGTCCACTGGAGTCTCTCCCCCCAATGCCAACCCAGCAGACCCAGCCAGCCTGCGACGCAAGAACAGCCCCATGCAGCTCCTGAAGACCCAGCTGCAGCACTCGGTGTTGGCGCACGGGTGCGTCCAGAAGTGGGCCACCAGCACACCGCCCAGTGCATTGGCAGTGGCGTTATCGGACGAGAACTCGGGCAGCAATTCTGCCACAGAAGACACGCCCGACGACAATGAAGAGAAGGCTCGTAGCCAGGCAGAAGAATCGGATGGGGCTGCTGCTGTGGCTTGAACAGCGTGGTCTCGACACGGTAGCTCAAAGTTGAAGTGGCTGGATGAGTGTCTATAATGTGAATAATACGAAAACGAACACTTTTTCAGTCATTTTTGATTTTGAATCTGCGAATCAAAATGGCGCGAGCGGTGGGAGGTTCGCGCGCTGTGGAGACGTTCCTGCGCAACTTCGAGGGCGAGAAGGCTCGCTACCAGGAGATCCTCGAGATTACGCTCTGCTACGGCGTGCAGTGCCTCGCGCGCACGTTCTCGCTTAAGGGCATCAGCTGCAACGAGCTGCGGACCATCACAGGTACAGGAGGATCGATAGCTGTTAGTCTACAGTCTCAGTTAATGCCACTAACTAATTCTATGGACTGCAGGCTATGACGCAGCCAAGACACGGGACTTTTACGTGCGCAACGCGTCTCAGCCAATTGGCAGAGAGGGGGAAGTGATGCAGCGCTCAGCGGTGGGAGTGCGTGCCAAGCCGTCGCACTCGTGGAGAGATGGAGAAGTGGAGATGCCAGACTTCCCGGAGCCGTCTGCAGGGGCTCAGAGCGGACCCCGTGCTGCTATAGAGAAAAATGCTGCAAGTTCCGGAGCTTCGAGTGGCGCTTTGTATTCATTGCCCCCGGCATTTGACGAGATCGACTTCCACTCGAAGTTGCTCGGGAAACCGCTGGTGGATTTGGCGTGGAAGGAGTTCACATGCAGGGAGGGATCGCAGATCAAGACGAGGGAAGAGCTGGAGGAGAAGCTCCTTCGCATGGACCAGAGAAAGTCGCCGACGACAATCCCTGCGACTGAATTGCCAGTCGCTACTTTTGCGGAGTTTTTAGGCGCGTACGTGGCAGAGTGTGTGCGTCAAACGCACAGCGCGATACGGAGAAGTAGCGACATAAGTGATGAGGAAGACAGTGGGCAGAGGGAGAGCGCTTACAGCCGACGAAGCGCGATGTCGGACTCGGTCAGCTCTCCAGTGACGGGCAGGTCTGGACGCAGCGTTTCAACCCCAGGTGCTGCAATGGGGAATACCAAGACCAAACAACCTGTGGTTGCTGAATCGGAGAGAAAGCAGCGCCCCTTCCACCCTCAGCCACAGCGACGGCAGCCTCGTCAGGTGCCCCGGTCGCTTCAGCATGTGCAGTCGAGGATTCAGCCCGACCTGGACGCTCGGCGACAGAAGCTTCTGCGAGTTAAGAAGACACAGTCCCAGAGGATGGCAGAAACGTTGGCGCGCGCGCGTCTGGCTGAGTATGATGCGCGGCGAGAGTTGCAGGACGTCCGTGATCGATGGCTTGGCTCCAAGAAGTTGCCCATCAGTGAAATAACGAAAGGTATGTTGACGCGGATTGTGACTAGCTTCTTTCAAAAGCAGCAACTTACATATTTTTGATGCATTCACAGGCGCTGCAGCATTGGAGATAGTGGATGACTTTATGAAGAGCCCACTTATGGACAAGTTCGGTGGCGATAACTCACTTGCGTCGGCTTCGAAACAGCCGCGAGAGTAAGCTTGCCATAGTGCCCACTTTGTTGCGAACTGTTAGTGGCGTTAACGGTATTTCTGTTTTTTTTTCTTTTCATGACCCAGTGTCTCCACTAGCAGGCGTCAAGATCCACTGAAAGAGGAGTTGTATGGCACGGCGGCACTGGATAACTCTTTCCTTGGCTGCAAACCTGCACCGGAACCGCGACGACAATCGAAGAACGCACCAAAGCCACCGAAACGCCGTACGATGTACAGCATGATGCAGAAGTCTGAACTCGGTGAAGACAACTCACATGCCTTGATATTGCGCAGACTACAACGGTTGGCTCGGCGATTTCGGACCGCTCCATACAAAAACTGTTCGGCCAGAGTGGGATGAGGACAACGCTGGAGCTGAACCTGACCACCGTAAGTGTGCAGATGGGAGAACAAATTTAAAGGAGAGGCTAACAGTGACGCGTTATGAACTACAGGTATCGGAGGCACCAAGTTTGAGTGGAACTTCGAGCAGTGAGTGAGCGTGTTTATCCAGTATCTGGTCACCGTGCGAAGTGATTCATGACTAATTTTTTGTGCCAGTCTCCCCGGTGGACAACACGAACCCGTTGATGGTCGTGAGCAACACTACACGAATTCTCGCACTCGCGTTGGGCGAAGTACGAGTTACAACGATGGAGCCAGGGACATTAGTGATAGCTTTGTAGACGACATGAGCGATGCGCTCAGCACCAACTCCGATCCGGTCTTTAGATGGCTTAAAGATGCCGTTTGATTTTTCTAAAGCTTAACTCTTTTGGTACCATAGCAACAAATCGCCTATATGGACAATGTGATGTCCCTAACATAGCAACGCTTGTGATTTGATTGGGTAAAATTGGTTAGATTGCGATACGTTTATTCTTCTGAACAACATAATGTCCATAGTAAAAATGTTTTTAGGAGCATCCCGCCACCAAACCGCAAAAAATTTTGAACATCGCTCGAAGCGTGCAATGCAAAATTTATCATCACCGCTCAAACTTTCACGGCCACCCGGCAAAACTGAATGACGGCGGAGTGTTGACGGCCAAGCGCCCATAGTTCTCGTCGAGCTTCGAGTCAAGATGGAGACGTAGCACGCACACGACGTAGGCTTGATGGAAGCCCCGCGATGTGCGCTTGCGGCGGCGGCGGACGTGTCGTGTCCTGGAAGGTGGACACGTTGCCCGAGGGCGGAGTCGTGCGCCTCGTCCAGTTGCCGGAGACTCCGACGGAGGTCGCGAACGACCACGCGACGACGTTGAGCATGTTGGCCGCCGGTATGGCGGCCTACTGAGGCTGTGCGGGCTGGCGTTGCGAATGATGAGCTGTGAGCCCGTGAGGATGGAGAAGTTCTACTACTACTTGCACGCGCACGACCGGGGCGTGGTGAAGGCCCTGCTGATGTGCGCTGGTGGCGGCGTCGTGCGCCTCGTCCAGTTGACGGAGACTCCGACGGGGGTCGCGAACGACCACGCGACGACGTTGAGCATGTTGACCGCCGTTATGGCGGACTAGTTGCGCTGTGAAGGCTGTCGATGTGAATGGCGATGAGCTTTGCGCCCGTGAAGATGGAGAAGTTCTCCTACTACTTGCACGTGCACGACGTGTGCGTGATCGAGGTCCTGCTGATGTGCGCTGGTGGCGGCGGTGTGCGTGTCGTGCCCTCGAACATGGAGACGTTGCCCGAGGGCGGCGTCGTGCACCTGGTCCAGTTGCCGGAGCCTCCGGCGGAGGTCGCGAACGACTACGCGATGACGTTGAGCTTGTTGGTCGCCGATATGGCGGAGTAGTTGAGCTGTGCAGACTGGCGTTGCGAATGGTGAGTTGTGAGCCCGTGAGGATGGAGAAGTTCTACTACTACTTGCACGAGCACGAGTTGGGCGTGGTGAAGGCCCTGCTGATGTGCGCTTGCGGCGGCGGCGGACGTGTCGTGTCCTGGAAGGTGGACACGTTACCCGAGGGCGGTGTCGTGCGCCTCGTCCAGTTGCCGGAGACTCCGACGGAGGTCGCGAACGACCACGCGACGACGTTGAGCATGTTGGCCGCCGGTATGGCGGCCTACTGAGGCTGTGCGGGCTGGCGTTGCGAATGATGAGCTGTGAGCCCGTGAGGATGGAGAAGTTCTACTACTACTTGCACGCGCACGACCGGGGCGTGGTGAAGGCCCTGCTGATGTGCGCTGGTGGCGGCGTCGTGCGCCTCGTCCAGTTGCCGGAGCCTCCGGTGGAGGTCGCGAACGACCACGCGACGACGTTGAGCATGTTGACCGCCGTTATGGCGGACTAGTTGCGCTGTGAAGGCTGTCGATGTGAATGGCGATGAGCTTTGCGCCCGTGAAGATGGAGAAGTTCTCCTACTACTTGCACGTGCACGACGTGTGCGTGATCGAGGTCCTGCTGATGTGCGCTGGTGGCGGCGGTGTGCGTGTCGTGCCCTCGAACATGGAGACGTTGCCCGAGGGCGGCGTCGTGCGCCTCGTCCAGTTGCCTAGAGCCTCCGGCGGAGGTCACGAACGACCCCATGACGACATTGAGCATGTTGGCCACCGGTACGTCGAACAATTGCGGCTGGCGTAGCGGATGACGGGGTGTGAGGATCGCGATGCTCTACTACTACTTGCACGTGCACGGCGTGGGCGTGGTGAAGGCCTCGTCCAATTGCCGGAGGAGGGCACAAACGACCACGTGACGAAGTTGAGCATGTTGACCGCCGGTATGGTGGACTATTGGGGCTGTGCAGGCTGGCGTAGCGAATGGTGAGCTGTGCGCCCGTGCGGATCGAGAAGTTCTACTTCTACTTGCACGCGCACGACGTGGGCGTCGTGAAGGTCGTGCTGATCTGCGCTTGTGGCGGCGGTGGACGTATTGTGTCTCCCAAGATGGAGACGTAGCCTGAGGGCGGCGTCGTGCGCCTCGTCCAGTTGCCGGAGCCACCGGCGGAGGTCGCGAACGTACCTGTTACGACGTTGAGCATGTTGACCGCCGGTATGGCGGACTACCGAGGCTGTGCAGGCTGGCGTAGCGGATGACAAGCTGTTAGCCCGCGAGGATCAAGAAGTTCTACTACTACTTACACACGCACGACCGGGGCGTGGTGAAGGCCCTGCTGATGTGCGCTGGTGGCGGCGTCGTGCGCCTCGTCCAGTTGACGGAGACTCCGACGGAGGTCGCGAACGACCCCGCGACTACGTTGAGCATGTTGACCGCCGGTATGGCGTTCGGACATCAGTCGGTCGTGCGAGCAAATGCAGAGACTGGCAGCCAGGAGCGACGGAAGAAAAGTAGACCATTGATGGGGGGAGCAACCCGGTGGACCGGAACAGATCCCGTTGGGGGTGGCGATGGTGGCCAAGTGCAGCGCGCTGGCACCGGATTAGATCATGTCGGAGTCGCATGACGGAGGCCACATCGGAAACCGGTGCCGACAGCTAGTCGTATACATCGAATCACTATATCGTTGATAGAGGTAATGATAGCAAGTTGATTGAGTATGTAAGAGTTACTAAGGAAAGGAAGGTTGACCGTCTAGCAAGCAAGTATTTACGTACTTCTGTTCGGTTGCTGGAAGTCTCAAGCTGCGGCTCCTATCTCTGCGCAGCCACGCCCGTTCCCAGAGCCCGTCGATCGTCAAGCATAGCATACAGTAGTATGCATACGCATAGCATACGTGCCAGTGTTGAACAGCATGGCTGGGTTGTCGAGCATGCTGGAAGCCTTCCGCAGCGTGGGTGGGTGCGAAGGATACCGTGCTCGCAGCTGCGAAATCAGTTTAGGAGGGTGGGTGGCGCCCCCATGGTTTTGTTGTGTGGCACACAAAAATCGCCTTGATCTTGGCGACCGTCGAGCATCGAGGGACGACGCCTGCGCGCTCGTGAAGAGGGAGGGGATGCTACGAGTGACACGCGCCACGTGCCGTACGCCACGAGCGCGTTGTGAAGATCCTGCTGATGTGCGCTACTAGCGGGGGTGAACGTGTCGAGTTTCGGAAGATGGAGACGTTGCGCGAGGACGGCGTTGTGCGCCTCGTCCAGTTGCCGGAGAATCCGACGGAGGTCGCGGTGTGAAAGGCAAGCTGTGAGCCCGTGAGGATCGACATGTTCTACTATTACTTGCACGCGCACGGCGTGGGCGTGGTGAAGGCCCCGCTGATGTGCGATTGCGCGGCGGTGTGCGTGTCGTGCCCTCGAACATGGAGACGTTGCGCGAGGACGGCGTCGTGCACCTGGTCCAGTTGCCGGAGCCTCCGGCGGAGGTCGCGAACGTACCTGTTACGACGTTGAGCATGTTGACCGCCGGTATGGCGGACTACCGAGGCTGTGCAGGCTGGCGTAGCGGATGACAAGCTGTTAGCCCGCGAGGATCAAGAAGTTCTACTACTACTTACACACGCACGACCGGGGCGTGGTGAAGGCCCTGCTGATGTGCGCTGGTGGCGGCGTCGTGCGCCTCGTCCAGTTGACGGAGACTCCGACGGAGGTCGCGAACGACCCCGCGACTACGTTGAGCATGTTGACCGCCGGTATGGCGTTCGGACATCAGTCGGTCGTGCGAGCAAATGCAGAGACTGGCAGCCAGGAGCGACGGAAGAAAAGTAGACCATTGATGGGGGGAGCAACCCGGTGGACCGGAACAGATCCCGTTGGGGGTGGCGATGGTGGCCAAGTGCAGCGCGCTGGCACCGGATTAGATCATGTCGGAGTCGCATGACGGAGGCCACATCGGAAACCGGTGCCGACAGCTAGTCGTATACATCGAATCACTATATCGTTGATAGAGGTAATGATAGCAAGTTGATTGAGTATGTAAGAGTTACTAAGGAAAGGAAGGTTGACCGTCTAGCAAGCAAGTATTTACGTACTTCTGTTCGGTTGCTGGAAGTCTCAAGCTGCGGCTCCTATCTCTGCGCAGCCACGCCCGTTCCCAGAGCCCGTCGATCGTCAAGCATAGCATACAGTAGTATGCATACGCATAGCATACGTGCCAGTGTTGAACAGCATGGCTGGGTTGTCGAGCATGCTGGAAGCCTTCCGCAGCGTGGGTGGGTGCGAAGGATACCGTGCTCGCAGCTGCGAAATCAGTTTAGGAGGGTGGGTGGCGCCCCCATGGTTTTGTTGTGTGGCACACAAAAATCGCCTTGATCTTGGCGACCGTCGAGCATCGAGGGACGACGCCTGCGCGCTCGTGAAGAGGGAGGGGATGCTACGAGTGACACGCGCCACGTGCCGTACGCCACGAGCGCGTTGTGAAGATCCTGCTGATGTGCGCTACTAGCGGGGGTGAACGTGTCGAGTTTCGGAAGATGGAGACGTTGCGCGAGGACGGCGTTGTGCGCCTCGTCCAGTTGCCGGAGAATCCGACGGAGGTCGCGGTGTGAAAGGCAAGCTGTGAGCCCGTGAGGATCGACATGTTCTACTATTACTTGCACGCGCACGGCGTGGGCGTGGTGAAGGCCCCGCTGATGTGCGATTGCGCGGCGGTGTGCGTGTCGTGCCCTCGAACATGGAGACGTTGCGCGAGGACGGCGTCGTGCACCTGGTCCAGTTGCCGGAGCCTCCGGCGGAGGTCGCGAACGACCACGTGACGACGTTGAGCATGTTGGCCGCCGGTATGGCGGAGTAGTTGCGCTGTGAAGGCTGGCGTAGCGGATGGCGATCTGTGAGCCCGTGAGGATCGAGATGTTCTACTTCTACTTGGACGCGCACGACGTGGGCGTGGTGAAGGTCGTGCTGATGTGCGCTTGTTGCGGCGGTGGACGTGTTGTGTCTCCCAAGATGGAGACGTAGCCTGCGGGCGGCGTCGTGCGTCTCGTCCAGTTGCCGGAGCCTCCGGTGGAGGTCGCGAACGACCACGCGACGACGTTGAGCTTGTTGGTCGCCGATATGGCGGAGTAGTTGAGCTGTGCAGACTGGCGTTGCGAATGGTGAGTTGTGAGCCCGTGAGGATGGAGAAGTTCTACTACTACTTGCACGAGCACGAGTTGGGCGTGGTGAAGGCCCTGCTGATGTGCGCTTGCGGCGGCGGCGGACGTGTCGTGTCCTGGAAGGTGGACACGTTACCCGAGGGCGGTGTCGTGCGCCTCGTCCAGTTGCCGGAGCCTCCGGCGGAGGTCGCGAACGACCACGCGACGACGTTGAGCATGTTGACCGTCGGTATGGCGGCCTACCGAGGCTGTGCAGGCTGGCGTAGCGGATGACAAGCTGTGAGCCCGCGAGGATCAAGAAGTTCTACTACTACTTACACACGCACGACCGGGGCGTCGTGAAGGCCCTGCTGATGTGCGCTGGTGGCGGCGTCGTGCGCCTCGTCCAGTTGACGGAGACTCCGACGGAGGTCGCGAACGACCACGCGACGACGTTGAGCATGTTGACCGCCGGTATGGCGTTCGGACATCAGTCGGTCGTGCGAGCAAATGCAGAGACTGGCAGCCAGGAGCGACGGAAGAAAAGTAGACCATTGATGGGGGGAGCAACCCGGTGGACCGGAACAGATCCCGTTGGGGGTGGCGATGGTGGCCAAGTGCAGCGCGCTGGCACCGGATTAGATCATGTCGGAGTCGCATGACGGAGGCCACATCGGAAACCGGTGCCGACAGCTAGTCGTATACATCGAATCACTATATCGTTGATAGAGGTAATGATAGCAAGTTGATTGAGTATGTAAGAGTTACTAAGGAAAGGAAGGTTGACCGTCTAGCAAGCAAGTATTTACGTACTTCTGTTCGGTTGCTGGAAGTCTCAAGCTGCGGCTCCTATCTCTGCGCAGCCACGCCCGTTCCCAGAGCCCGTCGATCGTCAAGCATAGCATACAGTAGTATGCATACGCATAGCATACGTGCCAGTGTTGAACAGCATGGCTGGGTTGTCGAGCATGCTGGAAGCCTTCCGCAGCGTGGGTGGGTGCGAAGGATACCGTGCTCGCAGCTGCGAAATCAGTTTAGGAGGGTGGGTGGCGCCCCCATGGTTTTGTTGTGTGGCACACAAAAATCGCCTTGATCTTGGCGACCGTCGAGCATCGAGGGACGACGCCTGCGCGCTCGTGAAGAGGGAGGGGATGCTACGAGTGACACGCGCCACGTGCCGTGCGCCACGAGCGCGTTGTGAAGATCCTGCTGATGTGCGCTACTAGCGGGGGTGAACGTGTCGAGTTTCGGAAGATGGAGACGTTGCGCGAGGACGGCGTTGTGCGCCTCGTCCAGTTGCCGGAGAATCCAACGGAGGTCGCGAACGACCACGCGACGACGTTGAGCATGTTGACCGCCGGTATGGCGGCCTACTGAGGCTGTGCGGGCTGGCGTTGCGAATGATGAGCTGTGAGCCCGTGAGGATGGAGAAGTTCTACTACTACTTGCACGCGCACGACCGGGGCGTGGTGAAGGCCCTGCTGATGTGCGCTGGTGGCGGCGCCGTGCGCCTCGTCCAGTTGACGGAGACTCCGACGGGGGTCGCGAACGACCACGCGACGACGTTGAGCATGTTGACCGCCGTTATGGCGGACTAGTTGCGCTGTGAAGGCTGTCGATGTGAATGGCGATGAGCTTTGCGCCCGTGAAGATGGAGAAGTTCTCCTACTA
Source organism: Phytophthora vignae f. sp. vignae (assembly GCA_016169955.1). NCBI lineage: Eukaryota > Oomycota > Peronosporomycetes > Peronosporales > Peronosporaceae > Phytophthora > Phytophthora vignae. The sequence continues at coordinate 249,606 of JABJUM010000054.1, read as the reverse complement.
CTTGCACGTGCACGACGTGTGCGTGATCGAGGTCCTGCTGATGTGCGCTGGTGGCGGCGGTGTGCGTGTCGTGCCCTCGAACATGGAGACGTTGCCCGAGGGCGGCGTCGTGCGCCTCGTCCAGTTGCCTAGAGCCTCCGGCGGAGGTCACGAACGACCCCATGACGACATTGAGCATGTTGGTCGCCGATATGGCGGAGTAGTTGAGCTGTGCAGACTGACGTAGCGGATGACGATCTGTGCGCCCGTGAGGATCGAGATGTTCTACTTCTACTTGGACGCGCACGACGTGGGCGTGGTGAAGGTCGTGCTGATGTGCGCTTGCGGCGGCGGTGGACGTGTTGTGTCTCCCAAGATGGAGACGTAGCCTGCGGGCGGCGTCGTGCACCTCGTCCAGTTACCGGAGCCTCCGGCGGAGGTCGCGAACGTACCTGTTACGACGTTGAGCATGTTGACCGCCGGTATGGCGGACTACCGAGGCTGTGCAGGCTGGCGTAGCGGATGACAAGCTGTGAGCCCGCGAGGATCAAGAAGTTCTACTACTACTTACACACGCACGACCGGGGCGTGGTGAAGGCCCTGCTGATGTGCGCTGGTGGCGGCGTCGTGCGCCTCGTCCAGTTGACGGAGACTCCGACGGAGGTCGCGAACGACCCCGCGACTACGTTGAGCATGTTGACCGCCGGTATGGCGTTCGGACATCAGTCGGTCGTGCGAGCAAATGCAGAGACTGGCAGCCAGGAGCGACGGAAGAAAAGTAGACCATTGATGGGGGGAGCAACCCGGTGGACCGGAACAGATCCCGTTGGGGGTGGCGATGGTGGCCAAGTGCAGCGCGCTGGCACCGGAGTAGATCATGTCGGAGTCGCATGACGGAGGCCACATCGGAAACCGGTGCCGACAGCTAGTCGTATACATCGAATCACTATATCGTTGATAGAGGTAATGATAGCAAGTTGATTGAGTATGTAAGAGTTACTAAGGAAAGGAAGGTTGGCCGTCTAGCAAGCAAGTATTTACGTACTTCTGTTCGGTTGCTGGAAGTCTCAAGCTGCGGCTCCTATCTCTGCGCAGCCACGCCCGTTCCCAGAGCCCGTCGATCGTCAAGCATAGCATACAGTAGTATGCATACGCATAGCATACGTGCCAGTGTTGAACAGCATGGCTGGGTTGTCGAGCATGCTGGAAGCCTTCCGCAGCGTGGGTGGGTGCGAAGGATACCGTGCTCGCAGCTGCGAAATCAGTTTAGGAGGGTGGGTGGCGCCCCCATGGTTTTGTTGTGTGGCACACAAAAATCGCCTTGATCTTGGCGACCGTCGAGCATCGAGGGACGACGCCTGCGCGCTCGTGAAGAGGGAGGGGATGCTACGAGTGACACGCGCCACGTGCCGTACGCCACGAGCGCGTTGTGAAGATCCTGCTGATGTGCGCTACTAGCGGGGGTGAACGTGTCGAGTTTCGGAAGATGGAGACGTTGCGCGAGGACGGCGTTGTGCGCCTCGTCCAGTTGCCGGAGAATCCGACGGAGGTCGCGGTGTGAAAGGCAAGCTGTGAGCCCGTGAGGATGGAGAAGTTCTACTATTACTTGCACGCGCACGGCGTGGGCGTGGTGAAGGCCCCGCTGATGTGCGATTGCGCGGCGGTGTGCGTGTCGTGCCCTCGAACATGGAGACGTTGCGCGAGGACGGCGTCGTGCACCTGGTCCAGTTGCCGGAGCCTCCGGCGGAGGTCGCGAACGACCACGTGACGACGTTGAGCATGTTGGCCGCCGGTATGGCGGACTACTGGGGCTGTGCAGGCTGGCGTAGCGGATGACGAGATGTGCGCCCGTGCGGATCGAGATGTTCTACTTCTACTTGTACGCGCACGACGTGGGCGTGGTGAAGGTCGTGCTGATGTGCGCTTGTTGCGGCGGTGGACGTATTGTGTCTCCCAAGATGGAGACGTAGCCTGAGGGCGGCGTCGTGCGCCTCGTCCAGTTGCCGGAGCCTCCGGCGGAGGTCGCGAACGACTACGCGACGACGTTGAGCATGTTGATCGCCGATTTGGCGGACTACTGGGGCTGTGCAGACTGGCGTAGCGGATGACGAGATGTGCGCCCGTGCGGATCGAGATGTTCTACTTCTACTTGCACGCGCACGATGTGGGCGTGGTGAAGGTCGTGCTGATGTGCGCTTGTTGCGGCGTTGGACGTGTTGTGTCTCCCAAGATGGAGACGTAGCCTGAGGGCGGCGTCGTGCGCCTCGTCCAGTTGCCGGAGCCTCCGGCGGAGGTCGCGAACGACTACGTGACGACGTTGAGCATGTTGACCGTCGGTATGGCGGCCTACTGAGGCTGTGCGGGCTGGCGTTGCGAATGATGAGCTGTGAGCCCGTGAGGATGGAGAAGTTCTACTACTACTTGCACGCGCACGACCGGGGCGTGGTGAAGGCCCTGCTGATGTGCGCTGGTGGCGGCGTCGTGCGCCTCGTCCAGTTGCCGGAGCCTCCGGTGGAGGTCGCGAACGACCACGCGACGACGTTGAGCATGTTGACCGCCGTTATGGCGGACTAGTTGCGCTGTGAAGGCTGTCGATGTGAATGGCGATGAGCTTTGCGCCCGTGAAGATGGAGAAGTTCTCCTACTACTTGCACGTGCACGACGTGTGCGTGATCGAGGTCCTGCTGATGTGCGCTGGTGGCGGCGGTGTGCGTGTCGTGCCCTCGAACATGGAGACGTTGCCCGAGGGCGGCGTCGTGCGCCTCGTCCAGTTGCCTAGAGCCTCCGGCGGAGGTCACGAACGACCCCATGACGACATTGAGCATGTTGGTCGCCGATATGGCGGAGTAGTTGAGCTGTGCAGACTGGCGTAGCGGATGACGATCTGTGCGCCCGTGAGGATCGCGATGCTCTACTACTACTTGCACGTGCACGGCGTGGGCGTGGTGAAGGCCTCGTCCAATTGCCGGAGGAGGGCACAAACGACCATGTGACGAAGTTGAGCATGTTGACCGCCGGTATGGTGGACTATTGGGGCTGTGCAGGCTGGCGTAGCGAATGGTGAGCTGTGCGCCCGTGCGGATCGAGAAGTTCTACTTCTACTTGCACGCGCACGACGTGGGCGTCGTGAAGGTCGTGCTGATGTGCGCTTGTTGCGGCGTTGGACGTGTTGTGTCTCCCAAGATGGAGACGTAGCCTGAGGGCGGCGTCGTGCGCCTCGTCCAGTTGCCGGAGCCTCCGGCGGAGGTCGCGAACGACTACGCGACGACGTTGAGCATGTTGATCGCCGATATGGCGGACTACTGGGGCTGTGCAGACTGGCGTAGCGGATGACGAGATGTGCGCCCGTGCGGATCGAGATGTTCTACTTCTACTTGCACGCGCACGATGTGGGCGTGGTGAAGGTCGTGCTGATGTGCGCTTGTTGCGGCGTTGGACGTGTTGTGTCTCCCAAGATGGAGACGTAGCCTGAGGGCGGCGTCGTGCGCCTCGTCCAGTTGCCGGAGCCTCCGGCGGAGGTCGCGAACGACTACGCGACGACGTTGAGCATGTTGATCGCCGATTTGGCGGACTACTGGGGCTGTGCAGACTGGCGTGGCCAACGGCGAGATGTGCGCCCGTGCGGATCGAGATGTTCTACTTCTACTTGCACGCGCACGATGTGGGCGTGGTGAAGGTCGTGCTGATGTGCGCTTGTTGCGGCGTTGGACGTGTTGTGTCTCCCAAGATGGAGACGTAGCCTGAGGGCGGCGTCGTGCGCCTCGTCCAGTTGCCGGAGCCTCCGGCGGAGGTCGCGAACGACTACGTGACGACGTTGAGCATGTTGATCGCCGATTTGGCGGACTACTGGGGCTGTGCAGGCTGTCGTAGCGGATGACGAGATGTGCGCCCGTGCGGATCGAGATGTTCTACTTCTACTTGCACGCGCACGACGTGGGTGTGGTGAAGGTCGTGCTGATGTGCGCTTGTGGTGGCGGTGGACGTATTGTGTCTCCCAAGATGGAGACGTAGCCTGAGGGCGGCGTCGTGCACCTCGTCCAGTTGCCGGAGCCTCCGGCGGAGGTCGCGAACGACTACGCGACGACGTTGAGCATGTTGATCGCCGATATGGCGGCCTACTGGGGCTGTGCAGACTGGCGTGGCCAACGGCGAGATGTGCGCCCGTGCGGATCGAGATGTTCTACTTCTACTTGCACGCGCACGATGTGGGCGTGGTGAAGGTCGTGCTGATGTGCGCTTGTTGCGGCGTTGGACGTGTTGTGTCTCCCAAGATGGAGACGTAGCCTGAGGGCGGCGTCGTGCACCTCGTCCAGTTGCCGGAGCCTCCGGCGGAGGTCGCGAACGACTACGCGACGACGTTGAGCATGTTGATCGCCGATATGGCGGACTACTGGGGCTGTGCAGACTGGCGTGGCCAACGGCGAGATGTGCGCCCGTGCGGATCGAGATGTTCTACTTCTACTTGCACGCGCACGATGTGGGCGTGGTGAAGGTCGGGCTGATGTGCGCTTGTGGCGGCGGTGGACGTATTGTGTCTCCCAAGATGGAGACGTAGCCTGCGGGCGGCGTCGTGCGCCTCGTCCAGTTGCCGGAGCCTCCGGCGGAGGTCGCGAACGACTACGCGACGACGTTGAGCATGTTCATCTTCGATATGGCGGCCTACTGGGGCTGTGCAGACTGGCGTGGCCAACGGCGAGATGTGCGCCCGTGAGGATCGAGATGTTCTACTTCTACTTGTACGCGCACGACGTGGGTGTGGTGAAGGTCGTGCTGATGTGCGCTTGTGGAGGCGGTGGACGTGTTGTGTCTCCGAAGATGGAGACATTGTCTAAGGGCGGCGTCGAGCGTCACGTCCAGTTACCGGAGCCTCCGGCGGAGGTCGCGAACGTACCTGTTACGACGTTGAACATGTTGATCGCCGATATGGCGGCCTACTGGGGCTGTGCAGACTTGCGTAGCCAACGTCGAGCTGTGCGCCATGAGGATCTAGATGTACGCCTCGTCCAGTTGCCGAAGCCTCCGGCGGAGGTCGCGAACGACTACGCGATGACGTTGAACATGTTGATCGCCGATATGGCGGACTACTGGGGCTGTGCAGACTGGCGTGGCCAACGGCGAGATGTGCGCCCGTGAGGATCGAGATGTTCTACTTCTACTTGTACGCGCACGACGTGGGTGTGGTGAAGGTCGTGCTGATGTGCGCTTGTTGCGGCGTTGGACGTGTTGTGTCTCCCAAGATGGAGACGTAGCCTGAGGGCGGCGTCGTGCGCCTCGTCCAGTTGCCGGAGCCTCCGGCGGAGGTCGCGAACGACTACGCGACGACGTTGAGCTTGTTGATCGCCGATTTGGCGGACTACTGGGGCTGTGCAGACTTGCGTAGCCAACGGCGAGCTGTGCGCCCGTGAGGATCGAGATGTTCTACTTCTACTTGCACGCGCACGACGTGGGCGTGATCGAGATCCTGCTGATGTGTGCTGGTGGCGGCGGTGGACGTGTAGTGTCCTTGAAGATGGAGACGTTGCACGAGGGCGGCGTTGTGCGCCTCGTCCAGTTGACGGAGACTCCGACGGAGGTCGCGAACGACCACGTGACGACGTTGAGCATGTTGGCCGCCGATATGGTGGAGTAGTTGAGCTGTGCAGACTGGCGTAGCGGATGACGAGCTGTGCGCCCGTGCGGATCGAGATGTTCTACTTCTACTTGCACGCGCACGATGTGGGCGTGGTGAAGGTCGGGCTGATGTGCGCTTGTGGCGGCGGTGGACGTATTGTGTCTCCCAAGATGGAGACGTAGCCTGCGGGCGGCGTCGTGCGCCTCGTCCAGTTGCCGGAGCCTCCGGCGGAGGTCGCGAACGACTACGCGACGACGTTGAGCATGTTCATCTTCGATATGGCGGCCTACTGGGGCTGTGCAGACTGGCGTGGCCAACGGCGAGATGTGCGCCCGTGAGGATCGAGATGTTCTACTTCTACTTGTACGCGCACGACGTGGGTGTGGTGAAGGTCGTGCTGATGTGCGCTTGTGGAGGCGGTGGACGTGTTGTGTCTCCGAAGATGGAGACATTGTCTAAGGGCGGCGTCGAGCGTCACGTCCAGTTACCGGAGCCTCCGGCGGAGGTCGCGAACGTACCTGTTACGACGTTGAGCATGTTGATCGCCGATATGGCGGCCTACTGGGGCTGTGCAGACTTGCGTAGACAACGTCGAGCTGTGCGCCATGAGGATCTAGATGTACGCCTCGTCCAGTTGCCGAAGCCACCGGCGGAGGTCGCGAACGACTACGCGATGACGTTGAACATGTTGATCGCCGATATGGCGGACTACTGGGGCTGTGCAGACTGGCGTGGCCAACGGCGAGATGTGCGCCCGTGAGGATCGAGATGTTCTACTTCTACTTGTACGCGCACGACGTGGGTGTGGTGAAGGTCGTGCTGATGTGCGCTTGTGGAGGCGGTGGACGTGTTGTGTCTCCGAAGATGGAGACATTGTCTAAGGGCGGCGTCGAGCGTCACGTCCAGTTACCGGAGCCTCCGGCGGAGGTCGCGAACGTACCTGTTACGACGTTGAGCATGTTGATCGCCGATATGGCGGCCTACTGGGGCTGTGCAGACTTGCGTAGCCAACGTCGAGCTGTGCGCCATGAGGATCTAGATGTACGCCTCGTCCAGTTGCCGAAGCCACCGGCGGAGGTCGCGAACGACTACGCGATGACGTTGAACATGTTGATCGCCGATATGGCGGCCTACTGGGGCTGTGCAGACTTGCGTAGCCAACGTCGAGCTGTGCGCCATGAGGATCTAGATGTACGCCTCGTCCAGTTGCCGAAGCCACCGGCGGAGGTCGCGAACGACTACGCGATGACGTTGAACATGTTGATCGCCGATATGGCGGACTACTGGGGCTGTGCAGACTGGCGTGGCCAACGGCGAGATGTGCGCCCGTGAGGATCGAGATGTTCTACTTCTACTTGCACGCGCACGACGTGGGCGTGGTGAAGGCCGTGCTTGGGGCGATGGCGGCTGTGATGCCATGTAATGCCAGGCTGTCGCCTGTGATGCCAGGCTAACGCTTGTGATGCCAGGCTGACGCCTGCGATGCCAGGCTGACGCCTGTGATGCTATGCATTGGCGGCCTAAAAAAAGCCCGTGGTGCTGGCTCCTGTGATGCTAGTCTTGTGGCTTTTGATGCCATGTCTGCGAAAAAGATCAAATGGGTTTTGCTAGGATCCGCGTCGGTTGTAAAATGGCTGGTGTCATGTGGAAAATATCAATATCGAAGAGAAGAAAAATGTATTAGCAGCACGACCTGGTGCGCGTCGGCCGTCGGCTAGGCAAAAGGTGTGAATTCGCTACTGAAATTCATCGTTGGTGAAGGAGGATCTATCACGATGTCGAGCCGCGTTGGGTGTTCGGTGGCTGAGGGAGCTGAAGCCTTTCGACGGGGGTGATCGACTTGTTCTTCTTGGTTCGGGTTTTGAAGAGGCTATTTCCTGTAGCTGAGGCGCAGACAAGGTCTAACGCCTCACGGACACTTGGGGTCGATGTCTGACGAAAAACATCTTGAAAGTGGTATGCTGCAAAGCACTCGACATGGAAACCGACCTGGCATTCCGCACAACCGAAGCGTGAACGTTTCTGAAATCCGCGCATGCGGCAAAGGAGACACTTGAGTTGCCCGTCCGAGTCCACGGTTGAATTAGGGGTCAGAATATGAGCACTCAGGATGCCGCCAACCACTCCACTTGGACCTGTCTCCGTTTTTTTTTCGCTTCATTGACCTCTGTGAATCCCTGTCTGCTAGCTGTTTAGCCGTCAGTTGTTCGGCAATCCGACGTTTGAACTCACGAAGTGATGGTTTCGGATATCCTGCCGGCGTCACTTCTTGAAACAGAGCAAAGGCATTGATCACACACATATCAAGCGCCCATGTGAAAATGCTCATTGCCAATCGCATTTCCTTGCGCCTGGTAGGATTGGTCGAGCGTAATTGATCCACACGGTCCACACCATTCATCGCGGTGTTGTAGGCTGCAATCACGGCGGGAACCATAAAGGTTTTCTTGTGAAGGTTTTCGTTACCCGTCCATCGCTTGATTGGAAATAGTCCGTGTACGCATTCAATGGCATCAGGGTCATTCGGAGTCATCGTGAGCTTAGTGGGCGTTTTTGCCAGATCGTTCGTGTAAAACAGAACAACTTTCCGATCCTTGAACACAATGTAGCCTGCGTTGGGTGCGAAGACGGTCCTTGGAGGTGGGAACTTACTTCGGGACTGCTTTGGAATGTTACGTTGCGACTTTGTGTGTTCCTGCTTCCGCTGGGTGTAACCATCTTCTTGCTCTTGTACGGCGATAAGCTCCCAAGCTCCTCTTGGTGCAGCCTCGACACGCTTGATCGCAGCAGCAACTGCCGACTTGCTCCTGTTATCCACGTTGTTTTCTCTTACTGTTCCGACTAGCCTTGTTTCTCCATCCGAAAACTTCGACAACGCTTTTGCCAAGGCGTGACGGGTATAGAAATTGTCTGTAACCATGAGACGTCTCCCGCTAGGAGACTCCACTATTGAAGCCTGATGCCCCATCATAGCAACCCAAAGTGCAGAGGCACTATCCTTTTTAATTGCGATGTCGGGGTTGACAAGGGTCCGGTTGACAGGCGCTGTGAGACTTGGGAAAAGCTTCGTGTAGCGCGCAATCGGTGTAGTTCGTGACCGATTGCCCGATCCATTATCCCAAACACTGTGGACGTAAAGCGAGGCCCACCCAACGGATGCATAGAACCGAATAGCGTATTTATCCGGCTTCGACGGAATATACGATTTAGCCCGCGTGCGGGCTTTCGTTCGAACACTGCATTCATCGAAGGAACTCACACCATAAGGGACCGCAATCTGCGCGAATCTTTTTTGCATGTGCTCCAGGATGATACGGCTATGCCAGAGCGGGTCGTTTCCATCGCCTGAAGACATGTGTAACGGGTGAAACTTCACCCGTGCGCGAATTGCCTGGAATCGCGCTCTAGTCATAGTTTGAGAAAAGTCCTTCTGTCCAACGAAACGTTTTTCACTCCAGAACTCGGAAATTTCACTGAGCGGGCATACACTCATGGCGAGCTCGAGTCCGATATAGGCGTCAAATTCATGATCAGTGGTTTCCTTTTGCCCATGCTGCTTCAGCCCTTCATTCGTCCAAATCTGAATCCGTTTCTTGAACTCTCGTGTGATGAAAAGCGAAAATAAACCAAGTTCCCCGTGATCCTCAAACGCCTTCTCGACTCTTCGCCTTTCTGCAATATGTAGTCCACTAGAAGTCTTCAAGCTGTTGATGTAGGCTTCGGCCGCGGAGGTTTCGTGGTCGGACCTCTGGTGTTGACTGCTACTGTCCGGGCGCTCCTCTGCGCGAGATGTATCATCCTCTGAGTCGATATAGTCACCGTAGTCGCTGTTGTCGCTGTTTGTGCTCCCAAGGATATCTTCTCCTTCGTCTCCATCACTCCCGATGATCGATTCGAGGTCATCGCCGACTGTAGTACCATCTTCGGAACGAGGGCTCGCTGCCTCGACCACGCTCGAACGATACTTTGCACGTCTCGGTGCAGCAGCAGCAGCAGTTTCGCCACTTCTTCTAGCACGACTCGGTGCCTGCAGAGCAGCAGATTCGCCACTTCTTCTAGCCCGTCTCGGTGCCTTAGCCGCCGTCGATTCACCACTCTTTTTTCGCCCCGTAGTTCTTGTTCCAGCCGTTTTCGACCGGGTTTTGGCCCCCGCCATGATTGTGAAATGAACGGTGACAACAGGGGAGCGCCCAGCTTACACAGTGATTGGTTGACGTAGTTAACCAAAACCATGCTATTCCTCTGGTCCAAAACAGGCGTCAGCCCCGCAATACACGGCTTCACAGGCGTCAGCCTGGCTCACAGGAGTCCGCCTGGTATCTCATGGCGTCAGCCTGGCATCACAGGCGTCAGCCTGGCATCACAGACGTCAGCCTGGCATCACGGCCACCACTACCACAAGCGCTTATCAGCGGGGTCTTCTCGACGCGCACGTCGTGCGCGTGCAAGTAGTAGTAGAACTTCTCCATCTTCACGGGCTCACAGCTTACCATTCGCAACGCTAGGCTGCACAGCTCAACTACTCCGCCCTATCCGCGACCAACATGCTCAACGTCGCCACGTGGTCGTTCGCGACCCCCGTCGGAGTCTCCGTCAACTGGACGAGGCGCACGACGCCGCCCTCGGGCAACGTCTCCATCTTCGAGGACACAACACGTCCACCGCCACCACAACCGCACATCAGCGGAGCCTCCATCACGCCCACGTCGTGCGCGTGCAAGTAGTAGTAGAACTTCTCCATGACACGAGGCGGTTCCCTGAAATTTGCCGATGATGTGCCGTCACCCTGTCGACTCGGAGCTGGTATCGAACTATGATTGGTGGATAAGCTTGGATGAGTACGGCTGTACCCGTGTGACACGGATGACGACTGTGGGAGAGAAGTGATCCAGTGGGATGAATCCAGTGCCTGACCGCAGATGGGCCCAACTGACTGGAAGTGTGGATCCTGGGAGTGCACACCCAGGATTTCAGAAGAACACTCAGTCCAGTCCCGGACTTTCCCTTACGATGAGTGCCTAAAGCCTGGCGGAAAGTGTCTCTGGAGAACGTATCCCAGAGTACACCTCATCTTGCTGTGGGTCAGAGCACTACTATGGATTATATCTCCTGAGAACCACCCCCCCACTACTACCGTGAACATGCGTCGGAAGCTGTACAACCCGCTAAGTGTTTGTACTTGTGGAGATAAACGAGAGTCTGTGGAAAATACAACTTGGTATCCAGAGTACCACATGGAGACCCTGAGAATCACCCCGGATGGACAGGTGATCCAGAGTTCCAAGTGATCCCCTGGATTTAGAGTGTGAACCCGGACTCCCCATACCGAAAACAAGTACTCCCAAGTCAACACCCAAGAATCCCCAAGAACCCTCAAGAGTTCCCCTGAATTCCACTGAGTCTCAGGAGTGATCCAGAGTATCACATGAATTTCTGAGTTTCGAGCCAGTTGGGAGTCAGTCTGCAATCAAAGTGATGCGTGACCTTGAAGATCGAAGTGAAGATCTGCTGACTGAATACTTTCGAGGAGTCGAGAGGGAACCGATAACCATACGAACCCAAGTCCAAGGACCCACATTTGGCACTTTGGACGCCTTGCGACAATGGAATCGCAAGCCGATCGCAAGTTTGGACCGCTGAACCCAAGGTATACTGAAACCAAGATATTTGATCCCAAGCATAGTGAAGTGAAGACATTTGCCCGTAAAAGAATGCAGAAGAGAGAAAGAAGTAAGAGAGAGAAGTAGCCGATAAAGACAAACAGAGTTCCTTTTACCCTGTACTGCGCAAGTGACTTCGGCCAAGCCTGCCGACGGAAATCCGGAGGACCCGAGACTACGACCGCGGGACGCTAAGGGCACATCAACGGCGAAGGACAGCCGTCGGTGTGGACTCCATCAAACCTCAAGTCCAGTTAGGTGGGGACCAGCGACGGCCTTGAGCCTCCTGGAGTGATCCATCTATTTCATATCCTAGTTGGGTCACTTGCTGTGCTCGTGGTAGCCCATTTCATATTATTCCAGAGGGTATTCTGGGTGCTAGGTAGTCGCCTCCAGGATTTTGTATTGACTGCTTGTGTGAAGGGAAAGGTAACTGATAGTGATTGTATTTTCCTCCTGTATTGGAGGTGGTGCGCGTTTGTGTGAGTCTCAGGGGAGCTAGGCCCCTGAATTTCAGACTCGAGTGAGCCTAGTGTGTGAGTGACCCACCGTCCAAGGGTCCAAAAGAATAAGTGACGGCTAGTTGTAGTGTTTGTATACTCTGTATTTGTTGGTTTTATCGAGCTAGGAGGGCATTTGGGTAAGGTGTCTTCTGAGTTCCTCACCCCAGAGTTGACTGAGATCCTGAACTCTGAATCTGTGATATTCTGGGTTTCGGGTGATCTGATTCTCTGGGTTTTGCCTCTAGTGTCGAGGTGCGTTCTGGATTAGACGTGCACCTCAGCGCTTCTTCAAGGCTATATTCAAGTTTGGTGGAGTGCCGTTCCGTCAAAGACAAACGAGCCGACAGGGATTACACAAGGTACCCACGTCAACCAAGGAGAGTGATCCTCAGGGTTTAAAGCTTCGCGGCTGCGAACCTCTGGATTTATCTTCTTGCTGTTGACTCTCAAGTCGATTCTCTGGGTCTACACCCTAAGAACCTTCTTGGGCTGCGCTATACGAACCCCCCTGGGCGATAAAGGTTTCATCGGCCTCGCCTCAGCTGGTGCGCGTGCCCGGATTTGATTGTCGAGGATTTCACCGAACTCAAGAGTCGAAGAACTGCTGAGTGCCCGTCAACTTCAAGCGAACAAGATGGCTGGAGGACGAGGGGCGAAGAAGAGTGGACGCGGGGACGGAGGACGCGGTGAGGCGTCACGTCAGTCGCGTCGTGTTCAAGGTTTGGAGCCTGAAGAGCAGAAGGATCTGGATACTGTGGTCCGTGACGCTCGGAAGGCGAAGGAGGCTGCTCGCGAGAGCGAGGCAGCGCAAGGTGGGGACGCCAAGGCGTCTGCCGATCAAGATCAGTCCGCTGCTGGACCTCCGACGCAGGATGAACAAGCTTCGTCCAGAGATCAAGGTTCATCGGAGGCGGTTTCTGGGTCGCAGACCCCTGGAGTCCCAGAGGAGCATACCCGTGAGGGTGGTGCTCAGGCGTCTGAGGGAGGCGCCAATGCGGCTGAGCCCCCGGAGGTGATCGACTTGGTGTCATCTTCGGACGAGTCTGTTGTGGAAGTGAAGCCGGAGCCCGTGCGAGCGAAGGAGGAGGCGAAGACTCAGAGTTCCAAGGTGAACTCTGGGTTCGCACCACCCGAACCCAGGGTTTCCACGTCAAGTTCGCAAGTGGTATCCAGGATTTCTTCTGAGAACGAGGTCCAGGACACTACTGTTTCCGCTCCAGACGCTGAGAACATGGTGTTGTACGTCCGACGTGAGGTTCGACGCTGGGAATGTTGGTTTCATTGACTTATTCCTAACCTAATAGAGCTTAACATATAAAGTGTGGGGAGAAATCCCCGCACCAAGCGGCAAGAGGAGCCATCCTCTCTAAAAAACGAGCGCCGGTCTGCGCTGCGTGAGGTTCGACGCTGGGAAGAGGTGAACCCTGGGAAGGTGACACCCCCGAGCGTTGTCTACGAGTGGCCGACTCCGAAACCGGATGCCAACTCGTACTTCGCGGCCGCGTATGCAACTGGAGACTACTTCAAGTGGCGGTTGTCTCTGGCGAACTCCGACGAAGCCTGGATCTCTGAGTTTCACCTCGCCCGGTGGGGTGTCGGAACTGCCCAAGATCTCATGGCGACTACGATTCCCCAGAGTATCATGACCGCACGTGAGTGTGTCGCCATTCTGCAGACTTTGTTTTTCGAAGCTGGTTTCGAGTTTGTCAACCTGATTCCCGACTGGTCTTCGACGCGCGCATCCAGGATTCCAGAAAACTTGGTGCGCTCTGTCATGGAAGAAACCCAGAACTTCATCGCCGTGGAGCTCGTCGAGTGGAGGCTGGTGATTGCTGGTGTACCTTTCAAGGTGAACTCTGAAGAACCACCGGTGACGAATGTCCCGGAACAAGCACCAAGACTGGACTACCACAAGGAAGACGGAGATGGTGATTTATTGATGACGGACTATGATGCGGATCTACTGGGACTACAGTTCGTCCTGAGATTCAGGGTCACTGGACTCAGGATTTCACGGAGCCCGCGAGGGTCAAGTGAAGGCGAGCCGCAGCGCAAGCGCACTCAGCATGGACCGCCACGCCCACAGGTCCCATCGACGCCATCAGCGTTGTCCACACCGTCGCTGTCCTCTCTTCCTGCGTACAAGTCCTCGGCCAGTGCTTCGCTTCAGAGTTCCACTCCCCTGAATTCCATGTCCAATGGGCGTGATCCTCTGGAGTTGGAAGCCAAAGACGTCGCTCCGGATTCTGTGCCAAGTGTCATCGGTACCTCACGAGCTTCGGACGAGAGTACGGCTTCAGGCGTGCAGACGTCTTATGGCAGCTCTTCGTCTTCGTCGATGCAATCACTGGGGCAACGAGTTGGAGCTCTGGCGCTGGTAGCTCAGAGTGCAGGCGGCTTCGCGGCTGCCGGAGATCTGGGATTCCAGGTCACCCGAACAGTCATCCCTCCGCGTCTTGTGTCAATTGATCAAGATGACGTTGAGATGGCGTCGTCCGTGCATTCTGACCCAGAGATCGCCCCCAAGAAGGCAATTCCCTTCGGAGTTCCAGCATCAGCTGCTGAGCCGAAACTCAGGGAACCAGCCTTGGTCTCTGGATTCGGCGGCCCGAAGGATGTCAGCGGTGACGAGCGGAGTCAACACCAAAGCTCTAGGAGCGAGGTGCGCTCTAGACGCTCGACGAAATCCAGGAGATCAGCCGTGTCAAGTCGCTCAAGTGGATCCAGAGATCTTGGATCAGCTTCGTCCGTGTCCGCTAGGTCGGGGCCTGCCCAAATCGAGCTGAATGTCTTGCGACAGCAGCAGGAATGGCAGGCCCGCATGGAGCAGGAGCAACGCGAGTTCCTCGCCAGAGAACGTCTTGATGCTCTGGAGCGCGAGCGACTCAGGGAACAACGCGACTTGGAAGCGCGTCGCCAGATCCAGGAACTCACGGATCGTCTGGTTCATGCAGAGATTGCCCGAGGGGAGGCGGAACGGCGTGCGCAAGAGGCGGAAACCCGTCAAACTCAGGATTCCTCAAGGATCCAGAATGTGACCCAGTATTTCACCGAAAAGTTACGCCTGGAGCGTGAGCGCCTGGAGGCTGCCTACGCTGAGCGCTGGCAAAAGCGCGAAGCCGAAGCTGACGCTGAACGTGCGCGCTGGGCCTCGGAGACGTACGAGAACTGGAAAGCACAAGTGGCGTCTCTGGAGCAGAAGGTCCAGGAAACCGAGGCCGCAAGAGAGCAGGAGCGTGAGTCTTCCCAGAATATCCAGCGGTTTCACGCCAGTCAAGTGCGCGACCTTCGAGCAACATTAGCCCAAGTTCAAGCGCGGCGCGCAATCGCTACCCCTGATTTGGCAACCAACGTGAGGCCGTCAGCGACTCAGAACCCTGAAATCGCAACTCGACCCCAGGAGTCCAGTGGCGTAATCAATGGAAACGCAAGTGTCGCAGGACAGAGACGGGAGACAACTGATTCGAACAACACTTCCGAAGTCGCCGCCTCCCAGTTAAGGGTGACCCTCGCGCAGCATCCCGCCGACACTTCCGGCAGAACGAAGCAGGCCAAGCGAGGACATAGTGCTACGGAGACCAAGGCGACCCAGGACATCAAGCAGGAGCCTGCGCCTCTGGAGAAGACTTCGGAGCCCAGGAAGGTAACGACCTCTAAGGCCTCGCAAGACTCTAAGACAGACTCCAAGCGCTCCGCGGCCAAGAAGAACCCGCGCAAGAAGAAGAAGCGCCAAGACTTCAACCCGCCCTCAGACTCGGACCCAAGTTCTGACTCTAGCGATGACAGCTCGTCCTCTGAAAGCGATGACAGTTCGGACGAGAACTCTGGAGTTAACCTGACGGCGGCTTCTACGGCTCAAGCCGGCACTACGCTTCTGACGTTCCGACCGTACATCAACTCGAATACTCTGGGTGAGTTTGATACCAAGGCGTCACTCAGGGAACGCGTGCATTGGTGGGAGCGTTTTGCGAACATGGCCGCTCAAGGGGGCTGGTCCACGAAGATGCGAAACCAGGAACTCAAGCTGAAGCTCTCAGGAGCTGCGCGTGACTGGTTCAATCAGTTGCCCAAGCATACTCAGCGCGACTGGAAGGAGCTGGCGTCTGCGTTCAGGAAGAAGTACTGCAAGGCACGCTCGTCGTACTCTGAGCGGTACTTCACGATGGAGATGAAGAGCTCAGAGAGCGCTCTGGATTTCTTCTATCGCCTGAATTCCGCCGCTGGTAAAGCTGACATTGACTTTCGCAAGTCATCGAAGCGTCTGGAGAAGCACATCCTGAGGTTCATCACGAAACTCAAGGACACGCGCCTCAAGACGTCGCTGCAAGGCCAGAGATTCAGAAGCATCGCCGACCTGGAGTACGCTCTGGAACAAGATGAAGAGGTGTGGAGTCGCAGTGACCAGGATGCGCCACCACCCAGAGTTCGCGACTTTCGTGCTGACAACATTCCTCAGGGGCGTTTCAAACCGAAGCGTGCTGGACGTGCGTATGTGACTAGGGGCGACGTCTCTGACTCTGAGTCGGAGGAAGACCCGGAAACTCACGCTCGTTTTCAGGAAATCTCGGATGAACCCAGAGTGTCAACCCGAACTTCAAGCGCGAACTCAGGGTCAACTCGAGAGAACTCTGGAGAAGACACTGCCACGTCTAACGCTGGAAGCTCGACGAGCATGCAGGGTACGGAGTGGACTCAGACATTGACGAACGAGGTCTATCGTGTGATGGATAACATGGGATGGCGCCCACCAAGTGCCCAACCAGGATCGAACATGAATTCTGGGTTTCGCTCGCCTCGCCGCGAGAACCCAAATTGGGACAAGCTCTGCGAGAAGTGCGGCAAGTGGGGACATCCAGAGGAGAACTGCTGGAAGGACATGAAGTGTGATCGCTGCCTCGAAACGGGTCACCCGACGCACATGTGCCGCGCGCAACCGTGTGAGAATTGCGGCAAGTTGCATCTCGGGAAACCCTGCGAAGACTGGAAGACGCTGGAAGCTGTGAAGAGACTCGCCCGCCAAGGTGCACTGAAGGACACTGCCGAGCCAAATCCTGGATAAACTTCTGGATGGCGAAGCAAACTCTGGGAGGCCGTCAAACCAATAAGCCCGCTGGGTGGGGACCCAGTACGCGCCGGGCTAAAGAAGGCCCCAGAGTTATGTGTTCTAGTGTATGTAGGCCCGGAGCTGAGAACAAGAACCCAAGATAACCAACAATGCATGACTACTTTGATTCAGGATTTCACGAATTCCCCTGAATTTCAACGTCCTGAACAAGTGAACCCAGGAGAAGTGAACTCTGGAGCGATTACGGAGTACAAGCTGAACCTTGGGGAACGCTATGGATGGTGGGAAAACAACGATCCTGATCCGAAGAAACGTGATGTAGTGATGGTGCACGGTGCTGTGAACGACTGTCGGACAAAAGTTCTCCTGGATACCGGTGCGACTGTGAATATTGTGAGTTTCGACTTAGCGCGTAAGCTCGGACTCAGACTCAAGTCGCACAAACAAACCAAGGTGTCTGGAATGGGAGGCGTTCCGACGTATATCGGCGCCAGTGCCCAGGTGAAGATCACCCTCGGCCCGAGAGTGGTGTATCTCCTGGATGTTTGGGTTGCTAATATCGGCGAAGGGATCGAAGTACTCCTGGGTATGAGTTTCATGTTTGCAGCTGGAGTAAGGATCAGCATTCGAGAAGGCCTCGTAACACTGCCGGATGAAGAAGCGATCATGATGTGTGGGTGGAATCCAGAGGATCGCCTGGGTGTCGACATGCCTGTGGAAACTACGGGAAGCTGGTACCTGGGTCCTGGGGAATCCAGAGTGGTGAAGATTTCGTATGGATCGACGAACCCACAGCGTGAGGTCGTGTGGGCAGGGCGCGGTGACCGCTGGGTAACGCACCTGATCTACGCGTCGAGGTCTTGGCCAGTCGCTGTGAAGGTGGTCAACATCTCCGACAA
The DNA here is from genome assembly GCA_016169955.1 of Phytophthora vignae f. sp. vignae. Classification (NCBI taxonomy): domain Eukaryota; phylum Oomycota; class Peronosporomycetes; order Peronosporales; family Peronosporaceae; genus Phytophthora; species Phytophthora vignae. The sequence continues at coordinate 231,889 of JABJUM010000054.1, read as the reverse complement.
GGACGTCTGCATTCACAACCGAACTCCGGTCGCTCGAATTGTGGAATATGGCTTCTTTCCGCGGGCTGGGCGCTTCGTACGCCCCGGTTCCTTTGCGTATCGTGAGTGGCAAACTCTCATTCTGGAGAGTGTTCAGTCGCGTGAGGGACGGCTGCGCGCAGAGCGCTTAGCTGCGCTGGAGCCATCGTGTGTGGAGACCCCAGAGTATCAGTGGCCTAAGAAGATCCTGTCGCGGCCTGCAAAAGGACCTGACATGGCCCTGCTCGCCTCGATCCTCAGAAAACCGGAAGCTCGTCGTGTGCGATTCGCTGAGGATGCATCAACCCAAACTGATGAAGTGTCTCCTGAAGATCCCCCTGAATTCCGAGACGCCGCTGTTGACACAAGCGACCTGGGCGACGCTCTCAAGGACACAAGGATCGACGCGATCGTGCAAGCTGACGAGATCCCAAAGTGCACGAGTCCCGAATGCGATACGGCCACTGAAACTCTGAGTTTAGAGGTTGAAGTTGGGAGTGATTCTCAGGATCAACAAAGTGAAGGCAGCGATGCTCTGGACTTCGAAGTGAATGATGATGATTCTCAGGGTGCCGTTGAAGATTACTGGGATATCCCGATCTCAGGGATGCCTGGGACTCCGCTGGAGAAGCTCAGGCAGGAGTATGAACGTTGCATGAAGGTTTCCACAGAGGATCTCGACTATGAGCCTGCGGTTTACATGCGCGAAGGTAGCGAGTTGCTCTCACAGTTGCGGGACCAGTTGGTGATGCTCCCCGAGATACAGGACTTGACACCTCAGTGTAAGATCGAAGAAGCTGATGTTGGGGTCCCTGGGAAAACGACTCCTGAGATGGAAAACCAAGTGAGGCGAATTCTGGGGTATCATCGGAAGATTTTCCTGGGAGACGGCAATGCTGCGCCTCCACCTGCCCGTGGAGTGGTCTGTGATTTAGATGTAGGCGACGCTAAACCTGTTGCCCAGCGTCCAAGGTCTATCGCACCACACCTGTGGACCAAGGTGTATGAACTTCTGAAGAAGCTCCTGGAGAACGGGTTGATTGAGACTTCTACATCACCCTGGGCATCTCCGATTGTCATCGTCCTGAAGAAGAACGGCGTTGACATCCGCATGTGTATTGACTATCGTGTGGTGAATGGCTTCATCAAGCTCTCGCACTACCCGTTGCCGCTCATTGATGACCTCCTGATCGGATTCGAGTCGGCAATGTGGTTCATGAGCTTGGATATGGCGAGTGGTTTCTGGGCCATCAAGATGACTGAGAGAGCCAAGTTGATCTCTGCGTTTGTCTGTCCCTATGGGCACTACCAGTGGGTCAGGATGCCTTTCGGCCTCAAGAATGCGCCGCTGATCTACCAGGCAGTCCTCAACAATTGCCTGTGGGGATTCTTGCGACTCTCCCCTGAGGAAGAGGCTGAGGTGGACCAAGACGTCTTGGATTTTCTGGGGTTAAACCCTGGGGAACCCAGGATTTCAGAGGACGCTGAGCCACGGCTCTCAGTGTTGACAGACGAGATGACGGTTTTCCAGCGTAATATCCCGGCGCCCTCTCAGATGGGTCCTGTTCTGGGTCGAAGCTCGTACATTGACGACATTGCCCACGGTGCACCAACCTGGGATCAGCTGTGCCAAGATTTGAACGCGCTGCTCTTCCGTCTACGTTACTGGAACATCTCTGTGAGTCTCCCCAAGAGCGAATTTGGGAAGCTGTCGATTCCATACCTCTCGCACGAGATCAGTGCCGAGGGTATCAGGGCAACTCCAAAAATCGCGAAGGGCGTCCAAGACTTGCCGTTTCCGACAACACTGAAGGGGGTCCAGAGTTTCATGGGAAGTCTGAATTACTACAACAAGTTTATTGAAGACCTTCCTGTGATCGCGGCTGTTCTGTACGAGCTGACTGAGGAACAAGTGAAACTCAGGAGAGACTTGTCCAGAGCTCAGGAAGCTTTTGAAATTCTGAAGCGCAAGATCGTCTCGACTCCGCTGTTGCGGCATCCTGACCGCTCCAGGCCTTTTGTGATTATTCCCCACGCGAACCCGTGGGCAGCATCTGCTGTATTGGGCCAGGAGTATGATGGAATTGTGCACCCAGTGAGGTTCACAGGACGAGTTCTGAATGACGCCGAGCTGAGGTACCACATCGCTGAGAAGGAGGTGGTCGCGATCCTGAGAGTCCTGGAAGTGTTTCGCACTCTGGTTGAAGGCAGCCCTAAGATCGTCGTTTACACGAGATACTCTGTGTTGAAGTGGTTGCTGACGTCCCAGTCGGCAGATGGTCGGACTGTCAAGTGGGGCCTGAAGTTGTCGCACTGGAACCTGGAGATACGCAGGGTTCAACGCGATGAAGACGGACTGGCTGCGATCCTGGGTGCAGGCATTACCCCCAGGGAACACTTGGATGAAGTCGCTGAGAACTTGATCCCAGCCAAGGGGCGCGTCAAACCGCCTGTGCCTATCAGTATGGAGATGCTGGAAGCGGACTACGAGGGTTGCATTCTGAGTTTCGATGGCGCAGCCAAGACGTCTACACGACAGGGAAGCTGTGGATGCATCCTGTGGCATGTTCCTGGATGGGAGATCCTGGATGCCCAGGGGTTCATCCTGGAGGATGTGACTGTCAATGATGCAGAGTACCATGGACTTCTGAAGGGGCTCAGCCTGGCGATCGAACGTGGGATTCAGGACATTGTCGTGGTAGGAGACTCCAGAATCGCCATTCAGCAAGCCCAGGGTCTCATCAACTGCAATCAGCCCAACCTCCAGAGGAAATTGGTCGAGTACGAGGTGTTGAAGACGAAGTTCAAGTCAGTCCGCTTGGTACATGTTAAACGAGAATTCAACCAAGCCGCAGACTACCTGACGTCGAAGACCCTAGCACTCGGCGAATCCTGGAAGGTCGAAGACGCTGACGAGCGAGTACATCTACAGTTGGTGTCCAAGATTCACGAGAAGTTAGTGAAACCTAAAGTGTTATTGAGCGTTGGAACTCAGGAGAATGGTTCTCAGGGTGATGACACTCTGGGTATCCCTGGACCAGAGTGCGCCCCGTTGCCCGTGGCCGCCAAGGTGTTCGCTGTCATGACCCGAGCGCAAACTCAGGGGGCAGAAGACCAAGGTGAACCTATGGGTCCTCTGGAATACCAGGCCGAACGCTGGCGACGGATCAAGGTGCATCAAGACAAGGATGACCACCTTTTGCAACTCAAGGATTTTCTGAAGGGCGACATGAGCAAGTTGTCACACGCCCAGGCGAGGAAGCTTGCGAAGGTTGCCGATGACTTTGTGCTGGATTCCAGAGAAGTCCTGTATCGCCTGAGCCGTTCTACGCGGGATCGCCCCAGAGACATGGTCGATGAACTCAGGCTTGTGGTTCCGAAGGCACTCCAACCGGACATCTTGCATTACGCTCATGAAGATTTTCAGGGTGGCCACCAGGGGATCACCAGGACGTATGAGAGATTGCGCTCTGAGTTTTACTGGCATGGCATGTACGCGGACGTGGAAGTGTTCGTCAAAGAATGCTTGGACTGCGCTAGCGGTAAGGGGCGTCCTCAGAATGCAGGGCCATCCCCTGGAAACATCGAACCCAGGAGGCCGTTTGAAGTTGTATCCATGGATTTCGTGACGCACCTGCCCAAGTCTGACCGTGGGAACACTTTCCTGTTGCTCTTTCAAGACTCGTTCTCAGGGTTCGTCATGTGTAAACCTATGAGTTCAACGACAGCTCAAGACGTCGCTGAAGTGTACGAGGAGCAGGTTTTCAGGAGGTTTGGAGCGAGCTCAATGCTGCGACACGACCAGGATCCAAGGTTCATGAGTGAAGTATTCACGCGATTCCGTGAACTTCTGGGCAGCAAGCAACGAGCCACTCTGGCATACCGCCTTCAGGCGAACGGACAGCAAGAGCGGTCGGTGCAGACAGTTGTACGTAGCATTCGTGCATACGTCGCTGAAGCGGACCAGAGTGACTGGGACGATCACGCTGAGCGGTTAATGTTCGCTCTGAATACGTCCTTCGACGCTACGCGCCTGGATACCCCCTTCTTCTTAGTGCACGGGTGGGACGCACACGGCACTGTATCTGCTATGCTAGGACCCAGACCGCCAAGTGTCCAGGAGCGCACAGCGTACGAGTGGCGCAGGAAACTGCAACGCGACTACAGCTATGCACAGGCCTGTGCAGAGGATCTTCAGAAGAAGGCCAAGCGAGCGCGCTCCGCCGAGCAGACCCGGAAGTGGAAGGAACTGTCAGATCGTCTGAAGTCAGGATTCGAAGCTGGTGATGCCGTCTGGCTGTATATACCCAAAGTACAGCCAGGTCTGAGCCGTAAACTAGCCCACATGTGGCATGGACCTTTCAGAATTCAGGAGATCCACGACAACTTTCGCGTGAAACTCAGGATCGAGAACACGGGATATCGCGTGAATCCCTGGGTACACGTGAGCCGCTTGAAACCCAGAGCACTTTTCCCGAAGAGACCTACTGTGGAGATTGATGTGGATGAAGACGATGACTTCGACGCGGCTCTGCTGCCTGAGGATAGCTGGGAACCTGACACAGCGAATGATGAGTATGAGGTCGAGCGAATTCTGGATCTGCGGTGGACCAAGCGAACTCGGACATCAAAGCGGACTCGTGAGTATCTTGTGAAATGGAAGGGCTATGATGAGACTGAGTGGTTGCCTGTGTCGAAGCTCAACTGCGGCGCTTTACTCTATGAGTTCAACCAAGGCGCGAGAGCGCGAGCCCGTTTCCAGGCCATGCAAGCCGGAGATGATCACCCAGGAGTTTAGTACTCTGGGGTGACAATGATCCAGAGTCACACGTGAAATTCAGAAGACGAAAATCCTGGGTAACACAGTGAAACTCTGGAGAAGATCGATGGAATGTGTGAAAAATGGAGATAGAAACGCGAATGTGAATTGATTTGATTACGGAGAAAGTGACAGTGCTGAGGCTTCGGCGCGGCGCTGAGCGATGAACTTTTCGAAGATATGGATAAGAAGGCTTGGTACAGTAATGAAGAACCCAAGGGGCGACTATGAAGATGACGAAACTCTGAAGGAAACTCTGAGGCAAAATGGAATCCTGTGTATTATTGAGAAGTTACGCTACGACACGCAGAATGCAAGCAGTCTTCACGATTCTGGCAGAGAGACACTCTCACTGGTACGCAAGTGACAGCGGGTTGAGCTTGCGGATGGCCGCAGGCTTGATGTTATTCTGGATGCGCTCCGGCACATACTGGAGCCACTCCTCATCGTCGGCCGTGTTCCATTGCACTCGGGCCGGCTCGCGCATGTCCAGTGCTGCCAGTTGTGTCTCAAGGTCATCGCATCGTGGGCCGCCAAGAATCCGGACCCTGGGGTCTTCCCAGATCCAATAACAGACCTTGTCAGGAAGCTTCCAGAGGCCGGGCTCGTGCAACAGGGAGGGAATGAACCCAGGAGTATTCTGAGACCGCTCCAAAAGTGCCTTGAACGTCCTACGAAGCGCATTGCGACGCGACCGGCGCTTGGCGTCCATAGCGATGTCTTCCTCCGCCTCGGTCGGAATAGGCACCCAGTGCCCCCGTTCCCAGATGGCTTGAGCGTGCTTGTGCATGGCGTCCACGATGTCCTCCACCAACTTGAGGGCCTTCGTAGCGAGCATGTCCCGCTCATGGAAGTAGAAGACCCGGATGCGCCCCTGAAGCATGGTCACCCAAGGCTTGGAATCCAGGATTTCTTGGTACGCTTTGCGGTTCCAGCGTTCATGAACCACATCGTACGAAAACTTGTGGATCTCGTACTCAGGAAACCCGGGAGTCTGGCATGACGCACTCTTGGTCGAACTTGGATACTGTACCAGGGTCCCATGGATACGCCAAGAGGTTTCGTCGTCCTCAGGAACTTCAATCTTCGCCAGCTCCTCAGCAGTCAACTCTGAGTATGACTTGCATGCGAGGGATGAAGGTTTCTTGGAACGCGCAGCGACCTTGGACGCTCGTGCCGCACTTGAACTCTGGGTACCAGACTTGGGCTTCTGAGGCTCCTTGCGACGCTGTTTCTTGGACTTGGGGCTGGGATCTTGGGACTTGCCAGTAGACCCAGAATACTTGCGCTTGCCGGAGGCCTTCGGAGGCTTTTCAGCCACGTCGTCCTCTTCAGCGTCCTCTTCAGCGTCCTCTTCAGCGTCATCGCCAGCGACCAGAGGCTCAGAGACGAGGTATTCCACTTCTTCCTCGGAGCTGCTGGAAGGACTTCCCTCTGGGTCTTCAGCCGGGGGCTTGTAGTCTGGATCATCCTCAGGGTCGTCCACGGTGGAGTCCGCGTCTTCGTCAGGATACACCACGTGATCATCAAGGTTTCTCCAGGGCGGTGGGACTTCTCCACGTCGGAGACGTCGATCCAGGCGCTCATCCGCCATCTCGTAGTAAGCCTCAGGAACGTACTTGCTCCATGGAGTCTTGTCCAGGCGACGCCAATACATCATGCTCACGAGCATCTTGATCAGTTGTGGTTGTCGGAAATGTCCGTGAGCCGCTCGGTCGCTGCCAATCCATTCCATGGCGCTGTCGTACTTGAGCCCGGCGAGAATAGCCTGGCGCACATCTGGACGGATCTCCTTCCAGACAACACCCCCAGGGAGCATCGTGTGCGCGGCCTCCTTGGATACCACAGTCTTCTCACCAGCACGACGCACAGAGTCGCGACCAGGCTGGTGGTCCGTGGGACGACGCTGGACCTTGTGAACTTTGGAACCCGTGGACTGCTGCGGCTTGCCCGACGACTCAGAATCCTTGGATTTCTTGGAACCTTGACTCTTCTTCGAGCCCTGAGGTCCCTTAGAATTCTGAGACCTTGAACCAGAAGTCGCCCCACGCCTGGGTTTGCTCCCAGGACCTGTGAGATCCAGAGTTTCAGGACGCGTAGGGTGTCCAGATCCAGACCCAGAAGACGGAGGCATGCGCGTGCTCTTCTCAGGATACGGAGCCACCGCGGCTTTGCGCTTGTCCATCGCCGTGACGCTGATGACGGTGTCCCAGGCCTCGGGCGGCTTTGAATCCTTGATGCAGAGTCCGAAGAGGTCGTGAAGGCGCTCCCAGTTTCCTGTGAAGTCCGTGTGCTCCTGGAGAAAATCTGAGAGTTTCCAGGGATCCATGGTGGCAGACTCGAGGCGCGATTTCAGGATCCGCACCTGAGTCTCAGAGTCGGACAAACGCGCCTTGAGCTGCGCCTTCTCGGACTCGAGGGCATCAATTTCGTCTTGATATCGCGCCTTCTGACGCTGCAGTGCAGCCTCGTGCTCGTGCTTCACGGATTCCGACTTGCCGAGGGCCTCTTGGACCTCTTGGAAGCAGTAATCACGAGTGAACTTCCATGCGCGCTTCCGTTCCTTGAGTTCGCGCTTCACGTGGACCAGTTCATCGACCGCTGCGAAGCCCTGCTGAGATTCAGCCAGAGACCGCATATGCTTGTATGCACCGAGAGTGCGGCGCAAGTAGCCGGTCATCTTGAACACGCGTTCCGCGAATCTTGTACTGTCGAAATGCTGCAGGAGCGAGGCCATTTCACGACGAATGCTGATGGAATTCAGAGAACGGTCCAACTCGTAGGCTGAGAGAGGTGAACTGCGAGGCCGCAACACGCCGGACCCAGCGTCCGCACCACAGACCTCCCTGAGCCACTGAAGGTCATCGTCCGACAACTCCTCGAAGCCTATCAGAGTGGTGACGCTACCGTAGCCCTCCGTAGCGAATGCACCATCACGAACGTCCCTCGTGATCGCTGGAACTCCTACGAGGTACGCGTTGGTTCCGAGATCGGGCGGCGTCGGGAGCCGCCAGTGTGGTGGGCGCTCAGGGATCGTGAACTCTGGGAGCTCCACGTCGCTGTCCTTCAGCATGCCCGAGAGGATGAGCCCCTGGACGTCGGTCACTGTCGCGTGACGAGGCGACTTGAACTCAGGAGCGTTCGCCGTAGCCGCACCAGATGCCGCCTCCTCCGCGTCGGGAGCCTTGGACTCTGAGTCTACGACTCCGGCCTCTGGAGTTGCAGCGTCAGCTGAGGCACCGCCATCAGCCTCGCGCATGTCGGTGTCGGGAGCCTGGTCTTCGTCGTCGGACGCCTTGCTTTCTGAGTCGGCGAAAGTGACTTGTCTGGCCTTTCCCTTAGGAACACCAGTCGAAGCGTCGCCGCCACTGTCCGCCTGCGCGCTGTCGTCGCTCGCAGTAGGGGCGCATGCAGGGCCGTCGACCGCGCGTTGCTGCGCTGGAGGAGGCGCGGGCGCTGTGCCTTGAACCGATGTCGCCGCTGGCTTGCCGTCCGTGGATGCGTCCGCCATGTCGATGATTTGTGAAATGGGAATGTGATTGTACGCCGCCCGTTGGAGTTTTTGCGGTTGAAAAGAGAACCTTGAAGATCGGCCCCGACCAACCGTTGGGGAGATAGGCGGCCGAAGTGTGTGAAATCCTGGGAGTCGACAGAGGGCAACGGCCGTATCGATCTCCAAGGCGCCTCGAATTCGGTGTTTTTGTGGCCTGGCCATGGTTCACCAGTTCGGGGTGATTTCCTCTTTGATGGACCCGGACCAGGAGGGGCGGTTGACACGAGGCGGTTCCCTGAAATTTGCCGATGATGTGCCGTCACCCTGTCGACTCGGAGCTGGTATCGAACTATGATTGGTGGATAAGCTTGGATGAGTACGGCTGTACCCGTGTGACACGGATGACGACTGTGGGAGAGAAGTGATCCAGTGGGATGAATCCAGTGCCTGACCGCAGATGGGCCCAACTGACTGGAAGTGTGGATCCTGGGAGTGCACACCCAGGATTTCAGAAGAACACTCAGTCCAGTCCCGGACTTTCCCTTACGATGAGTGCCTAAAGCCTGGCGGAAAGTGTCTCTGGAGAACGTATCCCAGAGTACACCTCATCTTGCTGTGGGTCAGAGCACTACTATGGATTATATCTCCTGAGAACCACCCCCCACTACTACCGTGAACATGCGTCGGAAGCTGTACAACCCGCTAAGTGTTTGTACTTGTGGAGATAAACGAGAGTCTGTGGAAAATACAACTTGGTATCCAGAGTACCACATGGAGACCCTGAGAATCACCCCGGATGGACAGGTGATCCAGAGTTCCAAGTGATCCCCTGGATTTAGAGTGTGAACCCGGACTCCCCATACCGAAAACAAGTACTCCCCAAGTCAACACCCAAGAATCCCCAAGAACCCTCAAGAGTTCCCCTGAATTCCACTGAGTCTCAGGAGTGATCCAGAGTATCACATGAATTTCTGAGTTTCGAGCCAGTTGGGAGTCAGTCTGCAATCAAAGTGATGCGTGACCTTGAAGATCGAAGTGAAGATCTGCTGACTGAATACTTTCGAGGAGTCGAGAGGGAACCGATAACCATACGAACCCAAGTCCAAGGACCCACATTTGGCACTTTGGACGCCTTGCGACAATGGAATCGCAAGCCGATCGCAAGTTTGGACCGCTGAACCCAAGGTATACTGAAACCAAGATATTTGATCCCAAGCATAGTGAAATGAAGACATTTGCCCGTAAAAGAATGCAGAAGAGAGAAAGAAGTAAGAGAGAGAAGTAGCCGATAAAGACAAACAGAGTTCCTTTTACCCTGTACTGCGCAAGTGACTTCGGCCAAGCCTGCCGACGGAAATCCGGAGGACCCGAGACTACGACCGCGGGACGCTAAGGGCACATCAACGGCGAAGGACAGCCGTCGGTGTGGACTCCATCAAACCTCAAGTCCAGTTAGGTGGGGACCAGCGACGGCCTTGAGCCTCCTGGAGTGATCCATCTATTTCATATCCTAGTTGGGTCACTTGCTGTGCTCGTGGTAGCCCATTTCATATTATTCCAGAGGGTATTCTGGGTGCTAGGTAGTCGCCTCCAGGATTTTGTATTGACTGCTTGTGTGAAGGGAAAGGTAACTGATAGTGATTGTATTTTCCTCCTGTATTGGAGGTGGTGCGCGTTTGTGTGAGTCTCAGGGGAGCTAGGCCCCTGAATTTCAGACTCGAGTGAGCCTAGTGTGTGAGTGACCCACCGTCCAAGGGTCCAAAAGAATAAGTGACGGCTAGTTGTAGTGTTTGTATACTCTGTATTTGTTGGTTTTATCGAGCTAGGAGGGCATTTGGGTAAGGTGTCTTCTGAGTTCCTCACCCCAGAGTTGACTGAGATCCTGAACTCTGAATCTGTGATATTCTGGGTTTCGGGTGATCTGATTCTCTGGGTTTTGCCTCTAGTGTCGAGGTGCGTTCTGGATTAGACGTGCACCTCAGCGCTTCTTCAAGGCTATATTCAAGTTTGGTGGAGTGCCGTTCCGTCAAAGACAAACGAGCCGACAGGGATTACACAAGGTACCCACGTCAACCAAGGAGAGTGATCCTCAGGGTTTAAAGCTTCGCGGCTGCGAACCTCTGGATTTATCTTCTTGCTGTTGACTCTCAAGTCGATTCTCTGGGTCTACACCCTAAGAACCTTCTTGGGCTGCGCTATACGAACCCCCCTGGGCGATAAAGGTTTCATCGGCCTCGCCTCATCCATCTTCACGGGCGCACAGCTCGCCATTCGCTACGCCAGCCTGCACAGCCCCAGTAGGCCACCATATCGGCGATCAACATGCTCATCGTCGTCGCGTGGTCGTTCGCAACGTCTACCGGAGGCTCCGGCCATTGGACGAGACGCACGACGCCGCCCGCAGGCTACGTCTCCATCTTGGGAGACACAACACGTTCACCGCCCCCCCCAAGCGCACATCAGCACGACCTTCACCACGCCCACGTCGTGCGCGTCCAAGTAGAACATCTCGATCCTCACGGGCGCCCAGCTCGTCATCCGCTACGCCAGTCTGCACAGCTCAACTACTCCGCCATATCGGCGGCCAACATGCTCAACGTCGTCGCGTGGTCGTTCGCGATCTCCGCCGGAGTCTCCGTCAACTGGACGAGGCGCACAACGCTGCCCTCGGGCAACGTCTCCATCTTCGAGAACAGAACACGTCCGCCGCCGCCGCCGCAAGCGCACATCAGCAGGGCCTTCACCACGCCCAAGTCGTGCACGTGCAAGTAGTAGGAGAACTTCTCCATCTTCACGGGCGCAAAGCGCATCGCCATTCCCATCGACAGCCTACACAGCGCAACTAGTCCGCCATACCGGCGACCAACATGCTCAACGTCGTCGCGTGGTCGTTCGCGACCTCCGCCGGAGGCTCCGGCAACTGGACCAGGTGCACGACGCCGTCCTCGCGCAACGTCTCCATCTTCAGAAACTCGACACGTTCACTTCCGCCAGTAGCGCACATCAGCAGGATCTTCACAACGCGCTAGTGGCGCACGGCACGTGGCGCACGTGGGGCGTGTCACTCGTAGCATCCCCTCCCTCTTCACGAGCGCGCAGGCGTCGTCCCTCGATGCTCGACGGTCGCCAAGATCAAGGCGATTTTTGTGTACCACACAACAAAACCATGGGGGCGCCACCCACCCTCCTAAACTGATTTCGCAGCTGCGAGCACGGTATCCTTCGCACCCACCCACGCTGCGGAAGACTTCCACCAGCATGCTCGACAACCCAGCCATGCTGTTCAACACTGGCACGTATGCTATGCTACGTATGCATACTACTGTATGCTATGCTTGACGATCGACGGGCTCTGGGAACGGGCGTGGCTGCGCAGAGATAGGAGCTGCAGCTTGAGACTTCCAGCAACCGAACAGAAGTACGTAAATACTTGCTTGCTAGACGGTCAACCTTCCTTTCCTTAGTAACTCTTACATACTCAATCAACTTGCTATCATTACCTCTATCAACGATATAGTGATTCGATGTATACGACTAGCTGTCGGCACCGGTTTCCGATGTGGCCTCCGTCATGCGACTCCGACATGATCTAATCCGGTGCCAGCGCGCTGCACTTGGCCACCATCGCCACCCCCAACGGGATCTGTTCCGGTCCACCGGGTTGCTCCCCCCATCAATGGTCTACTTTTCTTCCGTCGCTCCTGGCTGCCAGTCTCTGCATTTGCTCGCACGACCGACTGATGTCCGAACGCCATACCGGCGGTCAACATGCTCAACGTAGTCGCGGGGTCGTTCGCGACCTCCGTCGGAGTCTCCGTCAACTGGACGAGGCGCACGACGCCGCCACCAGCGCACATCAGCAGGGCCTTCACGACGCCCCGGTCGTGCGTGTGTAAGTAGTAGTAGAACTTCTTGATCCTCGCGGGCTCACAGCTTGTCATCCGCTACGCCAGCCTGCACAGCCTCGGTAGTCCGCCATACCGGCGGTCAACATGCTCAACGTCGTAACAGGTACGTTCGCGACCTCCGCCGGTGGCTCCGGCAACTGGACGAGGCGCACGACGCCGCCCTCAGGCTACGTCTCCATCTTGGGAGACACAATACGTCCACCGCCGCCACAAGCGCAGATCAGCACGACCTTCACGACGCCCACGTCGTGCGCGTGCAAGTAGAAGTAGAACTTCTCGATCCGCACGGGCGCACAGCTCACCATTCGCTACGCCAGCCTGCACAGCCCCAATAGTCCACCATACCGGCGGTCAACATGCTCAACTTCGTCACGTGGTCGTTTGCGCCCTCCCCCGGCAATTGGACGAGGCCTTCACCACGCCCACGCCGTGCACGTGCAAGTAGTAGTAGAGCATCGCGATCCTCACACCCCGTCATCCGCTACGCCAGCCGCAATTGTTCGACGTACCGGCGGTCAACATGCCCAACGTCGCCACGTGGTCATTCGCGACCTCCGTCGGAGTCTCCGGCAACTGGACGAGGCGCATGACGCCGCCCTCGGGCAACGTCTCCATGTTCGAGGACACGTCCGCCGCCGCCGCCACAAGCGCCCATCTGCGGGGCTTCCATCAAGCCCACGTTGTGCGCGTGCAAGTAGTAGTAGTTGAACTTCTCGGTCTACCGGGCTCACAGCTCACCATTCGCTACACCAGTCTGCACAGCCCCAATAGTCCACCATACCAGCGGTCAGCATGCTCATATTTGTCACGTGGTCGTTTGCGCCCTCCCCCGGCAATTGGACGAGGCCTTCATCACGCCCACGCCGTGCGCGTGCAAGTAGTAGTAGAGCATCGCGATCCTCACAGCTCGTCATCCGCTACGCCAGCCGCAATTGTTCGACGTACCAATGGCCAACATGCTCAATGTCGTCGCGTGGTCGTTCGTGACCTCCGCCGGAGGCTCTGGGCAACTTGGAGAGGTACACGACGCCGCCCTCGGGCAACGTCTCCATGTTCGAGGGCACGACACGCACACCGCCGCCAGAAGCGCACATCAGCGAGGCCCATGTCGTGTGCATGCAAGTAGTAGTAGTAGAACATCTAGATCCTCACGGGCGCACAGCTCGTCATCCGTTACTCCAGCCTGCACAGCCCAACTACTCCGCCATACCGGCGGCCAACATGCTCAATGTCGTCGCGTGGTCGTTCTTGACCTCCGCCGGAGGCTCTGGGCAACTTGGAGAGGTACACGACGCCGCCCACAGGCTTACGTCTCCATCTCCGGAGAGACGACACGTCCACCGCCGCACAGAAGCGCACATCAGCGAGGCCCACGTCGTGTGCATGCAAGTAGTAGTAGTAGAACTTCTCCATCTACACGGGTGCACAGCTCGCCATCGGTTACTGCAGCCTGCACAGCCTCGGTAGTCCGCCATACCGGCGGCCAACATGCTCAACGTCGTCGCGAGGTCGTTCGAGACCTCCGCCGGAGTCTCCGGCAACTGGACAAGGCGCTCGACATCTCCCTCGCGCTACGTCTCCATGTTCGAGGACACGACACCTTACCGCAGCCGGCCGAAACGCACACCAGCGAGGCCCACGTCGAGCGCGTGCAAGTAGTAGTAGAGCATCTCGATCCTCACGGGCGCACAGCTCGCCATCCGTTACTCCAGCCTGCACAGCGCAACTACTCCGCCATACCGGCGGTCAATATGCTCAACGTCGTCGCGTGGTCGTTCGCGACCTCCGCCGGAGGCTCCGGCAACTGGACCAGGTGCACGACGCCGTCCTCGCGCAACGTCTCCATCTTCAGAAACTCGACACGTTCACTCCCGCCAGTAGCGCACATCAGCAGGATCTTCACAACGCGCTAGTGGCGCACGGCACGTGGCGCACGTGGGGCGTGTCACTCGTAGCATCCCCTCCCTCTTCACGAGCGCGCAGGCGTCGTCCCTCGATGCTCGACGGTCGCCAAGATCAAGGCGATTTTTGTGTGCCACACAACAAAACCATGGGGGTGCCACCCACCCTCCTAAACTGATTTCGCAGCTGCGAGCACGGTATCCTTCGCACCCACCCACGCTGCGGAAGACTTCCACCAGCATGCTCGACAACCCAGCCATGCTGTTCAACACTGGCACGTATGCTATGCTACGTATGCATACTACTGTATGCTATGCTTGACGATCGACGGGCTCTGGGAACGGGCGTGGCTGCGCAGAGATAGGAGCCGCAGCTTGAGACTTCCAGCAACCGAACAGAAGTACGTAAATACTTGCTTGCTAGACGGTCAACCTTCCTTTCCTTAGTAACTCTTACATACTCAATCAACTTGCTATCATTACCTCTATCAACGATATAGTGATTCAGCGATGAGAACGGGCCGAGTCTCTAACGATGAAGAAGTAGCCCGAACTCGGCGTTGTGCGCCTCATCCAGTTGCCGGAGACTCCGACGGAGGTCGCGAACGACCACGCGACGACGTTGAGCATGTTGACCGCCGGTATGGCGGCCTACTGAGGCTGTGCGGGCTGGCGTTGCGAATGATGAGCGGTGAGTCCATGAGGATCGAGATGTTCTACTACTTGCACGCGCACGACCGGGGCGTGGTGAAGGCCCTGCTGATGTGCGCTGGTGGCGGCGTCGTGCGCCTCGTCCAGTTGACGGAGACTCCGACGGGGGTCGCGAACGACCACGCGACGACGTTGAGCATGTTGGCCGCCGGTATGGCGGACTAGTTGCGCTGTGTAGGCTGTCGATGTGAATGGCGGCGAGCGGTGAGTCCATGAGGATCGAGATGTTCTACTACTTGCACGCGCACGACCGGGGCGTGGTGAAGGCCCTGCTGATGTGCGCTGGTGGCGGCGTCGTGCGCCTCGTCCAGTTGACGGAGACTCCGACGGGGGTCGCGAACGACCACGCGACGACGTTGAGCATGTTGGCCGCCGGTATGGCGGACTAGTTGCGCTGTGTAGGCTGTCGATGTGAATGGCGGCGAGCGGTGAGTCCATGAGGATCGAGATGTTCTACTACTTGCACGCGCACGACCGGGGCGTGGTGAAGGCCCTGCTGATGTGCGCTGGTGGCGGCGTCGTGCGCCTCGTCCAGTTGCCGGAGACTCCGACGGAGGTCGCGAATGACCACGTGGCGACGTTGGGCATGTTGACCGCCGGTACGTTGAACAACTGCGGCTGTGCAGGCTGGCGTAGCGGATGGCGAGCTGCGCGCCCGTGACGATGGAGAAGTTCTACTACTACTTGCACGCGCACGACGTGGGCGTGATGGAGGCCCCGCTGATGGACGCTTGTGGCAGCGGCGGCGGACGTGTTGTGTCCTCGAAGATGGAGACGTTGCCCGAGGGCGGCGTCGTGCGCTTCGTCCAGTTGCCGGAGACTCCGACGGAGGTCACGAACGACCCCATGACGACATTGAGCATGTTGGCCACCGGTACGTCGAACAATTGCGGCTGGCGTAGCGGATGACGGGGTGTGAGGATCGCGATGCTCTACTACTACTTGCACGCGCACGGCGTGGGCGTGATGAAGGCCTCGTCCAATTGCCGGGGGAGGGCGCAAACGACCACGTGACGAAGTTGAGCATGTTGACCGCCGGTATGGTGGACTATTGGGGCTGTGCAGGCTGGCGTAGCGAATGGTGAGCTGCAATCATGTGGAGGGTTGGCCGCCCGTTTAGCGGGCGGAAATGATCTGAGCTGGGCGGGGGAGTGCAGCTTTCACCGACACTATTGTTGGGGCGGGCGGTCGAGCCGGTGACGAGCTGGCCAGCGCCACCACAATTGATCACGAAAAGGTCGCTGTTTATTTTTTACGGTGTTTATCGTGCATCCAGGTCACCCGCTTCTCCGCTGGTGACTGAGGAAACAACAGTAGCAGTTAGTTATGAGTGGAATTGTAAACGTAGTTCCATTGACGCATACAATACACACAGTCGTGGACGCGATAGGTTTCTTCTGATGCACAGGGGTAGCTGGTTTGTCGGGTCAGCGTCAAGTCGACCAAACTTCAGATAGAAGTACAGCTGGTAGAGGGTCTTGTTGAGGCGCCTGGGGTGGGGAACTCGGTGGAGAAGGCGGCTTCTACTCTCACAGAGCTCGCTTCCATACCGTTCCCAGTCACAAGGATCTTCGTGGCATTTATCGCAAATCATGACTGGGAGGGTGGGGATTTAGATGTCGCCGACTACAGCCACAAATAATTGTACATTCTTCTATACGAATGGATATAATCACACAATGTTTGTACTCGAGCGCGTACTAATTCGACAATCTTAAGCAATCCTATTGGTCAAAATATGGATTCGATCGGATGTCCAAAAGAGGATGGTCCGGTAGTCAAAGAGTTAACAACGTCACCTACGAAAGAACTACCCGAAATGCAACAGCAACGTTGAGAAGCGAGTAGATGAAGTAGTAGATCATGAGGAGCTTGCCGTACCACACGGGGCAGCGATAGTTGTGGTGCCGGAAAACCAGTAGTGACGAAATGAGAGAAACGAAGAGGAAGCTCAGCGAAATCCAAGCATGCACATCAAGTGCCAAGTCTTCACTGCGCCCGGACACGACTGCATAGGCCATGGGCAGTCCCAAGCCAAGCAACACGTTGAAGACTGGCCCACCATAGCACCCAGCAATAGCCATTTGTGGAAATCCTGCTCGTGCCACCGACACGTTCGTGATAAAATCGCCAACGGAATTCCCCCACGCGAGTACGGTTAGGCCCAATAAGCTGTTGCTCGCGTGAGTGATGTATCCCACCGCTACCAGAAGCGCCATCAGCTCATTTGCCACAGCGTAAATCCAACATACACATGCTATGAAAGCCAGGGACAATAGCAGGCTTGAAGCTTTAAATGATCGTGGCGCGTGGGATCGGTGTGTGAAGAACGAGAGAATACCGCTCGCACAGCCACCGACGAGCGCAAGGGCTTGCCACAGCGGCACTTGATATGGCAATCTTCCACCACACACGTCAAAGCCGGCATACCCACTCGTGAGCGCAACCAATATCGGGACGGTTATAGGGGAAAGACATGCCTTGGGACGCGACCAGGATTCATCGTCAAACAGGGGCACCGTAACATCCCGGAGGAGCACAAGAGTCGCTTGTGGAATGTAAAGAGCCTTCATCAGTATTGGTTCGTCGCTTGAGAATACTCGGATGACACGCCTCTTGAGCCGCCATCTCCAGCGAAGGTGCTGCTGCCATTCCGGAATTGCACGTTCGTCATCTTCGTCCACATCACGCTCACCATCGGCAATCAGAGGTGATGACAGCGAATCTTCCTCTTCAACGTCAAAATGATCATCAAACACTCGGCTCGAAAATCTTGGCCCAACCACTTCATGGGGCGAAGACACCTCTAACTCCTTAAGCCCCACTGGTTTCCCATCACTGCTTTCATGCGATGCACCGCCCTCTTTCTCACTAGCTACCCCAGCTTCCGACCTCGTGATAAACGCGTAATTGTGCCCCTGCCGCTTCACTCTCTTAGTATCCTTGCCTCTCGGTGATAGAGCGTGCCAAAAAGCCGAAATCATCAGCGACGCCTTGTCCGCCAGCTTTGCATCACGAACTTCGTTTCCAGCTGCTCTGTACCTCGCCACACACGCCGGGAAGATCACACTGCCCACGTAGATGCCGTACATCACTAGAAACATCAGAGCAGCCACCGCCGTGTCCCCAACATCTCTCTCACTACTGCTCAAAGCCAGCAGCAGAAAAAGCAGCAGCGACGCAATCAGCGCCCCCACATCTCGCACGAAGGCCCAGCGCTGCACCTTGACAGCACTAGCCACAGCCACGCCGCCTACCACCACGGTGGAGACGAACATAGCCCCTCCCAGCAACTCGTTGACCCCCGTCTCACCCACCCCGGAGCTGTACGCGGCGATAGCCGAGAAGACATCGGGAGCTCCGT
Source organism: Phytophthora vignae f. sp. vignae (assembly GCA_016169955.1). Taxonomy (NCBI): domain Eukaryota; phylum Oomycota; class Peronosporomycetes; order Peronosporales; family Peronosporaceae; genus Phytophthora; species Phytophthora vignae. Next base: position 213,675 of record JABJUM010000054.1, on the reverse strand, counting down.
TCCCGAAGGCCAGGAAGGTGACACCCGCCACGTCGTGAGGAACCCGCAGGCGGTCGCTGAGACTGGCCAGCGTGGGGGAGAAGTACCCGTCGGCCGTGCTTCCCACTGAATCGAAATAAAGGAGCAGATAAAAGTTAGCTCAAAAGATGGAGAATATTCAGAAACATATTTTTTTTAGAGAAGATGAGATGGAGAAGACGCACGGAAGTAGAAGAGAGCGGCGAGCCACAGGAACAGCAGGGAGAAGGAGAGCAGAGGGAGGGCGGAGAGCGAGCAGTAGTGCATGTGCACGTAGTCAAAGCCTAGAGGACCCAGCGTCATGTTCGCCACGAACGGGTAGGCGTCGCACGCCGCCGGCAGCGGCGAGAGTGCGAGCGCCATTTTTCTCCGTATCGGGCAAATTGAAGCTTGACGTGTTGTGGAACTTTACTAGGGACTGTGTATTTCAACAAAGAAAAAGTCAAATTACCGTATGAAGAGCAAAATACCCAATTTCATGGGAAGCCTTGCCGACGTTGCCACATGCGGCATTATGACATTGGCATTTGTGTTAGCTTGAACTGCGTTTTATCTTTTGTCACGAGATGATGCTGCAAGTACGAAATGCTTCCATCTCTCTGACAAAACTCAACGCCTTGACCTCGTTCCACGATCCCGACTTCGGCTTCTGCTTCGGTGACGTCGGCCACGTTCGCGATCTTTACTGCGGCTTCTCTCACGCTCCCGCCTCGATCGTGACGAATCTCTGTCGCGTGGTGAGGATCGTCCTCGTTCGTTGCGATCACGGCTGCGGCGGCGCTCTTCACGATCACGGGTACGACTGCGGCTGCGCTTGCGCTTCCCACGAGCTGGACTGCGGCTACGACGACGCCTTGAAGTGGATGCAGCTTCCTCTTCCTCCACGAGCTTGAAGTCATCGTTACCTCGTGACTTCAACCGCAAGTTGCCACCCAACTCCCGTCGTCCACTGCCACCACCACCGCCAGTCTTCCTTTCCTTCGAGTACGCATCGCCATCACGCTTGCTCGTCTTCTCCCACGGACGTCTCTTGACCTTGTTCCACAGCTTGGACACCGACTGGCTGAAGTCCACCTTGATTCGACGGTCATCGAGTAGTACGTTGTTCATTTTAAAGTACGCTTCCTCGCAGTGACGGCGATCCGTGAACTCCACGAACGCGAAGCACAGCGAGTCGCCCGTCTTCTGGTCTCGGATCACCTCCGACTTGCACGGGCCAAACCTGCAAAAAGCCATATCCAGATCCGCGCTCTCCGTCACGGGGTTCAGTTTGCACACGAAGAGCACCTCCTCTGGAGGTTTGACGTCTGCGTCGGGCAGGTCGCCGATCATCTCCAGCACCACGGCGCGCGACTTGGCCTCCTTCTCGCGCACGGCCTTCTCGATCTCCTGCTCGGTCCTGCCTTCATTCTCGTCCAGCTTCTCGTCGGCCGCCAGTCTTGGCTCCACCTGTTCCTGCTCGGGTCTCTCTCGTGTGGGGGACGACGGAGGGATGAGCTCCTCCAGCCCTTTCGGGTCCGGAAACGGGTCATCCAGTACATACGTGTGCTTGATGCGTACGTCCTGGTAGGGTCGGTAGTCCTTGTCCACAAATAACGAGTTGATTGTGGCAAGAACGTCCATGCCCTCGGCCACCTCGCCAAAAATGGTATGCTGCTCGTCCAGATAGGCCATGTCCTCGGCGCGGGTGGTAATGTAAAACTGAGACGCGTTCTGGTTGGACGATCCGGACGCCATACCTAGAAGCCCACTACGGGCCTCATGGCTCTTGCCTCGAGCTTTGGGCAGCTCGTCCTCGAAGAACCGAGCCTGCGCGCCGTAGAGCTGGCCGTAGACGGAGTCTCCGCCCCCTCCCGTGGCCGTGGGGTCCCCCGCCTGCACCATGAAGTTCTCCTGCACATTGAAGAAGAGGCAGCCGTGGTAGTACTTGGTCTTGCAGAGCTTGAGGAAGTTGGTGCACGCCCGGGGACACTCGTCCACGTACAGGTCGAGCACCAGCGCCCCCACCGTCGTCTCCACCAGTACCGACATGTTCTATGATTGGGTCGCGGTATTGGCTGAAATGAAATGTGTATCCATATGTGGCGCACATCAAAATGTATCCATATTACAGTGTATCCATGTGTGGCGCACACGAATCCATCGTAGCCGCATATCAAAAGAGCAACATGCTGGCGCGGCGCGGCTGCCTCAAGGGTGTGGCTTCGCGGCGTGTGCTGCGTCCTACGGGGCGCCTCTCGCGCTGTCTGGGGGCGCGTCCGACGCTGCACTCCTCCTCCTATCTGTCGGCGTGTTCAAATCCGTCCATTCCTCTATCCAACGAGCTGCGGGAACGTGTGAAGATAGCGCCATTGGCTCCTACCTACGACCCGACAGTTGTAGAGCAGGGATGGCAGGAACACTGGCAACAGGCATTGCGACCAAGCGCGCAGTTGGAGAGCAAGGCTTCACCGCCCTCTGATAAGGTGTTCAGCATGATCCTGCCGCCGCCCAACGTCACGGGCGCGCTGCACCTGGGCCACGCGCTGACAGTGACCATCCAGGACGCCATCGCGCGCTGGCACCGCATGCGCGGCTTCGACGTGCGCTGGCTGCCGGGTCTGGACCACGCGGGCATCGCCACACAGAGCGTCGTGGAGCGCAAGCTGCTCAAGGAGAAGGGTCTGTCCCGCCACGACCTGGGACGCGAGGCCTTCGTCCAGCAGGTGTGGGCCTGGAACGAGCAGTACGGGGGCCGGATCATGAGCCAGATCGACCATCTTGGAGCCATTGTGAAGAAGGACCAGCCGTATTTTACGCTGGACGAGCGGAGGTCGAACGCTGTGGTGGACGCTTTCGTGAAGCTGCATGAGAAGGGGCTGGTCTACAGACGACGGCGGATGGTCAACTGGTGCCCGACGTTGCAGACTGCTATTTCGGACATTGAAGTGGATTTGGAACAGCTGGAGAAGCCCACGAAGAAGATGCTGCCTGGGAGGGAGAAGGCGGTGGAGTTTGGCGTCATGCACAGGTTCAGATACCAAATTGCGGACTCGAATTCGGGCGAGTTCTTGGAGGTGGACACGACACGACCGGAGACGATTTTTGGAGATGTTGCTGTTGCCGTGCACCCGAAAGACCCGAGGTACAAGGAGTTTCATGGGAGATATGTGGTGCACCCATTCTCCAAGGAACGCATCCCGATTGTCACGGATGACGTGTTGGTGAACATGGAGCTCGGCACTGGTACGACAATCGGGTTCATGCTACTACTTACAGACATTGTACACCGGAACACCTTGAGATCTAACGCTTGTCTGTGGTGCTTTGGGTGATCAGGTGTGGTGAAGGTCACGCCGGCTCACGACCCGAAGGACTTCGAGTGCGGCCGTCGCCATGATTTGCCGGAAGTTGAAGTGATTGACAAGCACGGAAAACTGTGCGGCAACATCGATGAACGATTCATTGGGATGGACAGGTTTGACGCGCGCCAACGCGTCGTCGAGGAGCTGCAGGCAATGGATCTTTATGTTGACAAGGTGCGCTGGAATATGCTTGTGTGAAAGACCTGTTGGTCACAGCTCTCTCTATTGACATGATTGCATTTCATAGCTCGACCATCCGACGGCTCTATCGATCTGCTCGCGCTCAGGGGATGTCATTGAGCCGTTGCTAATGCCGCAGTGGTACGTGGACTGCAGTGCCATGGCCAAGCGGGCTGCGGACAACGTCCGCAACGGAGCGATGACTATTGAGCCAAAATCACACGCACACACCTGGTTTTTCTTCTTGGACAACATCCAGGACTGGTGCGTCAGCCGCCAGCTCTGGTGGGGTCACCGTATCCCGGCGTACCGTCTGAAACCTGGTACCACAAGCGTGACCGAAGCGAGCGACAAGTGGTTTGTTGCGTCATCTCTCGAGGAGGCTCGACAGAAGGCTGAAGCTGAACTGGGATGCAAACTTCAAGATGACGACCTCGAACAAGATGTGGACGTGCTCGATACATGGTTTAGCTCAGGCTTGCTTCCTCTGTCAGCTTTTGTAAGTTGCTCTCGTGGTCTACTAGCAGCGAGTTGGTCTACACAACTAACGTGTTACTCACTTCATGCTGATAGGGATGGCCCAATGCAAACGACGAAGATGCCGTCACGAAGGATCTGAATTCCAGCTACCCGCTGGATGTAATGGAGACCGGATCTGATATTCTGTTCTTCTGGGTTGCCCGAATGGCTATGCTCTGTGAAGAGGTTCGTGTGATAACTTTCTCAGATTGTGCCGAGTTGGTCTAACGTGCATGTGTGCTCACGTGATGTGATATTTTACCTTCCTGCGCAGTTCTCCGGGCGCGTACCGTTCGAGAAGGTGCTGTTGCACCCTATGGTGCGCGACAAGGCAGGCCGGAAGATGTCAAAAAGCCTAGGAAACGTCATCGACCCGCTGCATGTAATTAATGGCATCAGCCTTGAGCAGCTACTTACGGACTTGCAGGTAAGTCTCAAAAGCGAGCTAAAACAGCCTGTTAATGTGCTAGGCCTATTGACGGGTGCGTTTTTGATTAGGGCGGAAATGTTGGCCCGCGCGAGCTGAAAAAGGCAGAGAAGGAGCTGAAGAAGGAATTTCCGAAGGGCATCCCTACCTGTGGTGCTGATGCGTTGCGTTTTACGCTGGCCTCGTACCTGCAACAAGGCCGACAGATCAACATGGACGTGCAGCGTGTGGTTTCGTATCGCCATTTCTGCAACAAGGTTTGGAATGCTGTGCGCTACGCCTTGCCGTTGTTGGAGGCAGATTCACGTGCTGCACCGGAAAAACACATAGACCTCAAGCACCTGCGTGATGATATGACTCTAGCAGACCGGTGGATTATGAGCCGATTGGTAAGTGAAATCTGCGGCAGTTCATGAAGTTCTTGCACACTTATGATGTCATTTATTTGCTGTGCCAGGCTGCCGTAGTGTCGGAAGTGAACAGAGGAATCGCAGCAAACCAGCTTGCGACCAGTGTTGCTGCCATTCAAAGGTTCTTCGTGCAGGAACTGTGCGACGTCTACATCGAATTCAGCAAACCTGTGCTGTACGGCAACCGCTTGGAGAAAAGCGTTGACGTAGAAGAGCATGATGCACGCAAGCGTAGTGCTCAAGCCACGCTGCACCGGTGTCTAGACTACTCGATGCGTCTGCTGCACCCGTTCACTCCGTTTGTCACGGAAGAGCTGTGGCAGCGTATCCGCGATGCTGACCCACTTGCTGCGTCATCAAGTAAGCAGGGAGTGGAGACCTCAATCTTGTGCTCTGAGTTCCCGGAAGAAATTCACATGAGCTCGTGGATTGATGCGAATGCGGAGGAGAGAATGGCGGTAAGTGTTTGTTTGCTATCGTTTTGCTTGCTTCAACTTTTATATTTATCGTATTACTCGCCTTCAGCTTGTCATCGACGTGATTCATGGGATCCGGTCGCTTCGTCACACCGTCAAGGTGCTGGCCCCCAATGCGACTCCTGCTGGTGACAGGTAAGTTGGCCACTTGTTTTTTTTGTTGCTTGATGCGCGTTGTAACAGTTGTGGTCGGGTGTACAGCGAGCTCCCAACTATTCACATCATATGCTCGAACGCGACTGTGCACTCCGAATTGAAGGATGCGCAGCGTGACCTCGAGACCCAGTGCCGCGTCAACGTGGATATCAGAGCTGCCGCTGATGGTTCTTCCCTGCTCTCGTCTCCACACGTGCTGACGCACTCTGTGTCCGATTCCTGTCGAGGTCTGTTCCCAGCTAAGGGCAGTTCTGGTTAGCTTGATCGATATCTTACCTGCTGTCTCCGTGGTCTGTAGTGATGCTAGCAGTACCGGAAGACGCCGAGACGACGCAGCGTGTAGCGAGCGAGATCTCTCGCCTAGAAAAGCGTGCCTCAAAGAGTGCTTCCGCCGCAGAAGCACTCATCCGCCGCCAACAGGGGCCTCACTACACCAGCAAGGTTCCTGAAACCGTTCAAGCTCAGGACGCGCAGCGCCTCACGCAGCTTCAGACCGACTTGCACGCAGCGGAGAAGAGTCTGGCCGCTCTGCGAGAGCTCCAGAAAAACTTTACTAATTGAATGTAATAGACTTGTTGTGAGTCAACAAGGGGAAAAGACACCTTGATACTGGGATAGGAAGCAATGTTAGTGCTCCTATCGCTCTTGACATCGAAGTGATTAACGCAACCTTAATAGGAACATAAAATCCCAGAAGGTTGCTCAAGCAACCTTATATTTTTGTTGAAGTTGCTTGAGCAACCTTGTAATTTACGATACATCCCCTCTACTGAGTAGCTTGCCGCAAAATTTCTGCTGCCTCTTGACATCTAACTGGTACATCTCTCTGAAACCGGTACGACTCCGGTGGCGCACTGGGCCGCGGCAGTCCGTAAAGCAACTTTGTTACGACAAAACGACACCGGTTGCAGCAACCTTAAAGAGGCTTCCGCAACCTTAAAAACGGCTCGGCAACCCGAAAATTACCGGTTGCTGAAGCAACCGGTAATTTATTAAGGAGAAAGTGTCAATAGCGGTGAGATCGAAGTTAGGCGATCGTTCGGGCTGGTGACTTCTCAAAAAGACCTGCAACACGTATCCTAGCTAAGAAGATGGAGCTACGCGCCAAAAGCGACTACGACGCTATCCGCTGTGGTTCAGCAGCCGGCCAGATTCCACGGGTTACGCGTGGGACACAAAATTTAATACATCAAAGACTGAGCTAAAAGCACCACAAGTGCTGTGCACAGAAGTAGACAGATGCAGGCGATGCTCGGCGTCAAGTTCCAGCAACTCGAACGGCACCATTCTCTGGCGCAAGCATGCGAGTTGATGCGTTAGGTTAAACGAGCAAAGCTGATTGCATAGGGCCATGAGCCGACTGACTTCACGTAGGACATCAAATATATTCAAGGGCAGCCTATGCCTAGCAAACCTTAGTAACCAAGGTCGTCGTCGCCCATATCACTGATCTTTCCCGCCTAAATGGGGATCCCCCGATCTAACCCCTCAAAAAGCGTAGAAGCCAAACCATAGCTGTCTTCAGCAATATTCACGCGCATATATTACGCCCTTAGTGGCTTAGCTTTCGCATTTACGCTTGGCTGTGGTCTCGATTCGTCGGAACGCAACTTTGGCCGCGGCTTCACGTCTGCTCGAACACACACAGGCATGGAGTACGAACTCATGCACCCTGCACATTTCCCCGCACAATGCAGCCGTACCATAAGATGTTTTCATGCGTGCTTCGATGTCACGCACGGTCTTCGCACGGTCTTCGCTGGAGCCCTCCACGCGCATCTCTGCCGCAATCCTCCTACGCACAGTCCTCACAGCGGCTTCCAGTCGCACAGTCTCTGGTTGTTGCTGTCCATCTTCATCCACTGCTTGGCTGTTGGTAGTGGCTAGTAGCCACTAACAGTTAGTGCCTCAGCCACTGGCTACTGCCCAGAAGTACAGGTTAGATAGACTAGCACCCTGAAGCCATGACAAAGGTACTTACACGTCATCGAGCTGGGCGCAATAATGCTTGCCGCTGTTCCTTCGGCTTGCCTTCCACGTTGGATCTTTCGAAATGAAGCACCCTTCACACACGAGCTTCCGGCCGCGTTGGACAACCTTGACAATTTTTTAGTACGAATATCTTGCCCCCCCCCCCCCCCCGTAACAATTTGGCGGTAAACAACTCAGTAGCGGAAATGTATCGTAAATTACAAGGTTGCTCAAGCAACCTTAACAGAAATATAAGGTTGCTGGAGCAACCTTATGGGATTTTTTATGTTCCTATTAAGGTTGCATTAATCACTTCGCTGGGCCGCACGTGGGCGGCAGTCCGTAAAGCAACGTTGTTTCGACACAACGACACCGGTTACAGCACCCTTAAAGAGGGTTCCGCAACCTTAAAAACGGCACGGCAACCTTATAATTACAGGTTGCTGAAGCAACCTGTAATTCATCGAGGACAAAATCACAATAGCGGCGTCAATTTTGAGATCGAAATTTGACGATCATACGGGCTGGTGACTGCTCAAAGCGGCCTTAACAGGCTAAGAGGAAGAAGCTGCTCCGCATGAAGCCAGACTATCACCACCACGACGCTATCGGCCGTGGCTCAGTAGCCCGCCAGGTTCTACGGGTACCGCGTGCAACACGAAGTAGTATTAGTTAAAAGTTTTGTGTCAGAATGAGAGAGATGCAGGCGAAGCTCGGCGTAAAATACTCCCAACTCAAGCAGCATATTTACCTGGTGCAAGCTTGCCACATGTTGGCGCTGCGTTAGATCAAAAGTGCGAAGCCAATCGGACTTGAGCATGGGGCCATGACCAACAGAATTCATGTTCATCACGCCAAGACATCGAGTATATACAAGTGCAGCCTACACTTACCAAGACCGTCGTCTCGTAGCACTGGCCTCTCCGGCTAAAATGGTAGTTGCTAAGGATTCCCGGTCAAATCCAATACAGTAATAGCCAACATAGCTGTTCAAGCCTTATCCACACCATATATTATGCTCTACGCGGTTTAGCTTTCGCTTCTTCCCATCTAGATTTGGCTGTGATCTCGATTTGCAGGACCGCAACCGTGATCTTCATGTCTGCTCGAAAGGGCATAGGCATTACACGTTGGAGTACGAACGCAAGCACCTTACAACTATCTCCGAACAGCGCAACGTACCATAAGATGCCTCCAGGAGCGCTTCGCTGTCACAGTCTCCGCCGCAGCCCTCCACGCACATTCTTTGTCGTGGGCATCCAGGTGAGATCGTGGCGGAGAGAAGATCGGCTGTTTCCTGTTGGTAACCTGGGCAGCAGTTATGAAACCCCCGCACAGGCCAAGAAGACGCGCCTGGTATAAAGCGCCGCAGCTAGGCGGCACGCTGCGGAGCTCATTCGGCATCTCGCCTCACGCCAAGCAAGCCAGAAACCAAGCAACCAACCTACCTCTTTCTCCAGTGCGAGCCATGACTTCGCCTCGCGCCTCGCCTCCCTCGTCTCCGTCGCCGCGGTCGGCAGCGTCGGGCACAACGGAGACGGGAGTAGCGGCACCGGCTGTCAGCTCGGCCTCTCGACCCCCTGCCTCCGGAGGTGCAACTCCACGCAGTAGTCGTCGCATCCAAAAACGCAAGGCCGAGGTTGAAGCGCGATCAGCGGAACGTAAAAAGAAACTCCCCCGCCCCTCGGCCTCGGCGTTTAGCCTAGAGGCTCTTCTTGCGGCACCACCTGTTCTCCCTGCACCACCTGCTGTCGCATCGAAGGCACCAGGCAAGCGGAAGGCTGGCACTGCGGCTCGCCTCGCTCGCCTGGCGGCGGATCAAGTCGAAGCCTCCAGCCAGACTGTTGCACCAGCGGACACCGTGGGCCCAATCAGCGCTTCGAGCGCGTCCCCGTCAACGCAGACTACCCGCGGCAATGCACCCGCAGCGGCACCGCCTCGACACTCGATCATCTACTTGGACAGCCCCCCCGCATACTGCCCCTGCTACGCGCCACCCATCTCAGCCGTTGTCACCGGGCAATCAACTGCTTCAACAAACCGACCACTACACTGAGGATACCTTCGACCTAGCATCCTTTCTCGGGACCAGCTCAGTACACGCCGCAGACAACTCCAGCGGGAGCACGCCATTGCTTCCTGAGGCGTCCACAAGCCCCACCTGCGTCTGGCGATACGGTAGCCGACCTCGCAGCCCAGGTCGGCTCCCTGAGCGCCTTGGTAATGGATTTGCGCAACCAGCTGGCGGCGGCAACGGCTCCAGCGTCATCGTCGGTAGTCCAGCCGGTGCGCCCTGTAACTCAACCACTCATTGCTGCCGCCACGACGACGGCGTCGTGGACGCTTGCGGCCGACGGCAACTACCCCCTACCCCCCGCTCACTTGCGGGAACTTCGTACATCGAGTTTTCCGTCGACGGTGCACCGAAACAGAGGCGACTACGCACCTCACCCAATCACATTCTCGCCGCCTATCGCAGTATCGCGAGCCTCAGCAGACCAGATGGTATGTTTACCCCACCAACCGACACGATGATTAGCTTTCGCGTAGCGCTCGACATCCCGTTCGACATGACGATCCCGACCGCGCATGGACTATACAGCGTTCGACTTGGATCCCAAGGCCTGTCTCTCTCCAGTTTCCGACCTCTCTCTGATGACGAGCGCCTGACACGCAGTTCGAACAACGTGAACTTCTCAACGGACTTCAGCTCCACTGCCCAGCCTTCGCAGGCCCCGGTCACATGCGCGAGCTACGACGACATCTTCCTGGCACTTAGCGGGCTCACTGCATTCGCCAACATCTTCTGGTACCCGCACATGATCCGGATGGTGGACAGAATCCGGCGGTTCGTGTCTGATAACCAAATCGCCGATCCCAGCAACAACCCGCTGCGCGTAACTCGCACGCTGCAGTACGCTAACCTGTACATGGGCCGAGCGGTAAGCCACCTGGCGGACGATTCCCCATCGTGGTGGCGCGACTTCTGCGCCGCTGTCGAAGCGATCGAATACCGGTCCCTTGAATGGCTGCTTGCGCTGCAAAGCCTCCCAGCTCCCCGGAGCGAACGCGCGCCAGCACAACTCTCTGCGGCGGCCGGACCAAACCGCCGCCCGCCATCCAACCGGACAACTGGGATGCCCGAGCACATCCGCCAGCTGGTACCCCGGCGCTCAGACGGAACCGAACCATGCCTACGCTTCTTCGGTGGAGGCATGTGCTTTGGAGGTTCACGTGAGGGTTGCGCGTACTCGCAACGAACTCACCAGTGGGACGCCCCGCTGCACCGGGACTTACAATCTTACATTAACCGACAGTACGGCTCAAACCGCCGTGGACACAACGGGCCTCGCCGGAGCTGAAGAGGCCGAGACGCGGCGGGCTCACCAGCGCTTCAGACCCAGGCATTCACACAGAATCATGCACACAATACCGCCGTTGCATTAGTCTCTACCAAATCCATCGAGCCCTTGTTTCTGCCTGTGCAGCTCCATCACCAGGAGACCACAGCGCGTTCCAATGAAGAAACCGACATGGCGGGGCTGACCCCCGTCGCTTGTTCCTCTTCAACACCCACCGAGGTGGTTCGTCTGACGTTATCACGGACCTCTGAGACAGACGACATCCATGTACCATCTCAAACGGTCACACGACCCCGCACGAGCGGGCCTCAACCTCAACCTCTACGTCGCTCCCCACGCATACGTATCGCCTTGCATTCCCTGCTACCGGGGGTTCTTCGAGCACCGCCGGGCGTGTGGTTACCCCCTGTTCCACTACAGCGAGCACATGCCCACCAGACACCTTGCCTGCGACCACCTGCACCAAACCCAGGGTGGAAGGTCTGCCTTCACCCAAAAACCTCCGCAGCCACCCGCCGCCATCAGCAGCAGCGGTCGGCCAAGCCCAACAACTCGGTCGGCAGCGGGCGCACCTCTGGGATTCCATTCGGCGCGAAGGCCTCGCGGCAGCTTTCGCGACCGTCGGTCTATCACCCCCGACCCGAGGCTATCCGATCCACTTCGGCCCCTCAAGTCAACCGCAATACACTCTAAACAAACATCTCCAGTCCGCGATGTCCGAGTACGTGCGCAGAACACACATCCCGTTGCGGTCCTTCATCGAGCTCCATCGGGGCCAGTCTACTGCGGATTACCGCCCTAATAAGCAGATCCTCCCACCCCAAATTCAAAACGCGTGCAAAGATTACTCCAAACAACCCGACCTTCTATCTATTGCAAACCCAGGAATCCGAGTCTCTCTGACAAAGCCACCTCCGACTCAAGCCTCCCCCTCCCAACCACCCATCGGGTCGCAAGCGGCTCAACGTCCTGCGCAAAATTATCCGCAAAGAACAACAACTCGGCCGATGCATTGTGGTCGACCTCGACATAACACAATACAGGCCGGAGCTCTTCCTCAGTCCGTTCGGGGTCGTTGACAAAGGCGAGGAAGACCCTACTACTTCAGGCCGCGTCATACATGACCTATCTTTCCCCGAACAGGCATCGGTAAACGAACATACAGACCGCGACTCAGTACCGGCCGCAGAATACGAACATTGCGATGCCGTTGCTCGTGAGATACTGGCGCAATCGACTCGATTCCCAGGCCACGAAATCAAGATTCTTCTGGGCGATGTTGCATCCGCCTTCAGAAACCTCGGCATTCACAGTGAATCTGCCCACATGTTCGCAGGCACAATACCAGAAGACAACGCCCTGGTTATTGACTTGTCCGCGTGCTTCGGCTGGACCGGGTCGCCAGGCTTCTACGGGCTAGCGGGCGACGCGATCGCCTTTATTCACGGTCGAACAGCTAACGCCATCTATCCTCATGGCTTTTTCAACTACCACTGGGTGGATGACCACGTTTGCATCTCCGCCGACATAGGAAATAACTGCACCGACGTCGAACAATCCCTACGATCAGCCATGACAACGGTACTAGGTCCCAGCGCAGTTAACGATGACAAGTTCACAACCTGGGACACACGTTTAAAGGTGCTGGGGCTAATCTTTGATACCGTCAGCTCGACTGTGGCCATGCCGCCCTCCAAAATACTTAAGGCGTCAACCCTGGTCAACAAAGCGTGCCACGCGACTACACTGAGTAGAACACGATACCGCTCTCTCCTAGGGAGCCTCCGACACGTTGCCACGTGCGTCCGGCCAGGCCGACCCTCCCTCCAACGGCTCCGACGAGCCGAAACATCTCTCCACAGGTGGGCGTCCGTCACTGTAACCGATGACATGCGTCAGGACCTCATTTGGTGGCGGCACATCCTGACCTCACCTCTCCTCAACGGGGTGCCGCTGGAGTATTTCGCTCCCAACCTGAGGCAGACATCACAATAGAGATGGACGCATAAGACACCGGGCTGTGCGCTCTAGACCGAAACAACAAACGCATTCTTATCTACGAATTTTCGGAGCGCGAGCAGTCTCTCATCGCTAGCTTCAACTCCGACCACCGAAACGAATTCGACATAAATTACCGTGAGCTGCTTTCATGCGCCTTTGTGCTCCACACATGGGCCTCCATATGGTCGTCTGAGTGCAGTTTCCGCCCTCCAACACCCCCATTCACGTGCACTTCCGGATTGACAACACATCTGTGCCGTGGCTTGGCAAACCAAAATGGCTTCAAAGAACACTCGGGCACAAACCATCATCAGACTGCTAGGCTACTGGGAGATGGCACACGGACTGCGATTCTCTGCTTCGCATATTGCCGGCGTGGATAATGTCATCGCGGATGCCGGTTCTCGCATGTCGAAGGATTCCCGTGCCTTAGCAACGTTTACTAACCTAGCCGGTTCTTGGTCTCAGGTGCGACCCCAACTGGACACCAATCGCCTGGAACAAATCTGGCACGCTATCTGCGCGAACACTCCGTGGCAAACTCAACATACTCCAAGTACGAGCACGCTCTCCACACGTGGCAAGCATTCCTTTCCAGGAAAGGGGTGAACGTCTGGCTGGACGGGGTGCCACTCGCTTCCCAACTCCAACACCTATCTGACTTCGTTCTACACGGCTTCCAACACGGATATGGATCCGGAAGGCCTATTCGGAGATCGTCGATCCTGAACACCCTGATGGGCGTCCGGCACTTCTTCTTAGCATCCGGTTGTTCCTTTCCATCGGACCATCCACAGATCCGCATGCTCCTCAAGGGTATCAGCCGCCTCGACGGGCGCCCAGGTCGCAAGGCCCCCGTATCGATTCGTCTCCTAGAAGCATGCTTCGCTTCACTCAACATGCACTCCCCCTCGGACCAAGCGCTCTGGGGGGGGGGGGGGGGTACTGTGCCTGTCCTACTTCTTCCTCCTCAGGCGCTCCGAGATCGCAGCAGTCTCTGATGGCAAGTTCCGCTGGTTTGCCTTGAGAGCCGCGGATGTGGTAACCCTGGACCAAAACGGGCGAGCCACCATGGATGCGGCAGCGGCAACCTCCGTCCACATCCGCCTAAGGGGGTCCAAGACAAACCAGAGCGGCATCACGACCGCCCGGATGCTCCGTCGTTCCGGTCATCGGTTCCTGTGTCCTGTCCTGGGTGCAATCCTACTGCTCCGGGCACGACAGAATCTCCCGATGGACCTGCCGGCGGCAACCTATACATCAGAGAATGGAGCGATCGAGTCCGTATCAGCCCGTCGTGTGGCCATCAAAATCCAAGAAGCAGCGGTACTCTCCGGAGGTGATCCTAAAGCCTACAGCACACACTCCCTCATGTCTGGGGGCGCAACTAACATGCACCGGTCGGGCGTCGACGCGTTGACCATTCAATTCCATGGTCGGTGGGCGTCGGACACGTTCAAGCTCTACACGCGCCTGTGCACGGAATCGGTCTCCGCGATCGCGGCAAGGATGGTCAGCGGCGTGAAATCTTCAACGACTCTGCAGTGATGGCCCCTCACCGCCACATGGGGCTCAGCTAACATCCAACTCGGACGAAGCTGCAACCGGCTCACGGCCATCACTAATAGAGCCGAAGATTTGCCCCCTGTGTCGTTGCACAGGTGATTGAGAAGGAAAAGCACATTCTTTGTCGTGGGCATCCACGCACAGCCCTCGCAGCGTCTTCCAGCCGTCCAGTCGCTGGCTGTCGTCCACTTCCGTCCACTGCTTGGCCGTTGGACGTGGCTACTGACTGTCCAGAGGCATAGGTTAGATGTATTTACACCCCGAAGTCATGGCAAATACACTTGCTTACTCGTCACCGAGCAGGGTAACCTGACGCTTGCTGCTACTTCTTCGGCTTGCCTTCCACGTTGGAGCTTTCGAAATGAAGCACGTTTCGCACGCTTCCGGCCGCATTGGACAACCTTGACAATTTTACAGTACGAATATCTTACCCCAAGCAGAAATTTAGCGGTAAGCTACTCAGTAGAGGAAATGTAAATTACAAGGTTGCTCAAGCAACGTTAACAAAAATACAAGGTTGCTTGAGGAACCTTCTGGTATTTTTTTGTTCCTATTAAGGTTGCGTTAATCACTTCGCTCGTGGGCAGCCTGAACCGGTACGATACCCATAACATCGGTATGACCACGTGCCGCATAAGGTTTATATCCATGGACAGCTTGAACCGGTACGAACCAGCAACACCGGTATGGCCGCGGTGCCTCACTGGGCCCTCCAAAAGGTTTATGGGTCTATCTATATGCGTGGGCAGCCTGAACCAGTGTGCTACCGATGACACTGGTATGAATCAGTAAATATATTGAGCTGTAGCGAAGTAAAGGGACGATTGAGGTGAACTGTACAAACAGGGTTCCTAAATTCCACGTCTGCGATGGCCTCTTTATAATGTTTTTTTTTAATTATTACTGGGATTTATGGACTTATTTTACATTTTACCTGCAAGCACTCCCCGGCTTCTCCGACACCGGTTGTGAGCCCGTTATGAAGGAAACATTCGCCACCGCAGGTCGTAAAGCCGACTACACGCGGACAAAGCAGGTTTTACCACGTAGTAGTCGCTAAGCAGTCAAAATGCAACATGTTGTAGTTGTGTCGGGCCGTCGACTGTGAAGTACAACCGTATTAGAGCAGGCAGCAGGTGCGAGGTATCCGCTGTGAACAGGAGCTCGGGATGCGAACTCCAGAGCACCGCCCTGCAACGAGCCGTTCGGTGTAGCCGTTGTTCATGGCGCCCTTCAGCATCAACACACCGGACAGCAACGTGCCGACGGACAATGCCCGGTCCAGCTGCAGTAGCAGCACACTGCGGGGTTGGTGAAGCTCGTGGCGGTGTAACGGATTCTGCCGTTGCCCAGAATGGGAGGACGACGCCTACACTGGTAAAGCTGCGACTGAGCGGGCCTGCGAGCACACATAGCAAAACGTAATGAGCTAATACATTGCATGGGTTGTGAGGGTAGGCAGGTGACCGCGCGCACCGAGCTGCAGCTCACAACACAACTTACCTTGAACCTGCTAAAGCTCCTCAAGTCCCTGAGAGGCTGCGAGCTGCACAATTGGTGTCCACGTAGTGTTCCTCCATCCTTGCCAATTGCACAATCACAACGCAAGCTTGGTGAGCATCATAGAGACGCCGACCTACAGCGCACTCACAACCTTTCATCACCACCGTAGCAGCGATCTAAAGATTATCGACGGTAAGCAGCGATGGACGTACACAACAAGGTGTCGCCCACGACAAGGACAATGCGCAGGTGTACAGCTGATGTAGGTATATGGTAACGGCAAGCGCTCTAGCTACCGTCACAAACGAATGGAGTTGGAAGTTACCGGAGAGGGAGCGGTGCTCAAAGCGGGCAGTAACAATAGTGGGAGAGATGGAGGCAATGGATATGTGACCAGAAGTCGAGGACGCGTGGACAGAATAGTGTAGAGGGTCATGGAGAGAGACGTCGGGGACTGCAGGGCCTGTCAACGGCTTCTTGGACGATGGTTTCGTGCGCACTATGATCCCTCTGAAAGAAAGGGTGCCAGCTTCAGCTACAAGTCATCTATACTTGGGGGTTCTCACCTCACGCCCTACAAATATACACAGATGTCTCTACTACCTCTCAGCACCTCGGCGCAATACCTCTCTGCACTTCGATGCCCCCCCCCCCTCACCCGGCCGTAATCATTTCCCCATCTTACTTACATGCCGGCACCAAGTTGACTAACTCACACCTTCTCTCAGCTCCTGTATCACTTAGCTCTAAAATCTACTATGACTGCAACAAGCCTGATCATCTCGATCATCTCATTCTATTAACTCAGCCCCTGATCCGGTAATACCACTCCTTACCACTCCTTGGGCACAAAAAATCTAAAAGGAAATAAAAGATAGGAAGATAAATATACTGGTACATCACAAATCGTGAAAGCAGATATCATAGGGCTATAGAGATAGAAGGGTTCATGTACCTTCTGCAGAGGGGTGTTCGCTAAACAATACATTTTATCCAATCCGATCTAAACCCGTGCTAAACTGATAGGGATAGCTTGAATCGCTTTGATCAGGGGGTGCTTATTTAGATACTCTATAGACATAATGAACTCAAATGACAAAAAATGAGTGGCGGCCACGCTGGTGAAGAAATCGCAGCGCAACAGCAAGTCACGCGAGTGGGTCGCTATCTCTGACAGCACCATTTCCAAATTACCACTATGGAGACTACCAAGCGCCCCGGCAGAAAGCGAGACGATGCCTGGAAGGAGGTCGACGTGGACGATGACAACTACATTTACTGCCTTTGTTGCGAGGCCGTCATCTACAAGCTCGGCTACACCCACGTTGATCGTGTCGAGCGTCACCTCGGGAAACTTGCGCGAAACGTCCTCGCCAAGAGGTCGTGACGTCGTACTTTCCGTCTCAGATTGACGGGGCCACCCAGGATCAGTTCAACAATGTTCGCCTTATGGCTCTTCACCATCGGCATGGCGTTCTACAAGGCGCAGCACAAAACGGCGGTGTTTCGTCTGCTCAACCCGGCCGTTACTATTCCGTCTCAGTACCTCATCCGTGGCCACCTGCTAGATGAGTGCTACGACGGCTCGATCTGCCAAATGCGCGCAGCACTCGCGAGGCGCTTCTGCTCTCCCGTCACGGACGGCTGGACGGATATCAATGGCTTCGCGGTTATCAATTACCTCGCCATTTGCGGTCAGGCGACATTTTTTTCTTGGAGTCAGTGTACACGGGCAGCACTAACCATGATGCTGCGTTTGTAGCCGACGCCATCCAGCGCGTAATCAGAAAGTATGACTTCATCGATTTCGTGGCAGTTCTGACCGACACTACACCGGCCAATCAGAATGCATGGGGGATTCTTCAACAACCTCAACCGAAAATGTTTTTTCACGGTTGCGCTGCACACACAGTCAATATGTTGGTGAAGGACATGGTGGCGTCACTAAAGTGGCTGGGGAAACTAGTGGCGCAGTGCAAAGACGTCGTTGTCTTCTTCAAGAAGAACCACAAGTTGTGGTACCAACTGAAGACTCTTTAGCAGGAAGCTACTACACCGGACGACGGTGCGCTGCCGGCTCTGGCACTGCCGTGTGATACACGGTACGGATCTATTTATTTTAGCGTGTCTTTGAAGCCTGCTGAAGTCTGAGAAGATATTGCTGCAGCTGGTATCAGACCGAGGGTTCCCGAGAGCTCCGACCAAGGCCAAGAAGGCTGCGCGCTGCGCGGTCGTCACGGGTAAGGATCTCGTGCCTCAATTGCAGAAGGCAGTCAAGATGTTGCAACCGCTGGTCAAGTACCAACGTCGTTTCGAAAAGAACAGGGCCGTGGCGTCGGAGGTGTTCGACATGGTCTTGGTGCTGCCGAGCGAAATTGCTCATCCACCTTTAACAGCTGCTGAGCAAGAAGCTGTTCGCTCGAAGATTGCAGCTTGGTTTAATTTCGTCTATGGTGATGCGCATGGTGTGGCACACTTGCTGGACTCACGCTTTACCGGTGTTGGGATGGACATCGATATGAAGGACAAGGTCGAGACATTCGCCACAAGTTGGTACGGGTGGAGAAAGCTGAGGATGTCATGGTAGAGCTGAGCCAGTTCCAAGGCCTCATCGCTGCGATGAAGGGCTCACACAAGATGGCTCTGCTCAAGAAGAAGAAGATCGCGGTGACGGACTTCTGGAGCGGGCTCAGCTCGTTCCCACTGTTACAGGCTGTGGCGGAAGTGGCGTTCAACGTTGTCTGCTCAAGCGCGGCAGCAGAACGCAATTTTTCAACGCACAAGTTTATGCACTCCACCTTGCGTAACCGGCTTGCGCCAGAACGCGTGGAGAAACTCGTGCACATTTTCTTCAATGCGAAGAACTGCTCGACCGACGAGCTTGAATTCTTAGACGAATTCGTGCCTGTCGAGGACGAAGATGATACGGCCGACTGCAACCAGGACGAAGACTTCATCTACTACTAGGGGCGAGGTACAGTTGCAGCAAAGATTGCACAGTAAGTTGGCGTAAATCATGGTGGTAATGAAGAACGTTCCCTGAAAATGACCTGATACCTTATTCCACGCACTCGTGGATGGGATGTGGTATATTCCAATTCCCATTTATTCTGTTTAAGGCAAATGTTCGGGCAGATGCTGCGGCTGCGAAGCAGGCGCAGGAGTTGACCGAATTAATAAGTACAATAATTAATAAAAAAATAAAAGTAAAGGTTTTTTTTTCAAAACCCTCCTATACCAGCTTTCGCGGAGCCCTAGTACTTTCAGAAAGGCAAATTGCACGGTAAAAAATCAAACGAAATAACTTATTGCTGGCGACTCTGGTACAGCTGACAAGGTAGAATATCGTGTCCGCTCGGACATGTAGAATTTTGCATTTCAATATCACAGTAGCACTTGGCATGTCAGAAACCTTTGCCAGACTTTTTGGGCCAATGGTCGTGCTTCAAATCTCATGTTGTGCCGTTATTAACAAATCAGACAAATTTTGTCCGATCCCAAAAATTGATATGATCATAGTGAAAGCAAGACAATTTCATATTTTAAAAATATCGTGCTAGTTCGGACAGATATTGTTTTGAGCAGGGATCTTGAAATGCAGGGCCCCCGACACCACCTCAAACTTACCCTTGAGCTGGTTGGGGGACTCCATCATGGCAAGGATAACCGTTGCACCGTGGCCGTCCAAGGTACCTTGATTCGCCTTGATCCCACCCTCGATCACCTCACAGTTGCTCTTCAGGGCCTCGATAGTGGAGCGGAATAAACAATGCCAATGAGCACTGTCAATTCCCCGATGTATTGCTACCACTTCCTTGTGACGGCTACTATAATCTGCCGTTTGCACTTACTGCCCCCCCCTATATATATATATATATTCTGCTTTCCGGACCTGTGAGCAAACAATTATGCTTTCAAACATTAAATATCGCCTAATCACAAAAATAGGAAGCGATACGTGATTTACTACGCTCTCGTACACAATATTGGGGCCGCCCAGATTTTTGCATAGAGCTTATGTACTATTGCGAGTTGGTAGTTGCTGTTTAGATATGTCATGTCTACACTCTCAAGAGCCATAGTTACGTTGAGAAACTTGGGAAGTTCGCATTGGCCCGGGGGGGGGGGGGGCTACAACGTTCTACAACGTTCCTCAACGGCATCAGTTTAGACCAGTACAATCTCGAGTTGGTAGAAACAGCTTAAGTTTAGACCGGTATGATCAAGGGCAAAAACCGAGAATCAGGCAGGGTCAAGATAAATCAAAACGTAGACGTGTTAGCGCTGGCAACATGAAGCTGTGAATAGCGATAGAAAGGGGGGGGGCTACAATGCAGCGGGGCTGCCGTAGCTTTAGCGTCAGAGGAAGACGTAACAGACTCACAGAGTCTCAGCTTAAGAAAGCCCGTTCTAATACCAGAACGCACGAGTCCGTACTCCCTACGGACTCCAAGAGTCAACCCTTAACTCTTTACTGTGAATCTCAAACTGAATGTATTTCTCCTTATCGCGGCAGAGCCGCCTTTGGTGTAAATGTGTCTCGTTCACTATCTAGCATAGTGAACCCTAGTCATATGCATAATCTGTGGCTCTGAAGCCATGTACTGATTCTCCTACTGAAATAGGTTAGACAGTGTGCACCACACAAGCCTGTGTGTCCCACACTCCGTAACCCTTCGGGTAACTCTCGTGTAACCCCGTTACACCCTCCCCCACCAAACCGTGGACACGGGTGTTCACGCTTAACGGTCAACGACCGGGTCTTGTTCCGTCAAGCCTCCTTCTCGTACGAGTCAATCCACATCGTGTGGACGTCTCTGAGAACTTCTCGGCGCAACGCGCCCTTACATGACTTCAAGTCATAACGCCTTTTGGTCTTTCGACCGCAGAAACCCTCTCGCGAGGTCCGCCTCGGAGCCTCGCTCCTCTCGCGCTTCGGCACCTCGTGCCCGCGAACTCCCAAACTCCCCAACGCAGGTGCGCACACCTACCGCGCCTCCCAGGCTCTCGGTCTCCCAGTACTTCGCGGCGCAACGCCTCAAGCAACGCTCGCAGCGAGCACAACCCAGCTCCCCTCGAGCACTAGGCCATTAGGCCATGAACCTTAATGATCTCTTCGGAGATGAGGAGGAGGGCGAGGTGGACTACAGCGAGTCCGATGCCGGCTCTCCGAGCCACGAGGGTGAGGCGACGTCCCCACAACGCTCCCCGAACCGCCGCGACGCTTCGCCCACGCCGTCGGCACAACGCGAAGGCGGCACGTCGGCCACAGTTGGCTCGTCGAGCTCCCGCGATCCAGAGCGCCGCGCGCGTACGTCTCCTGCGCGCTCGTCGAGCCATCTCCCTACTGAGCGCGCTGCGCCGCCGAGGGAGGAACCGCGGCCACCGCTGCGCACTCCGAATCCGTTCCCTGAACGCTCCTCCGGGCTCCGCGAGCTGCGCGAGCTCACAGAGTCACGGTACACACCGCTTCGCGTGGAGGAAGCGCCTCTGGGCCCCGTCATCTCCAATCCTTTGGACGAGGCTCAATCCGAGCAGGTTGCGACGCAGATGCGCTCCCAGCGTCCCGAGCTGCGGCCTCTGCTGAACCCCAGCACCGCCGAGTACGGCTTCCAACCTCGCGATCCCGCGGAGGCGTGTCGCCAGGCGTTCCAACAGTCGCTGGCTCAGCACGTCATTGGGCCGGCGGCCCGTACTCCAGAGGAGCTCGCTCTGCGTACGTCTCTGCGAGAGCGACTCTTGACCCCACAGTCCACGACTGTCGCTGAGTACCGCGAGCGGTTGCGGCTGCAATCTAAGGGGTTGTCTGTGCCCGCCATGCGGACATACCCTGTGGTGCTCAGCCCGGGCGAAGACCCGACCGAGCACGAGGCTCAATTCGAGCTCTGGGCCGAGAAGAAGAAAAAGCTTAGCTCGATGAACGCTCTCCGATCTAGCTTCAGCGAAGTGGATGTTCGTGTCGAACGCAAGCTCCGCTTCGACTTTGCGAAGATCCGAGCCAAACGCAGCCTCGCGGCTAACGCGCAGTCGCATCCCCATTCTAGCGCTTCGCGCTTCGCTCCTTTGAGCACTGCAGTCGCTCCTTCCCGCGAGGGGGTGAGCGCTGTGGCTCGGGGCCAGCCCCGGAGCAATGTGGCTGACCCAGCAGCTCCCCAGCCTATTGCCGGGAAGCGCGGGACGGCCGGCGTGCCGGCCTTGAGCCCTCGGGGCGCTGGTGATCAAGCTGATCAAAAGCGTCCACGACGTCTGGGCAGTCTTGGCGGAGGGGCACCTCAAACTCCCATGAGTTTTTAGAGTGTGGGTACGCTCGCCACTTCACCAGATACTGGTTTTGACCTCGGCACCGCCGCTTCGCCAGCAGGCGCTCCACATGATAGTGAAGATTCCCTTGCTCGTCGAGCAGCGCCGGTGGAGGCCGCAGTGGAGGCCCTCGCGACTCAGAGGGAGCTCCATCAGGTGGAGCAGCAGTCAGCTCGCCTCCGGGACCATGTCCACGACATTGATGCGCGTCTGGCGCGTACGGCCACGGAGCTCGATGAGCTTGCCCAAGACTTGGGCTGGGTTCAAGTGCCTCGCGAAGTCTGGGACCGGCTCCGAGACTTGGAGAGCTGGGTGCAGTATTATCGCGATCGCGACGCACGCCACGTCCAGGAGCTCTCCGAGCTTCGACGTCAGCAGGCGGTGTTGGAGGGTCAGGTTGGCCTCCTGGCCCGCATGCAGGGTCCGCCCGCTGCGCCTCCTGCGCCTGTGGCCCCTGTGCCTGCGGCACTTCCGACGCTGGCTCTGCCACCAGGGCTCGCGGCGCCGCCGATGCCTGCGTTGATGGTCGCGTCCCCGACGCCGGCGACCTCCGCACCTGCGACCTCGTCGCTCTTGGTGCCTCCATCTGCACCCGCGTCGGGTCCTGGTACGGCTTGAGCAAGCCCACGTAGAAGACGGGGTGCGTCCGCATCTTTTTCGGAAGATTGAGCGTGTACGCAAGGCCCTTCCTGGCCACGACCTTGAAAGGTCCGATGAAGCGCGGGCGCAACTTCGTCTTGAAGACGGCTGACACTGCATGTGTAGGTAGGTTTTTAGCGTTAAGTAACACTAGGTCCCCGACCTCATAACTGTCAACATTGCCTCTGCCTTTAGCATCCGCATGTTCCTTTTGCTTGTCTTGGCTCTCAGCCATTGCGTCACGCACGTGTCGTAAGACACTCAAGCGCGTCGACAAGAAAGCGTCAACCTGTTTACGAACAGTAGTCGGGCTGACATCGGCTAGCCGATCAGCTAAATCGGCTTCCTCTCCCCCACCAAGCCCGAGACCACCACGTGGCGGCGTCAGCGGGACGCGGGGATGGGACAAGCTGTTCACGTAGAACGGCGTGTAGCCTGTCGAGGCGTGCACGGCGTTGTTCAACGCAAACTCAACGAGTGGCAGCATAGCGCTCCAACGCTTTCGGCGTCTCAGCGCAAATGCTGCGGAGCACGTCCTCGACGACGCGATTCACTCGCTCCGTCTGACCATCGGTCTGCGGGTGATCCGCCGTGGACATGTCCAGCTTGGTGCCAAGCACCGCAAATACCGCGCTCCAGAAGTTGCCCGTGAAGCGGGGGTCTCGGTCCGAGACAATCGACTCCGGGAGTCCGTGTTGTCGAAAGACTCGGTCCAAGAACAGCGTTGCTGTACCTTTACCATCGATGGTATCCGGTACAGCCGCAAGGTGAGCCATCTTGCTCAAACAGTCAACGAAGACCACGACTCCTGTGTTGCCCGCCGCGTCCGCCGGCAGGCCAAACACAAAGTCCATACTCATGGATTGCCAACAGCCCGAACGGACAGGCAAGCTCGCCAACGGCGCTGCAGCATGGGGTGACGACTTCACTCGCTGACACGTCTCGCACGTGCGCACGTAAGTGCTCGTCCACTTGTACATTTTCGGCCACCAGTAGTGGGCGCTCACCGAGCTGTAGGTCTTCTCTCGGCCAAGATGGCCAGCCAGTGGCGTGTCGTGGGCCTCATAGAGGATACGATACTTCAGGTCTTCATCATGAGGAATGACCACGCGTGGCGTGTCCTCGGGGCCAGTGCTGTAGAACAGCAGGCCACCATCGAGGGTGTAGCGATGCAAACGCGCGCGCACACGCGCCGACAATTCAATGTCCGAGTTTTGAAACTCCTTGCTCCCCAGAGCCTTCAGCAACGCGACACAAGTGTCGTCCTTGGCATAAGCCGTTCGGATCAGATCCGGTAATGACGAAGTCACGGTCGTTACATGAGCCAGCTCATAATCCGGCCTGCGCGACAGCGCGTCCGCGAGGACATTCTGCCTGCCAGGCTTGTACTTCACCTCGAAGTTGTACTCCGCGAAGAAGGAAAGCCAGCGGGCCATCCTTTGCGAGAGGTGAGGCGACTGAGTCGCAGTGCGTAACGACGCATGATCCGTGTAAATCACGAACGGCTGAGAGCCCAACAGGTGAACCCTGAACTTGACGAGCGCATACTTCATCGCAAGTAGCTCTTTGTCATGGACAGGATAGTTCTTCTCGGCAGCCTTGAGCTGGCGAGATTCGAACGCCACCACGCGCTCGCGCCCCTCGGCGTCTGCTTGCAGCAGTGCACAGCCGATGGCAAAGTCCGAGGCGTCACAGACGACACTAAACGGACGAGCGGGGTCTGGCAGAGACAGAATAGGCGCATGAAGGAGACTATCCTTAATTGCCGCGAACGCATCTTGATGCTCGGTGTCCCAACACCACTCCGCATCCTTCTTCAGGAGATTGGAGAGTGGCCGAGCCATCTCAGCGTAATTCTCGCTGTACTTGTGCAAGTAATTGGCCAAGCCAAGCCACTTGCGAAGATCCTTCTGGTTCTTGGGAACCGGCCAGTCAACAATGGCCTTGACCTTGACCGGGTCGGCCCTCAGGCCACGCTTCCCGATGAAGCACCCTAAGAAGGGGATCTCTTCCGCTCCGAAGATGCATTTGTCAATGTTGGCGTACAACTTGTTTTGACGCATGCATTCGAGCACAGCACGCAGGTGCTCGACATGGTTCTCCATATCAGTCTTTCCGTGCTCCGCACGACTGTGGACAAGGATGTCATCGAAGTACGTTTGCGCGTACGCCCGATGGGGCCTGAAGAGCTGCGTCACAAGACGATTAAACGTCGCTGGCGCGTTCGAAAGCCCTGGGGGCATCACCAACCACTCCCAGAGCATGCCGCTCGGAGTACTCACCGCAGTGAGAGGAATGTCGCTCGTCCTCATGAGCAATTGGTAGTAGCCATCGACCAAGTCGAGCGCACTGTACATCGTACATCCTGCCATGTTGTTCTGAAGAACGTCCTTCCGAGGAATTGGCGTCTGCGCCGGAATGGTGGCGGCATTCAGCTTATTGAAAGCATGCACGATACGCCACTTGCCATTCGGCTTTCTGACACAGAATGTCGGCGTTGAGTGCGGAGACTTACTCTCACGCACCATGCCCGCCTCGTGCTTCGCACGGAAGAACGCGTCAATGACGTCACACTGCTCCTTCGGCAAGGACCACTGCCTCGTCACGCAGTACTTCGTTCCCGGAACGAGATCGATTTCATGTCGAACACCTCGGTCCGGAGGTAGCCCCGAGGGCGGTTCCTTCGAGACCACATCCTGGTACTCCCGTACCACCGGATACAGTGGATCCGACGGGTCCTTCAGGATCGCCGATCCACTCCGCGCATTCAGCGCCTTCTTGGTGTCCTCCAGGACAGCTTCATCCAGAAGCGAGGACGAGTTTAACTCTTCTTCAGGTCGTATGACCACCACCTCAGCCAAGCCGCCAGCCTTCAAGGCATCGCCGAACTCGGCCAAGGACATCTCGTCCAGCTCTAGGAGAGCAGATAGAGAGGGCAAGTTGTCGAGGTTAATGCCTCCATCGACATCGCCCGTCACTCCATTCACGAGTGTGTAGAGCTGCTCGCTCTCGCGTGGAGCCTCACCGCTCGACACGCCCTTCCCCCCTCGTGAGACCGCAGACGCCTTGCGTCGCGCAGCCAGCGCTTTGCGGCGCTGCCTCCTCTTCATGGACACTGTCCGCCCAGAAGAGCTCCGTGATTTCGCGTGCTCCTTGACGCCAGGTAACACCACCTCATTCAGCTCTAGAGGAGCTCCAGTGTCTTGGCCGACACTCAGCGAAGGGCTGCACGACCCGCAGCCTCCACTCAGTGGATTACGTGCCACTCCACGATCTTCATCCGGGCAAAGCCCCTTGGCCTTCGGCATCGTGCCGACCGCGCCGTCGCTGGCGCGCAGCAGGGCGTCGCCCTCAGACGCACACCCGCTCAGCGGAATTAGTGCCGCCCCACATCCTTGATCCGGGCAACGCCCATCTTCACTCGACTTCCTGTCGACCGCGCCTTCACCGGCACGCAGCAGGGCGTCGCCCTCAGACGCACACCCGCTCAGCGGAATTAGTGCCGCTCCACATCCTTCATCAGCCAGGCCTCGCCCATGGCTCCTCGGCTCCATGCCG
Organism: Phytophthora vignae f. sp. vignae; assembly: GCA_016169955.1. Classification (NCBI taxonomy): domain Eukaryota; phylum Oomycota; class Peronosporomycetes; order Peronosporales; family Peronosporaceae; genus Phytophthora; species Phytophthora vignae. The sequence continues at coordinate 187,245 of JABJUM010000054.1, read as the reverse complement.
ACCTTGTCTTCACTTGAATACAGCAGGGCGTCGCCCTCGGACGCACACCTGCTCAGCGGAATTCGTGCCGCTCCACCTGCCGTCCACGAGCCACGCTCGGAACGCTCGTTCTCGACACACGCAGTGTCCACCAACTCGGAAACTCCGATGTCCAGCACATTGACCGATTCGGTCCAGTGCTCGCGCCAAAAGCGCTTCTGCTTCCTAGCAGAGGTGGGTTCATGACTCGCCAATGCTCCGCCAGGAGAGAAGTGCGTAGCACCAAGGGTCTTCGACCTCCAATCGATCCAAGGCTCGTGGCGCTCAAGCCACGCCATACCAAGGATGAGATCATATCTCGAATCGAGGTCTAAGACCAGAAAGCGTTCCACGCTATCAAAATCCAAAAACTTCACTCCCAAGTCCACAGGGACTTTAGGCACCGTGACACGAGTGCCCGTCGCCAGACGAACAGTGCTGATGTCACTCCCACTCGCTATTAGCGCCTCAGCATAAAGCTGACTCCCGTCCATCGCAGAACGCCGGGCGTTGTTACCCGACGCTCCCGAATCGATTAAAATCGTTCATGGCTTTGTAAATCCCTTCACCCAAGCTTGAACGACTAGCAAGCCTGGCTTGCATACACGTTCCGTGTTAGAGAGTACGGCTCTCTTTGGGGCTAAGTCCTGTCGACCTCCACCTCACCGAGGCTCAATAGAACTTAGTTCTTCCCCAGTAGGCCGCCCCGCGCTTACTGGGACTTCTCGTTTCCCCGAGACGAACCAGAGCCCTGGCTCGAACTCGACGAGCGGCTTGACAAAGCCTGACGCTGATGGCGCAGCGGACACCCAACACGAAGGTGACGGGTGTCACCACAGATGAAGCATCTGCGGATGCCACGCCGCTGCTCAGCCGCATGAAGCTCGGCTTCTTCGTCTACAGTATAGCTGAGGTCCATGGGCTCCGGACCGTTCGACGAACTGGTGTGAGGAGCGTTCCACCCAAGTCTTGACGACTTAAAGTTGTGTTCCGCGTTCAAAACGCGACGCTCACAGCCTCTTCAAAAGATCTTGGGTGGGTACGGAACACCTCGGGCCTGGCCACGCCAGTGCGAAGACCCTCCATGAACACCGTGACGGTGACTGCGGGTCAGCAGACATTCCAGCAATGAGAGTTTTCAGTTCTTGGACATAGTCCACCAATTCCTTCTTGCTCTGCCAAGTAGCCAGAAAGCGTATGGCACGGGATACGCCTCGTTAGGCGGAGCAAACACTCGGAACAGTTGCTGCTTCAGCTGGTCCCACGTCGGGAAGGCCACCTCGACCGACGTCCCAGACGTTAGTTCCCACTCTCTCACTCGCCCACCGAGCTTCGAGATAGCTAGCGCCACGCGCTGCGCCTCCGTCCGGAATAGCGATGATCTCATAGCCATCTCGACCTCACGGGTCCAAAGCGTCAAGCTTTCACCCTCCTTGCCTTCACAAATCTTCACACTCAGCATGGGCGGCTTGGGTCTTGTTCCCGCGTCGGACGATGTAGCGGGCGCTTGGGGCGCCGCGGCCGTCGTCATCCTCTGCTGAAGGTGCTCTAGCAGAGCATTCTCGTAGCTTGAAAACGACTCGAAACGCGCGTTCACCGCGTCGGGACCTTGCTGCGCAAGTTGCGTCACACCATCCGGGCCCGGTAAGGACATAATCTTTTCAAGCGCATCCTGCTAGTTCAGGGGCAAGTGAGCGAACTGCTCCATTCTCCACAGAGGGTCAGTTTATACAGACTCAGGTGTCGGATTGGCTACAAGTGCTACCAAGTGCAGCGGGGCTGCCGTAGCTTTAGCGTCAGAGGAGGACGTAACAGACTCACAGAGTCTCAGCTTAAGATAGCCTGTTCTAGTACTATAACGTACTAATCCGTACACCTTACGGACTCCAAGAGTCAACCCTTAGATCTTAACTGTGTGAATCTCAAACTGAATGTATTTCTCGTTAGCACGGACGGTGCAAATGTATCCAGTTCAGTATCTAGCATAGTGAACCTAGTCATATGCATAATCAGTGGCTCGCAAGCCATGTACTGATTCCCCTACTGAAATAGGTTAGAGAGTGTGTACCTACAAGGCCTGTGTGCCCCACACTTCGTAACCCTTCGGGTAGTAGGCAGTGCGAGGCCGGTACTCAGTGCAAGGCTGGCAACCAGTGAGCAGCATGCAGTCAGTGAGTGCGGTCAGTACAAGGCATCCTAACAATAGAGGAGATACTGTAAAACCTGTGATTGTGCCCCCTCCCTTCAATAGTACCCCACCCCCAAAAAATTTAGAATCGGAGTGGGGACTTACGATAGTGCCCCACCCTTTATTTGTGCCCCACCCCCTAAAGTTTATCCGAAAATTTGAGCTTTTAGGAACAATTTCAGATCAAATCCATAATTTCAAATAATTAACACTTGGCGTTTGTATACTGTCGTCGAATAATCAAATTTATTGTGAAAAATATCCACTAAAGCTGAGTGTTGTTTGTACTAAGTAGTTGGACATCCCTAGTGCCCCATTACCTATATTAGTGCCCCCCTTTAATAGTGCCCCATGTTAGGAGGGGGGTAGTAATGGAGTACCCCATGGGGCACAATCACAGGTTTTACAGTAGGTAACGAAGGACAAAAAAATATGTTTAGCTCTCGGGTTGCCTAAGATCAGCATTGTTCTCACTCCTAGTTTCTCCCCATGGAGGGTAAACCTCTTATAAACCTTGTCAAACACAATGGTCGGGATAGCATCGCGTTGGGAGATGTGTTCCCTTCGATTAGAGATACGACGAAGTTCCTTCAGCAGTACAACTACAATATCAACAAGTGCGTGCATCCAGTAAAGGGAAGAACCAAGGCGGCAAAAGGAGAACTTATGTCTGCTCGGACAGTTCTTCGTGCAAGTGGCGTGCAGTTATTAATCGTCGCAAGGTCTCCGCTACAGAAAACGAGTATGAAGTTACTGACCTAAACGACCAGCACTCTGATTCATGCACTTCATACCGCAAGCCAACCCAAAAACTACTAGAGACCATGGATTCGTTTGCTGCCGCAGTGACAACAAATAAAACAGCTACCATGAACACGATCCAAGCTTTATCTCAAGAAATGGACGGGGTAAACCTACAGCACCTTCGCCGTGTGTTGTATCGAGCTAAGGATGCGGTGCTGTCAAAGATTGAACTCAAGTGCTGTCAAAGATTGAACTCAAGTGGGCAGAATCGTTCGCTTTCATACCCTCTCTCTTGGAGCTTTTTCGACAGAAAAATCCCGGTACTTGGGTAGCTCTGGATCTGGATACGAAAGATCGTTTTCTTCGAGCCTTTATTGCTCTTGGATCGGCAATTGAAGGTCTACAGTCATGCCCGCCGATGTACGGTTTCGACGGAACTCAATCAAAAAATGGGAAGTATCAAGGTGTGATTCTCACTCTTCTCGGTCGTGACGGGAATGGGAATAACATTACGATCGCATTTGAGGTGGTGCACTCTGAAAGTGAAGACAACATCCTATGGTTCTTCGAGCAATATGTGGCAGCGGGAGTCCCTTGCGCAAAAATCCCAATTTTTACCGATCGAGGCCACGTTTCGGGGGCTGCCGACAAACTTGCGACAAAAGGTATCACGTTGAACCTCAAGTTTTGTACAATTCACATCATCCGCAATGTTCACAAGGAGCTCAGAATTCGCGGAAAAGAAATCGAGAATTTGATTTTGAACATCCAAGCCGCTACGACAAAACGTACTTACGAGTCTGCATTGGATAAACTCGAAACTAAGTACGGCAAGGAAGTTCGGGATTACGTGGCGAACATTGCACCGATTCACTGGTGTGTTTGGGCAAATATGACAGGATCTGAATCCGAAAATGCTGAGCGGTTTTTACCGACGCCTCTGTTTGCATGGAGATCGACAAATTTTGTGGAGAATGATAATAACGTCATGTTGACGAATGGGCTTCGCAAAGCTACTCCCTTCGGCATGTTGCAACTGGCAATGAAATCGATGATGTGCAACGCAACAGCTCGTAGAAAACGTGTTCGCAAGTGGCTATCTCAGGATCGGCACTTCACGCCTCATGCAAACGACTTACATGAAGAGGAACGAAAACAAGCAGGCGCGTATTCGGTCGATGAGAGTTCGGAAACAATATTCTCGGTCAGCCGGGCGGAATTTGGATCCCGTCAAGAAGTCAACTTGGCCCAGTTGACCTGTACCTGCAGTACGTTCGATCAAGTAAGGATTCCTTGCCGCCATTTAATTGCAGTATTGCGCACAGTTGGTCAGAGTCACGTCGGGGTTCGAAAACATGGCTGTTCGACTTGTAGTGGACAACAGTATAGTGAAAGATTCCAGTGTTCAACGATCTCCCTTCTACCGGAAAGCGGGTAGGCCCAAGACTAGAAGGATTCGTAGTAGAGGTGAAGCAAGCGGCGGCAAGACGTATACGTGTAGAGGATGCGGACAGAGAAGTCGACACAACCGACGCACCTGCACCAATCACGCATCTACCCAACGAAATGCCAATATTGACGTTGGCAGGACAGTATTGGCCACTTCTCAAGCACAAACAAGAGCGTCTGCAAGTGGAAACAGCAATCGCTTTAACATTTCATTCTTGCTTTCATAATACATAATCGATTGAGTTGAACCATCTCCGCTTGTCCCCCCCCCCCCTTCACACTACTCGCACTGGCCTCGCACTGGTTGCTGGTTGCCGGCGCTCACTTGTTGACGGCGCTCACTGGTTGTCGGCGCTCACTGGTTGTCGGCGCTCTCTGGTTGCCGGCCTCGCACTGGTTGCCAGCCTTGCACTGGTTGCCTCCCTCGCTGACTACCGGGCGGGCTGCCGTGCGGCCTCGGAGGACTCTTGGCGAATGAGCGATGTGTTTGTGGGCGGGCCTCTAATAGTGTGCACCACACTATTCTCAGATGGGTCTACCTTTTGGGAAATGGCAGGTGGAGGGGGTCCACTTTTTGGGAAATACCCTTTTAAAACCGCAGGAAAATAGAGTGCGCATAGAATAGACTCTATTCAGTGGAGTGCGCAATTTTCATTTTACCGCGCTCTATAAAAAGTGCACCGTCCTTTATTCCATATTACTTCTCTGGTCCAATCGCCATTGAGGTTTAATGTAGTCCACATAATCCAATCTTAGCCAATCAGAAGTCAGTAATTTTGATTACCTACCTTATTTAGTTATAATGGGGTTTTAGTTATAATGGGGAGCCAATCAGTGCACTCAATTCGTACAGCGCGATTGCCACAACGTGAAGTCGTGATTGAAGTACCGCGTGTAATTTATGCCCACAGCTCCACCCCGCACAAGTCAAGATGCCGGAAAGCAGAACGAGAGTCACCGGCCCCGGGAGAAAACCGCCCAAGCACCGCCGCACTGCTGTCTCTAACAGCAAGAAGCTGGAGGTGATCAAGTGGTTCGACGAGCATGGCATCAAGTCAACGCTATTGCGCTGTTTTCAGCCACGTCGCCAAGCAAAAGACGTCGGAGAACCTGGTGTATCAGTGGAGCAACAACCGCGCCATCATCGAAGAAGCCTGCAAGACGGCTAGGACGGCCGCCAAGAAGAAGAATCGGTCATCGGGCGTCGCTACATCGCTGCCTACAGCTGCGGAGTTAGAACTTGTAAGTTTGGCTGCTTTGATCGCATTCATTATTGCTTTTGTTGGTATTAATAATAGTATTTAATATTTATTGCGTGTACTAGATGGGTAAACGAACTAAGAAATGAAGGTGTTCCCGTCACAAGCGTCATGCTTCAACTCCAAGCTTTGGAGATCGCAAAAAAATATAACGTGGAGAATTTTGCGGCTAGTCCATCATGGCAAAAACTCTTTCGCAAGCGCCACCGGCTGTCGTTGAGGTGTCGAACGCGCCAAGGTCAAATTGCGCCTGCCGACGCAAAACAAATTGCCGCTGACTTTGCAGTCAAAACCAAGAGCAAAATGGCTGAGTTGGGGGTCTCGAAGGTGTATAATGCGGATCAAACAACAGTATTTTACGAGTACCTGCCCAAAAAGACAACTAACAAGCGCGGTGAAAAAACAGTTTGGGTGCGCGGCGGCGGCAAGGAAAAGCAGCGGTTGACGGCCATGCTGCTGGTAGACTCGAGCGGCGCGAAGTACCCGCCGATGCTTGTATACAAGTGCAGCCCGTCCACAGTGCCTGAGATGGCGCTGGAAAACAAGTGCGAGCGCAATGGATTCAGTGTCGGAATGTGGCGGGAGGTGGAGCCCGTGCAATCCTCGACCGGGATGCCTATTCACTGCAATGCCAAAGGATGGTTCAACTCGGGAGCTGGCTATGATATTCCTGCGGCTCTATTTTGGCAATCGCGACAATCGAGCTGAGCCCATTTTGCTAATATGGGACGACTTCAGTGGTCATTGGACCGCTGAGGTCGCCGCATATGCAGAAAGCATAAATGTTGTTTTGGAAAAAGTGCCTCCTAACTGCACGGCCGTTTGCCAGCCGGCGGACATCGCGTGGATGAAGTCGCTCAAAGATCGGCTCCGCAGAATGTGGATTAAGTCTATCCGTGAGCAGCTTCGCTGCCGTGTCCCTGGTCAGCTGTTCAAAATGAGAGCCCCCGATCGTGTATTGATGGCTCAGTGGATGCACGAGAAGTGGAATGACATGACAACGTCTATCATTTGCAACGGGTTTCGGAAAGCAGGAATTATTGACAAGCCCGCAAATGCTCAACAGGGAGAGCTGCTTTCTCCACTTGAAGACGACGAGGGCGAGGACGTGTTTGCATTGCTCGAGGCAGCAGGACTTCTTGATACAGAGGTTGGTATCATCGACCCAGACAATGACTTTGATCCGTAGGCTGAAATAAATTTCGTAATATATGTAAGTGAGTGCAAGATTGATCGTTATTTATTGGAGTGTCTGAATTGTTGAACTGGGGTGGTCTGCAGGAATCGTACCACCCCCATTATAACTAAATAAAGTCGGTATCGCGACGATTTCAACATAACAGGTGGTTAAACCTCGATTTGTAGGAAACGCAATGCTGGCTCTTAGAGCCTGTTCGCGTTGTACTAGAGATGGAGATGGTTGCTAATCTCCACCTCCAGTTCGTTTGCTATGTATCCATCTCCAGATAACTTTTAAGCCAATCACAGGACAGTTACAGGATGGCTCTCCTCACTTAAGAAAATGCCGCGTCGCCTCATCAGTGCGGCCACGCGTGCAGCATCTGCAGCTGCGCCAGGCACTGCGGTTCCTGCTCCCCCCGCGCAACATGAAGACATGCAAGCGTCTGAGCCCCTCGCCTCGCTGACAACAACTGCCAGTGATGAAGGTCTCCTTCTAGAAGGCACCGAGACTGCGTCCAGCTTTGTCCCACTAGCTCAAGCATCAGAGGCGATGTCTGGTACGCCAGAGCCTACCCCCCGGGGGGTCCCCCGCTCCATCGCGCATGCTCGATGTCTGCAAGCCTCGGCTGCACCGCAAGCCGACGTTTGCCTGGACCCCGAGAGCGGCCGAAGTGTTGTTGCGGCTTCGCTACGATACCATGAGAGATTGGTTTCAGGGAACGAAGAGCCCAAGCAGCTTACCGCAGCATGGAAAATGCTTGCAGCTGAAACGTTCCGCCTCGGAGGGCTTGAAGTTGATGCAGGGCAGTGCAAGTCAAAGGTGTGTGTATGATGACAAATTATTGACAGAAACTTGTTTATGCTAACTGAGTTCTCTTCATTTTAATTTTGTTGTAGCTGAAGCATATGCACAAGCAGTACACTGCGTATCGTGTTGCTCTGGAGGCTACCGGTAACGCCACCGAGAAGCCGCTAAAGGAGCCCGTGTGCTACGAGGCGATGCGTGACGTGTGGGGAGACTTAGAAGGCATGGACGCGGATGCGCTTTTCTCTAGTGATGCTACAAGCACTGAAATGCTGGAGGACGAGGCTGTGTTGGAACTCAGCCAGAGCTCTACTGCGGAGCCGCTGATGCAGCATGAAGAGGACAGTGATGCAGCTGATCACGAGGGCGGGCAAAATAGCAGTGGGTGGAAGCGCTACACGGGCAAAAGGAGCCCGCGAAAGGGCTGAAAATGCAGAAGGAATGCGAGCAATTGGTGCTGGGCTGAACAACAGTGCCGAGGCGGTCAAAATTGCCAGGGTTGCTGATACCAGCCATGCCGACATGGTGAGATCGGTGAAGGAGCTCATGCAAACGGTACAGGCACAGACGCAGGAGCTCATGCAAGCCATGCAGGCACAAACACAGGCCTTGCAAGGCCTGGTTGGCGTTCTGGCTGCCAACAAAAACAACGCGTGATCTCAACAACAAGTGAGCAACATGTGATCAGCATTTAGGCAAAGCAACAAGAGTGTTCACCATGGTAAACGGCATCGTCTATTTAGTGACAAATAAGAGTAGCAATAGCATCTCTCTTAGCCTTACCAATTTGGCGCAGGTGTCTTGGAATAATTTCATCCATGGCGGCTTCCTCGTTATTGTCTTGCGCCATGTACATCCTAATCTTCGAGCTGTCTTGAAAGAAAATCAAGACGTTGTGCAGCACCATCGTCGCAACCACAAACTCGGCTGCCGTGCGAGGTGTTTCCTGATTGAGGACCCCTTGAACCATTCTAAATCGCCCTTTCCAGAGGCCGAAGGTGCTCTCCACCGCCATTCGAGTGCTTGAGTGCCGGAAGTTGAATTGCTTCTGCTGCGGAGTTAGCACTCCCCCTTCTTCACGTTCGCAGTAAGGAACGATGAGGCCAGGTAACAGCGCATACCCCGCATCACCGATGAAGTGCATCCCTGCGGGGATCACGCTGTGCACGGTCCGCCCAATTACACTGTATTTCCAGCACTTTCGGTCAGACCACGAACCTGGCCGTACTTCAACGCTCATGAAAGTCCTGTCTGGGCTTACGATAGCCTGTACATTGAGCGCAGGGTAGCACTTGCGGCAGTAGAAGACGTCATAGTCCTCAGGACGCTCAATAGCGATCAAAGCGCCATCTATAGCACCGGCGACACCTGGGTAGCCATGCAGCGATGCAAAGCCGTCCTCAACTGCAATCCACCCGTCCCGACTGCGTGGAAAAGAAATCACCGCTGGCGTTACCGCATTTAGTACACGAACAACCTCCGTAGTGATCTCTATGACGTAGCTTCTAGCCATGCCCATTGCAGCTCCCACCTCGTGATATCCACCAGCGGATCCAAGGAAATACAGCGCCGCTGCCACCTTCTTTTCGTAGGAATGCTTCTTGACCTTAGCTTGTGCAAAAGCGACCCCACGCTCTCGTAGAAAGCTAGATATACGGAAGAATGTGGATCTCGTACAGCGCAGATTGGTCTCGAACCAGCTTGAGTAGGCTGCCGATTGAAGCATCGATTCGAAGCGCAGAATGGTGACGGTAAAACGGTTCTTCTTGCCAGCAGGAGGTCTTGGTTCGCAGCTCTCTGCATACAAAGCCACAGCCTGTGCCACGGCGGAGCATGCAGCGAGGACAACAGCATCTTCGTCCCGCATGCTGTGTCTGGCCCTGTAAATCTCTAGGTAAATCCGCCCCTCGCCACCTCAAAGAGCTAGAGACAAATTCACAGTGCCATCTCTAGTTGTCTTGTTGTGAGCTACCTACTTTTGACCAATCCGGTCACACTTTTGGTTTTCGTCTCCATCTCCAGCTACGTAGCGAACAGGCTCTAAAAGCGTTTAGGGGCTCTCAAACATTGCTCAGTGCTCTAGGATACTACAGAAGTGCATCTGAAAAGTCTCGACTAATATCGCTCAATATTCAGAGAGTTACGACAGAAAACCTCACTGGGTCCAAAATCTTGTCACGAAAAGTCAAGTTATCTTCTTCTACGCGAGCGACGATTGGCTTGGAAATGATCGTTTCGTAGCCGTAAAGATAAGCTTTACTTTGGTGGTATTTTTAACCGAAAAAGAAGTGCAAATATTGAAGTTATTGTAGTTTTCATGAAATGGCGATACAGTACGGTGGGACGTTAAGGTACAGTGACACCTCCCTAAATGAACCCCTCTAAGTGACTATGTGTTCCCTATCTGGTTATGATTCCTCGACTGCAAACGGGATTATATGGATTTCAGTGTTCTATAACTGATCATAAACCTCTTTATTCTCTAAATGGTCGCCATTGTTTGGCGCCTCTACCCTCTAAATCAGACCGTCTTAATACTGGCATATGCCAAGATGTGCTGTATTAGCCTAATACCGGCACTTCTAGAACCTTAAATCTGGCAAAGTGCCGGAAACAACCAGTAGCAGCCATCTAGTATCTAAAGTTTACCTAGAATTTTGGACTGTTTGGCCTGAAAGATGCCTTCAAGCGCCAGCGACGTGAGTTGTGTGCGACGATCGCCCAATTCCCATTTCAGAATGGAGAAATCCGATTCAACAGAAGCCGTGTTGGCGAACACAGTTGCTAACCCGCAGCAAAATTGACGCAAATGACCGTATTTGCCTGGTTGTACCTTTTGCAGAGCATCCCACCCGTCATTGAAGCTCGTATCATAGGTCTCCTTCTGCAGAACATCTTGAACGTGCTGGTTGATCATTGCGGCCGTGCACAATTCAAGATGCTCTTGTTCAATAGCCGCAATATTTTCGGTATCCCAGAACTTAGATAGCTGTGGTTTCCGGGGCTCCAAAATGACTTCCCCAAACTCCCGAGGCCGCATCTCAACTAGAAGAGAAGGCATCACAGGTGGCGCTAGGTTTTCAGCGGGTGCGTTATTGCTATCCCTCTCTGCTTGAACAAGCTCGATCCCGTCAATAATATGCAGGATAAACTCTCCAAGCTGACGAAGGAGGCTGCTCTTGTCGTTTGGCGGGAGACTTCGAAGATGCGATCTTGTAAAGGACCCTTGGTCCTCCACAAATTCCACAATTCGGCGCTCCTGGAGCCAATATTTGCTGGAGACAACGTCATTTGACCCCGGCAATACATCGCCACTAGGGCGCGGGAGAACAAAAAGCAGCGATTTCAACCGAGTTGCAAGTAGTTCGATTTCAGCCATTTGCTGCGAGAGAATCAGATCCTTGGATTGGATTTTGATGAACGTCGCGTTAACGAGAGCCATGACAGTTTTAACGGCTGCAGCGTTTACCCACCACGCAGATGTCGGCAATTCCGACTTGTGGTCATCAAAATGCTTCGCTAGACGAACATGATGACTTACAATCCAGTTCAATGCGTTCCCCATGTACAACCAGCGATTCGTCAGTTTTTTAGCCGCGGACCCCATTTCAGTAATCAGGGTTTTTTGCTTGCGAAGGTGAACAATTACATCCTTCGTTTTCTTGACAAACTCACCATCGGATATCAAAGCAAACCCAGCTTTAAGCACCAGATCCAACTGGTGAGCTGCGCACCAAACACGCAATACCCTGTGAGTTGCTTCTTTCTCCAATAGTGTGACCACGCCTCCATGGCGACCTGTCATCGTGTTTTCTCCATCGGAGGCGATACCTATCAATTTGTCTCTCCAACTTTCGAAAAGAATATCCAGAACCGCGACAATGAGATCTCGCTGGACAACCGCAGTGTGGCGATCAAACATCGGAATCGCTAATAAATGCAGATTTACTAGAACCCCATTTACCGCCAGGCGCACGCGCTGATCCATAAAAGATTGGTCAGTGTGCGTAGTCACATCGCTTGCAAATGCGAACGCCCACATCCTTGGTTCTGCTAACAGAAATCCAATCTGTTGGAATGAAGCAGCAACCAGAATACGAGCATAAGTGCTGGCAAAATTGTCGGTCATACCGTATAGCTTGTGGTTGCCGGTGGCGCAGTGGTGCTGCCGGATTACTTCAGCAGTTTGGCGAAATGACAGGCCGACGGAAAGATGCTGAACAGCAAGCGTGAAACGAAGAGGGGTCTTGATCACAACGCTGTATTTTCCATCTAGCTTCGGACCAAATGCACGAAGCGCAGTAGCGACAGTAGCCTCTTCATCCTCCGCATTAAAAAACAGATTCCCGAGGAGGACCTCCACAATCTTGGCAGGAAATGAAAAGCGCACACACGCGGACTCTTTGCCGAAGTGAGCCGATAACTGGTTTTTGGGGGGGGTTCGGTCCTTGAAGAAGTCCACTTTATCCGCATCGTTGAGACCTCCATACTCACCCCACTTTTCGGGATGAGCCGTTTCGTTGTGCTCGACGTAGCTTTGAGGTCGATAGGGGGGCTTGTAGGTCCGAACATTCTGCGTTCGTTTGCGTTTTGAACCAAGAGCTTCTTCGCGTCCGAAATACCGGCAGAAAAGACACTCTACAGAGCACACGACACCAGTCTTGTCTCGGAGCACGATCTCCAGACCATACTTCAGAGCGTGGGCCGGCTGGGAAGGAGTTTTACGCGATGGAGGCTTGCCCGAGACGCTCGGCTTCAGCTTCTCCATCGTCAGAGCGTCTTTTCAAGTGATGGTTAATACCGGCACTCCCTCAAACCTAAATCTGGCACATTGCCATCTATTTTTACAAAATGCCGGTATTAAGATAGTCTGCTCTAAATGGACGCGTAGTAATAGATCCAAAGTCCTATATATTTCGCAATCACATGCCTGCCTCCCCCCACGTAAGTCATTGCTACCACTACTCTCGCCACAACAAATCGAGCGAAGAGAGAAATTGTATTTGGGATGCTACAAAGAGTTTGCAGTAACTGCAAGCTTGTAAATACTGATAAATAAGCTAGCCACAGTATTTTACAATTAGCGCAGCGTAGATATATATTTTACGAATAAAAACTAAACAAATATGATGTCGAGACATCTACACTGCGCGACAAAAGGTTTGGGACACTCACGTCCGAGTCCATATCTCGGCTTCTAGAACGAACTACGGGTTGCTATTTAGATATGTTCGTCCAATCACATAGTCGAAGAAGGCACTTGTGACAACGACCTAGATTTTGCAGTATATCTATAGGCTGCCATACAACTATCTAGAAATCGGCCCGCGACAAAACTTTGGGACAAAAAATGACTTGATTTTTGTATTATCAAAATGTAGCCATGTACCTAGTAGTGGGTCTTGTCTCCATTCTTGCGCGCGACTTCGAAGCAACGAGCTGGCATGGTGTCCAAAAGATCTTGCAGCTCTTTCATCGTGAGCGAGTCCCAAGCTTGCATGACTGCGGCAGTAAGCTCTGGCACGGAGTTGTACTGCTTTCCATGGCCGTAGACCTTCCTGGCTAGAATAGCCCAGACATTTTCGATTGGGTTGAGATCGGGTGAGCGCGCTGGCCAGTCCAGAAGCTGCACCCCGATCTCCTGGAAGAACGATCTCGTCTCATTAGACGCGTGAATCGATGCATTGTCCTGCATAAACACAAAATCCGTACCATAGTGCTTGTGCGCGAACGGGAGCAGATGCTCCGACACTGTGTAGATGTAGTGGCCAGAGTTCTGGCGCCCCTCCAGCACCACCAACTCCGACTTTCCCTTGGTTCCGAAGGCCCCCCACACCATCAGCGACCCTCCGCCATTTTGGCGGGACTTGTAGCGCCGATGCGGGCGCCTTAAGTCCCGCCAATAGTGCTTGTAGCCGTCAGGTCCGTCCAAATTAAACTTCTTCTCATCTGAAAAGATGATCATGGGCCACACGACTTCCTTTTGGGCCGCCGTTGAGAGCCGTTCGGCAAACTCCAGTCGGGCGAGCATGTGCTCCTTAGTCAGAGGTAGCGTACGATCCATTTTAGCGTAGACTAGGAAATCAACCCCAGACAATAGCCTCTGGACCGTACGCACCGTGCATGACAAGCCGTAAGTAGCCTTTAACTCGGACGCAGAGTAGTCTTGTAATGGGTCTACCTTGGCCCACTACAACAGCTTACACGTGTGCGCTCGTGTATGAGGAAGCGTAGCTTGGTTTAAACTAGAGTTAATTATACTCGGGCCTCCGAGTATAGATTAATCTAAATAAACGATCCAAATAATGTTTTTGGGTTAAAATGAGAACTGCTATTTTTGTTTTATGTTTTCTGACTTCCTCTAAATGTAATATTCTAAGTTAGGAATATGCCAACGGCTGGTTGGCAGAATTCCACAGCTATGCATGTCGCTCATTGGTTAAAAGATGCTGCTTTCAACCAATAGGAATCCTAAATGTCTATGGACCACCCGTCGTGGTGACCGTAAATGAATGTGGCCCTTGATGTAATGTACATCAAGGCCGAGGAAGTGTTCGTACCTATAACAGACATCGCGTCTGTTATAGTTACAAGTGGCTGTAGCCACTTGTGTGTGTAACCCCGTTACACCATCCCCCCCTTAAGGTTAGACGCGCCGGTCACGGCACGTCAATCAGGCAATTGACCATTCGTCAATTCTTCACGTTGGGAGAAAGAAAATCTCGAGCTCATTCCGCAATGAGCTCGCCAAAGGAGAAGACCGCCGACACGACAGAGGGTAAGCTCTCTGTCGTGGACTACCACGAACGCCAGCAAGCGAAGCGCGGCGCCGCTGTTACCACGTCTGCGGCGGGGACAACTCAGCCTGAGATTGTCCTCCAAGGCTCATGCATAGTCAACGACGCCGTTGACTATGAAGAAGGCGACGTGGAGATGGAGGAGGGCGAGAGCTCTCCGTCCAAGCGCAAGGAGTCTATCGACAGTGATAGTCTCGACCCGCATGCCGGGTCGAGACGCCCTCGTGAAGAAGACGACTCGGACGCTTCGAGCTCGAAGCGTTCGCGTAGCGCAGATGAGACTCCGCTCTCTGCTGCTGGGGCGTTGAGCTCACCACGCGCCGTGGCGACTTCAAGTTCTCCGCGCGCTGCATGAGCAGCGCGCGATCCGTGGATGCCGTCCGCGACGGAGATCGCGGCACGGGTGGGCAACTCCGTGCCACCGAATACTATCCCGCTGTACGTATGCAGCGCGATTGTGGATGATGCTGTGGCGGAGGGACAGCATTTTGATCCGATGACGGATCAAAGGCGCGACTACTACATCGGACTCTTCCATGAGCTCCGATATTACTCTAGCAAGAAGACCTCTTCTCGCAGCAAAGTGCCTGAGTGGCAGGCACTTTGTCAAAGTTGGAATGCCTTTGTTGAAAACTTCAACAAGAATCCGGCAGCTTACCGTGAGCGGGTTAAGCATGCCCGTGAGCGCTTCGAGACGTTCTCGACGCGTGAGAGGCTGGAGCAGCTCCACAGATCTTCTGTGGATGCAGGTGTTCCGTGCGCTGTGCCCGAAGACCAGCAGTGCACGTTGTGTCTTCCGGGTGCGGCGCGCTTGAGCGACCGCGACCTAAACGGGTACACGACGATCCGTGTACCTGCGAGTCTCAAGGATCTCCGTGCCAAGTTCCTGGCACGCGAGGAACGCGACGAGCGTGGTGCTTCGAGCGCTGCGGGTGACCACAGCGCTCGCACTACCTTCGCGCCGGCAGTGCGTGGTGGGCTTCGTACGCCCTCACCATTTCCGGAACGTCCTGCAGCAGGACGTCCCGCGGCTCCCATGTATCTTGGTGGGGCGGAAACCCTCTCCAACGAATACGATGACGAACCGGGTGCCGGTTCGTTTTCGGGATACTATGATCGACAATACGCTCAACAATCCAACGTGTTGAGCCGTGGGCGTCACGGATCGGAGGCGGCGGTGGTGGGAACACGCCCCGGGTATGGTCAACCTGGGGTTGACTTTGGGCCTCCGTCTCTCGAGGACCGAGTTTCTGCCGTGGAGCGGCTTCAGAGCAGCGACTTCGCTGCTCTGAGGCAGGAGATTGCAAACCTGAGGGCTCAAGTCGCTCAGGCCACGCAGACCGCGTCTGACGTCTCCGCCGACATTGGAGGTCGTGTCGAGCGTTTGGGCCAGCGCGTTCGCGCGCTGGAGAAGAGTCCGGCTCGCGCTTCGGGTCAGCCGAGCTAGCTGGCTCGTGCTGCCGGTATGGCTTCAGCCGCCCGACGTAAAAGGTCGGATGGAGGCGCATGCTAGACGGGATGTCTAGTGTGTAAGCGTTGCCATGCCGTGCCAACACTGTGAACGGCCCGATGAAGCGCGGAGCGAGTTTACTCGCCCCGAAGTCAGAGACTGCATGTTTAGGCAGGTTTTGAGTAGCTAACAAAACCAATGAACCCTTCTTGAATTCATTTGTGTTACCTCCGCCACTGTTGTCTGCGTTCAGCTTCTGTCGATCGACAGAAGCTGCAATAGCGTCCTGGACAAACCGAATGACGGCTTGTCTGCGCTGCACGAATGCAATTGCGTCCGAGCTGAACTCGTTCAGCTCGCCTGTAGCAGTAGGCTCGGCCTCTGCGTTGGTCTTCGCGGTGTCTGTGCCCCGCACAGACACGTTGTTCTTGTTGCTCTTCTTTTGCTTGTCGGCGTCTGTGCCCTGCACAGACGCATGCTTCTTCTTCTTACGCGTAGTCGCTGCTGACACTGTGCAAGTATCAGCGGCATTCTGCGGCTGCTGCGTTGCGGCCGTAGATCCTCCCCCACTTAAGGAAGGAGTCACCATCCCGAGCAGGCTCGGGAGGCGTGGGTGCCGCAAGGCATTCACGTAGAACGGTGTATGCCCGGTCGAGGCATGCACCGAGTTGTTGATGGCGAACTCTGCCATCGACAGGCACTCGCTCCAATGTTGGAACGAGTGAGCATAGCTCTTGAGAATGTCGACGAGCACGCGATTCACGCGCTCGGTCTGCCCATCCGTCTGCGGATGGTCCGCAGTCGACATTGAAAGCTGACTCCCAAGAAGTGTGAACACTTCTTGCCACAGGTGTGCGGTGAAACGCGGGTCTCGATCCGACACAATGTCGATCGGCATGCCATGGTGTTTGAACACCATGTCAACGAACAGACGTGCCGTCTGCTTCGCAGTCACTTCAGCGGGTACCGCAGCAAGATGCACCATCTTGCTGAAGCGGTCAACAAAGACCACAACTCCCGTGTTCCCCTGGCTGTCCGGGGGAAGACCGAACACGAAGTCCAAAGACATGGACTGCCAACACTCCGACGGAGTCGGTAGTGACTGCAAGGGAGCCTGCGCGAACGGCGCAGGCTTCACACGTTGGCATACCTCGCAAGCACGGACGTACTTGCGCACCCACTTGTACTGGTGGGCCCAGTAGAAGTCGCGCGTGAGAAGGACGTACGTCTTCTCACGGCCCGGATGCCCCGCAGTCGGTGCATCATGATACTCATACATGATCCTGAGGCGCAGGTCATGATCGTTGGGCACGACAACGCGGTCCGCGTTGTCGTCGACTGCACTGTAGAGTAGCAACCCATCGTGCACCCGATAACGGTGTGCACGAGCACGAAGATGCTTCGGCAGCTTCTGACGAGCGTTGTCAGAAGGTGCTGAGCCGTAGGCCGAGCAAGAGCTTCGCGTCCGCGCCGTGCGCGTACGCGGTCTTCACGTCGTCTAGTAATGACGACGTGGGAGTGCTCGATTGCATGGCGTCAATGGTATTGACGTCGGCTTCGCCTGCAGCGTAGTCAGGTCGACGCGATAACGCGTCGGCCACCACATTGAGTCTTCCGGGTTTGTACTCGACCCGGAAGTTATACTCCGCGAAGAAGGATAACCATCTCGCCATCCTTTGCGAGATGTGCGGCGACTTCACAGCCGTCCGCAGTGACGCGTGGTCCGTATAGACCACGAACGGTTTGCTTCCGAGTAAGTACACTCGGAACTTCGCGAGTGCATACTTCATGGCAAGGAGTTCCTTGTCATGCACCGGGTAGTTGCGTTCAGCTGGCTTCAGCTGACGCGACTGGTAGTAGACGACGCGATCACGGCCTTCGTGATCGTGCTGCATCAACGCACATCCGATTGCGAAATCGGATGCATCGCACACTACGTGGAATGGGCGATCTTGGTCGGCCACCGCCAAGATCGGCGCCTCAGTCAAGCCCCGCTTGACTGCATCGAAGGCCTGCTGACACTCAGCAGACCAAACCCACTCGGCATCCTTCTTTAGGAGCTGTGACAGCGGGCGTATCGTGCCCGCATAGTCCTTCACGTACTTGCACAAGTACGTGGCCAAGCCAAGGAACTGCCGCAGTTCCTTGACGTTCGACGGTGTCGGCCACTCGTTGATCACTCTGACCTTTTCAGGGTCAGGGCGGACACCATTCTTCCCTACGAGACACCCGAGCACGGGTATCTCGCTCGCCCCGAAGATGCACTTCTTCAGGTTCGCGTAGAGCTTGTGCTTGCGCATGAGCGCAAGCAGCTTCCGGAGATGCACCTTGTGCATCTCAACATCGCTCATCCCGTCCGCAGCACGGCTGTGGACGAACACGTCATCGAAGTAGCTCGGTGCGAAGTCGCGCACCGAGCGCAACAAGTGCGTCACGCACCTGTTGAAGGTCGCAGGGGCGTTCTTCAGACCCTGCGGCATCACTAGCCATTCCCAGAGCATGCCGCTTGGCGTGCTCACAGCCGTGAGAGGGATATCACTCTCACGCATAAGAATCTGATAGAACCCGTCGCGCAGATCAAGAGCACTGTAGATGGTGCTCCTGGCCATCGAATCGATGATAACATCTTTTCGCGGTATCGGTGTCTGCGCAGGTATCGTCGCATCGTTCAGCTTGTTGTACGCATGAACGATGCGCCAACCGCCCTGTGGCTTCTTGACACAGAACGTCGGAGCACTGTGCGGGGACTTCGATTCCCGCACATGTCCAGCTTTGCGACGACTCTCAAAGAAGTCGTCGATCGCCTTGACTTGTTCTCGCGGCAGTGGCCACTGCCGCGTGACACAATATTTAGTGCCCGGCACGAGATCGATCTCGTGCTGAATGCCCTTGTCCTGCGGAAGCTCCGCAGGGATCTCTTCCGGAAGTACGTCGGCGTACTCCCGTAGGATCTCGTAGTAGGGACTCGTCTTCAGCGAGTCCCAGCTCTGCTCCTCAAAGCGTTCCTTCTTCGTCTTCGCACTGAGAGTGTCTTCGCTCTCAGTGGTGCTCTCCATGAAGAACTGCCTCAGCTCTTCATTCTCGCTCTTCGTTCTCTCGGCGTCCGAAAGAATGCAAATCTGCTCGATGCGTCCATCGTGCAGGTCACGCGCGAAGCGCTTCCAGCTCATGACTGGAAGCGAAGTCAACTCCGACGCTTGCGTCGGAGGATTAGCGAGAGTCATCTCCCTGTACCGGAATCCGGCACAGGTACGCGTCAAGACGTTCACCGTCTCGACGTCCGGCTTCTCTGCCTCCGTCTGCCCAGCAGACATCTCTTGTAGCGTCTCGGCCCCTGGCCGAGACTTGCGCAGCGACCTTCGCATGCGCCGTCTTCTCGTCCTGCGGATCCCGGCTCCGCTAGACCCTTGACCTCGTCCAGGCCCAGCCGTGGACGGGTGTTCTTCTTTAATACCGCCGGCGGGTTCATCCCGCGGGCGAGCGACTTCAAGCCCGGCTTGGTCGCCCGGCGCTTCGTCGTGCAGCCCAGCTGCACGACAGCATGCAAGTTTTTCCGGTGCGGGACGTTTGCAACCGTCCGCACCGCCTGCAGCGTCGGCTCCCGGAGCCGACACGCCATCTTCACCTCGACGCCTGTTATTGGCGGAGCCCTTCGTTACAAAGGGTGCGTCGACTCCCAGAGTCGACGCGGAATTTCTTCTCGCAGCGTCGGTTCCCGGAACCGACGTGACTTCAACACCTCGACGCCTTCCATTGGCGGAGACCCCCATTACGGAGGGTGCGTCGGCTCCCAGAGCCGACGAATCGAATTCACTCATACCATCGACTCCCGGAGTCGACGGCATTCCCTTTTTTTTTTTTTTTTTTTTTTTGGTTTAAAATGAGAACTGCTATTTTTGTTTTATGTTTTCTGTTTTTTTTGGTTTAAAATGAGAACTGCTATTTTTGTTTTATGTTTGTGTTTTGGGTTAAAATGAGAACTGCTATTTTTGTTTTATGTTTTCTGACTTCCTCTAAATGTAATATTCTAAGTTAGGAATATGCCAACGGCTGGTTGGCAGAATTCCACAGCTATGCATGTCGCTCATTGGTTAAAAGATGCTGCTTTCAACCAATAGGAATCCTAAATGTCTATGGACCACCCGTCGTGGTGACCGTAAATGGATGTGGCCCTTGATGTAATGTACATCAAGGCCGAGGAAGTGTTCGTACCTATAACAGACATCGCGTCTGTTATAGTTACAAGTGGCTGTAGCCACTTGTGTGTGTAACCCCGTTACAAGTCTCCCGTGGCGGCAGCGCGAACAACTTGGCGAACTTGGCGATCGGTGAGGCTGCGCGGGCGTCCCCCCTTCTTCTTGGGCTTTTCCGAAGCTTGTAGGGCATAGCTGACGCCGTTGGCAGAGCGCTCGAGGCGCCGCGCTATCTCGCGGATCCCCGTACCTGCCTCGTGGAGGCCCTTCATGCGGCCTCGCTCCTCGTCGGAGATGGGAGGCCCGCGCCCCATAGTGAAAATAGGGTAATAAGCACAGTTCTCGAAGGATAGACGGTGACCATCACTCTACCCAATACAAAAATCAAGTCATTTTTTGTCCCAAAGTTTTGTCGCGGGCCGATTTCTAGATAGTTGTATGGCAGCCTATAGATATACTGCAAAATCTAGGTCGTTGTCACAAGTGCCTTCTTCGACTATGTGATTGGACGAACATATCTAAATAGCAACCCGTAGTTCGTTCTAGAAGCCGAGATATGGACTCGGACGTGAGTGTCCCAAACCTTTTGTCGCGCAGTGTACCTGTAGGGACAGCAGATACCAAGCAAAAGATAAAACTGCAGGCATGGTGGCAGGATATCGGTACAACAAATGTTCCCATAACCTCACTGTATTGAAACTCACGTACATCCTGAGGGGATGTGACTCTGATAATACCAATGGGAAGAAGGAGTAGGAACAGACAATACCGCGCCTACCGTTAAACAAGAGTACGAAAATGCTGGAGGGGTGCCAGGTAAAGAAAGCCCTTGTATTGTGCACCTAGCAAAGGAAAACGTAGCCATTTGAAGTGTAGCCATTTCTTTATCTGATCAATTCTTTAACTGAAACAGCGTATTAGACCGAGCGAACTGGGTGTCATTTATAGAGGTGTGACTTGTATCCAAACAATCATGCAGCGCAACGGAGCACGCGGGGGCTCCAGCCGGGGGCGCGGCCGCGGAGGCTACCGGGGCCGGGGGCGGGGTCGTGGAGGAGAAGACGGGGGTGACGGCCGCGGTCGAGGTCGAGGTCGTGGTCCTCCGTCCAACGGCTTCTACGCGTCAGGCTCCAGCAACCGTGGCGGGTCGTCGTCGGAGCCCGCCATCAGCTTGGACGAGAGCTTCTGCATGGAGATCCACGCGGCGCTGCAGGCGCTGGTGGAGGACGGCGAGCGGTCGGAGATGAGCTTCCCTGCCAGCTATGACAACACGCAGCGGCGCTACATCCACTCGATGGCGCAGAAGTACGGCCTCTTCTCCAAGAGCTCGGGCAAGAAGGGCGCCGGCCGCTTCATCCACGTGGCCAAGGTCAAGAAGAACGCGGCTATGCAGGAGGTTTCTCTCCGGCTGCCGGCCGCGCCGCTGAACGCGTCGACCGTGGAGTGGTTCCCTCCCGTTGTGAGAGAATATATGACCAGGTATCCGGCTCCCAGCGCCGGTTTGGACCCGTGGAGTGCGCGGGACTTGAGTCCATTGGCCTCCGTGCCCAAGCGACACCAAGGACGAGGCGCTGCACCGCTGTTCAAGCCGCTTCCGAGTCGGGGTAAGGGACCAGAAGGAGTCAAGACCGTGAGGACGCCGCCCGTTGAGGCCACCAGGTTGCCCGTGTATGGATACCGAGAGCAGATCTTGGAGCTCGTGGAGAGCAACCAGCTTGTCGTGCTGTCGGGAGATACTGGTTGTGGTAAGTCCACGCAAATCCCGCAGTTTCTGCTGGATGATGCGTTGGCTCGCGGACGTGGAGAGGAGACGAGGATTATTTGCACGCAACCGCGACGAATTAGTGCGATTTCCCTGGCGGAGCGAGTTGCACGCGAACGGTCTGGGCCGCGTGGAGAAGATAACAAGGAGGTGGGGCATGCGATTCGGTTCGATTCGTCCTTTGACGCCAAGCGATCCAAGCTCATTTTCTGTACGACGGGAACGCTGCTCAAGTGGCTCAACAATGACCCACTTGCTCGTGGATTCTCGCACATCATTCTGGACGAAGTGCACGAGCGCGACCAGTTCACAGATTTCCTGCTGATTCTAATCAAGACGTCGATTCTCAAGCAGAGGCCAGACCTCAAGGTGATCCTCATGAGCGCTACTATTCAAGTGGAGAAGTTCTCGCAGTACTTTCAACCAGACTTCCCAGCGCCCGTGTTGCAGATGGTGGGTGGCACCAACTTTCCCGTGACGACGCTTTTTCTGGAGGACGTGTTGGCGCTGCTGGAGAGTGACCGGAGCTCACCGCTGCCTATTATGGATGATTCACGAGTCGGTCGTATTGGAGGTGACTCCAGCAGTTTGAGTGGAGGAGCGACGAACAACGGACTGGACTGCCCGTTGTGTGGTGGCTCGGGTTTTGCTGATGAAGAGGCCTTCGGTATGCACGTGGCAACCTGTTTTGGCGAGCCTAGTGCGGATTTTGGATCCGCACCTACTCTGGAGCCTGAGGTCGCCCCCACGGCTGTTCCTGTTGCTGCCATGGGAGACGTTTTACAAGCCGCGCTGAGTGAGGTCGACGAGACTGCGAAGGAGGCCCTGCTTTCGACCTACATGAAGCAACTGGACGCTCTGCGGCAGGACCAAGCAGTGGACTACGATCTGTTGCTGCAACTACTCTACCTTGTGAACCGTACGTTCCCACTGGATGAAGATGGAAAGGGGGCCATTCTCGTGTTCTTGCCTGGGTGGGAAGAAATATCATTTATGGAGCGAGCTTTGCTTAACTCGCCAGCAACGGCAGCAACGTACGAGATCGCTCTTCTCCACTCGCGCTTGTCAGCTCAGGAGCAGCGCCGCGCATTCATGACGCCTCCGCGTGGAAAACGAAAACTGGTGCTGGCTACCAACATCGCCGAAACGAGTCTGACGATCGAGGATGTCGTATTTGTTGTGGACTGTGGCAAATGGAAGCAAGCGCATGCCCTTGCTGCGACCTCGAGTTCATCGTTTGTGATGGGACTGCAGACAACGTGGGTGGCACGCGCGAACTGTGTGCAGCGCACAGGACGTGCTGGTCGTGTCCGTGCCGGTATCTGCTTCCGTCTTTTTTCGAAGGCGCGATATGAAAACGCCATGAAGGAGTTCATGTTGCCCGAGTTGCTGACCACGCCGTTGGAGGAGCTGCTGCTGCAGATTAAGCTTCTTCAGCTAGAGAAGAAGCTGCACATTCGCGACGCTAAGGAGTTCTTGCTGGAAGCCATGGATGCACCCAGCGAGACCGCAATCGATGCCTCGTTGCAGCGACTGGAAGACATGCGCGCCCTCGCAAGCAATGGAAAAGGCCACCAAGAACTGACGCTCCTTGGTTGGCACCTCGGACACATTTGTTCGGGTGGAGTAGCTGTACAAATGGCGAAACTGCTCATATGGGGACACACCTTCGGCTGTTTTGACGCAATCCTACAGACCACGTGCACGCTAAGCGGATATCGAGACCCTTTCATCAGCTTCCTCGGCATGTCCCCCGAAGAGCAGCGACAGGTGGACGCTTCCAAGAAGGCTTTTGCACGAAATGGGTCCCCGCCTTCGCTCACCCTGCAAAGCGACCACTTTGTGTTGTGGAAGGCGTTTGAGGCTTACCTCGATGCACGAGAGCGCGCCTCGTTCAAGGCAAAGGACGCCTTCTGTGCGCGGAACAAGCTGCATCGGCAGACACTCGAGCAACTCCTCGCCATCTACAAGCAGCTGCACCAAGACATGGATTCGATGGGTCTTTCGCCTGCGACTCAACTAGTGCCGACTCCAGTGTCGAGGACGCCTGCTACCGTGGAGAGTGTAGCCCCTTACCTGATGGCTCTCAGCATTGGCATGTATCCGAACGCATTGTTTACTCGCTCCGGTGGTGTGAGTCGCAACTGGACTTCCAAAGAGAAGGTCAAAGTGAAGATGGACGGGTCGTCTATGGTGACGTGGAGCGCCGCCAATCCCCAGAAGCACAAGAAGAAGCCAGCATCGGAGCAGGACGACATTGGTCCTCCCGACGAGTGGCTGGTGTATCACGAAATGATGCAGTCGGAGCGTACGCGGGTCGCGAAGTACGGTACCAAGCTCCCGTCGCTTTTGTTGCAAGCGCTACTTATGGGCTCTGTCGAGTCGCAGACTATTGAAGAGCAAAAGGCTGACGAAGAAGCTAACGATGATGGCTCCGCGGTGCCAAGCAAGTGGCTTCTCGTGCTGGACGACTGGATAGTGTTCGAGCTGGGCAGTGCGGATGAAGCGCGTTGGGTCGCTTTGTTGCGAGAACGCCTGCATGCGACGTTCATCCGGCACCTGGAGCGTCTGCATGCCAATGCTCAGCAATCAAGTAGTGCGAAGACACTATCGGAAGCAGATCTGCAGCTCAGACAGCATGACGCTGAGCTTCTCCACGCTTTGGTGGCCTGGGTCTCGTCTGATCTGCGTCGTGGTGCTCGTCGCTAAGCCAGAGAAAAAAAAACTACTTCGAAGTAGTACATAACGATGTGTAGATGCTGTAGAAGGGTGATTCTGAATGGAAGACAACAAAAGGCCAAAACTTTATTGAGCTGCCACAGCTCATACATATTGAGCACCTCTGCAGTGTATAATGCGCCCCGCTATGAGAACGAGGATCGGCGGCGCATCCGTAGCTGCAGACTGTTGAGCATTGCGCTGGCTGAGGCAGAATACGCGTTGAGTTTTGGGATGGGGGGCTGGGTAGGCGAGTAATTGAGCTCTTCGGCGGCTTGAAGGAAGTCGTCGATGGAGAACTCGTACTTGTGCAGATGCTGCATGACGCACGTGAGGGCTTTGCGCTTGCCCCTGTCGCCGCCGCCGTAGATCTCGACAATGCGGCCCAAGATGGCCTCGAACTCCCCAAGAGTACTGCGCAGCTCGGACTCACTCCCCGATCCGACACCCATGGCATTCCCAGAACTGTTGAAACCGGGAGTAGCCAGGAGTCCGCTCCGCTCTCGCGCTTGCTTCACGTCCTCCTGGACGAGCGAGCCCAGCTGCTTCACGGATGTCCGCTTGATGTGCGTGATCTTGTTGCGGAACTCCTGGATGATGCTGTGAGCCATTTCTGGGTAGTGCAGCGAGATGCGGTCGAGTCCGTGCAAGCTGAGCACGAAGAGGCTCATGTACGTCTTGGCTCGAATACTCGCGGCTCGCTTGGAGCGCGTGAGCATGGCGATCTCGCCGAAGTAGCTCCCCTCGAGTAGCGTTGCCACCACCTGCTCCTCACTCGTTCCAGCCTTGAAAACCACTTCGGCTGCGCCTTTGACTAGGAAATACATGTGACGACCTACCTGGCCTTCCTTGAACACGTACTCGCCTGGGGTACAGAACTCGGGATCTAATATCCCCATGAGGTAGCTCACACAGGCGTCATCTTGAGTGGCGAAGAAGCCGATCTTACTCACGACATCTCGGTTCAAATGCAGCACCAGTTGACTTCGGAGATCGTCCGACAGCGCCGATAGAATGGTTTCCTCGTTTTCATCGTCACGCTGTAATAGATAGTACTCGTAGTAGCGGCGAAGTCGTTCGGCCAATGGCCCAGCGATCCCTCGCTCGCGGAGATAGGCCTTGAGGTGATCAATTCGAGTGCGAAACGTATCCGAAGCCTCGTTCAGCTCTTCAACCACGCTAGACAGTGTACCCACGACATACGTGAAGGTGGAGGCGCCAACGAGGACTCCGATGGACACGTAGCCCACCTCAGCGACTGTAAGCGGTGGGCTGTCTCCATACCCCACCGTTGTCATGGTCGTCACGGCCCAGTAGAGGAAGTAAACGTACATATCGCCATTCGAGTTCTGTTCGTCAGGGAAATACGATCTGATCGCCCGTCCTTCGTTTGCGTCCCGTGCTACGCGTGCAACAAAAAAGTAGCCGCATGCCAGTATATGGGCGATGAAGCTAACACGGCACATCAAGCGCATCACACGAGCGATATTATGGTGCGTGGATAAAGCCGCCCCCAACGCTGTCGAGCTTTCCTCTCGCTGAAGCGTGTGGATAAACTTGAACACCCGTGCTAGCTTGAGCAAGCGCAGCGAGTGCACCAGGTTCAAGACCCACGACTGAGCGCCCATGTGATGGATCGTTTCGTCTGACATTGCCACGATTACCGAGATCGGGAGTGCCGACAGCAAGTCCATCCAAAACCAGCCTCGCACATACTCGCGCCACTTGGTGCGTCGCTCGATAACGGCAGTGTGGCCCTCGCCGGGTAGATCAACGACCACAGCAGTGCGTAGATTGATGACAATGTCGATGGCGAACGCAATTTCGACTATAACGTCCATTCCAGTGCTCAGTGTGGTGCCTTCGTCCCCAAGGAAAGCAGCCTCGTACGGGATGGCGATCGCGCAGTATCCAAGTAGAATGCTGGTGAAGATATCCCACGCAAGCTTATACCAGTGGAACGGATTGATCGGAGTCAGCAGCTTCCACTTGATGAGCTCCCATTTCGACATGGCGTTGGTGGTCTTGGCATCTTGAGAGAGAAGCCACGTCATATTCATCTTCTCCGTGGCCGAGTTGAACACCGATACACCCATGGATAACTGCAGATCGAGAGATTGGAGAAGGGGAAGTGGCAGCGAACGATAACTTCTCAAAACACCATCGAGCAGCACCGTCAGCGTTGGGTACAAGTTCTCGAGACCGGCAACTCCAGACACGGGGTCGTTGTTTTGAGAGACGATGAACACGCGGTATCGAGCCACAGTCTGTTCAAACACGAGATCGTACATAGCACTCCGCTCACCGTGATAATCGATCATTGCGTGTTCAGCGTCTGGGAATTCCTCAATGAGATGGTCGAAATCTTCTTTGGGCAAAGTGAACAAGTCGCTCGTAGCTTTCGCCGTGTACGTGTTGGCATGGGGGGCATACTGAAGGAGCGATGCTTCGCCAAATACGCCTCTTTCCGTGAGAATCTCAAGCACCACAACCCAGTCCGGGTTTTCGGGAGGAGTGCGTCGTACTTCAATGATACCCGTGTTGAGAATAAACATTTCGGTTCCTACACAGCCCTCTCTGGCGAGCACGTCTCCGTTGACGACGATGAGAGGCTTAATGAACATGGCCATATCCAGCACGAACTGGGTGCTGAGCCGCTTGAAAGCCGGGATCCGGAAAAACGTGTTTTTGTAAGTTTCGTGGAGAATCTCACCGCGTAAAGAAAGCGAAAATTCACACAGCAGCTCTCGCTCATCAAATGCGCTCGTCTTGGCGATATAGTGGCGGAAGTATCGCATCAGTCGGACCTTTAAGGCTCGAGGAAGACGCTTCTTCTGAATGAAAGCTTGCACCATGCTGAGCTTCCGCGCCCGGGTCGTTGTTTCCCGGTGCCAATTCTCGAGAATTTTGGTCAGACTACCAATGATCAGGCCGAATCCGCTTGCGCCGACGATCGAGACGGCCATGGCGAAGAGTCTCTCGCTTTTATTCGTTGCGTGGATGTCTCCGTAGCCCACTCCACACACTGTGGCGACGACCCAGTAGAAGCTGTAGATGTAGCGCTCACTAACGCTGCCATCTCGTACCATAGCGTCCTTCATCCACGTCTGCCCTTCATCTTCGGTGGTATAGCCTATTAGATGCCAGAAGCAGGAGAAAATGTGCGTCACCAGCAGCACTTGGCCAATAAGTCGCGTAAGTCTGGCCAAAACAGCGTCCAGATCGAACGCATCTTCAACTTTTGCGACAAAGTGGCGCAACTTGATCAACCGAGTCAGCTTCGTAATGCGCAGGAGTCGCATCAGTCTTGCAAGTCGGAGCGAGAGAACCTGCGCGTTCGAGATGCTGTCGTCTTCTCCGCTGCCAATGCCAGACGTGGCATCCGTATTGGACTGAACGAGAAAATAGTCGAGCGGGAGGAAGGCCAAGACATCAGGCAGAAACCACGACGCCAGATACCGCTTCGCAATAAGTCGACGGTCCCGAACCATGTTTTCGTCGTCGTCCGGGTAAAACCCGACCAAGAAATTGTGAACCACATCCAGAAAGAACAAGACATTCGAGAAGACCGCTACTGCCCGCACTGCAAAGCCCAGTTGAACCTCTGGGAACCCCATCTGGAACGGCACCATCACGGCACTGTAGAGCACAATAAGCATGATAAGCGAGTCCCACGCGAGTTTCTCGTTGCTGCGTGGGTCTAGAATCGGAGGGTCCAGTAGGAAGCTCAGAGGCCGCTTGTAGTTGTGGTAGACCTGCGAAAGCCAAATGACGAGCCGTAGGCGCGCTCCCGGGGGTCCTGGTTGTGACGCTAGTGCTGAACGCTGCTTTCGCAAACCCGGAAGAGCTTTGCCCTCTTGGGATATTCGACCTGCGGATCCTCGGGGGTTATTTATCATCGAAGAAGTCGAGGACATTCGTCCAACGGAGCCCAACCGAGGCGGCACGTGGCTGGGGACTGGAATCGTGCCTGTGAATGACCCGCGTCGCGTTGCTGCTCGATCCATGGCGGCCAGAGGGGTAATTGGAGTGCTGGTAGAGCCCCGACGCTCTTCAAAGTGGGACCCTCGTGGAAATCTCTCGCTTTCAGATGCAGGCGTGACTCGAGAACTCTTGCGAGACCCGACCTTGCTGAACACGTGGGTGCTTGGGATGCTCGGTCTCGCGTCATTGGCGAGCGAACTCTGCGGTCCTGGGGACGTCTGGACTTGTGGCGGTCCGTTATGGTTCATGCTGCTCCGCTCCACCACGTCATCCGCCGCTCACGCCGCCTCCTGTCAAGTCTTGTTCCGCTCCAGCGAATGTCCTGCCTTGGACGGAGCAAGCTGGGACGGGCTCAAGGCAATACCGGGGGTGGACTATCCGTCATCCGTTTCGAGTCGTTTCGTGTCACGAAAGCCAACGCTACATTTGGATTGAGAGGAGGGGGGCTAACTATTTTTGCTTTTGTCTCGCTCATCAAGTCCAGTGGATGCGTTCTGTGTGCTGTTAACGCTTGATGCAGCCTAGATTAGGCAGTAGTATCTTCTTGGTCAATAGGGAAGATGGTCTCGTGGCTCTTCTTCTTGGAGAAGTCGATCAGGAGCTGGTCGCGCTCGCGACAAATTGTTCGGGGATCTGGCGCGAAGAAGACTTGCCACACTTTGGGCAAGAACGCTGGAGTCAGCCCCGTGATGCAGCAGAAGAACGTGAGAAGCAGTGCGTTCGTGGTGGCACCGACGTACAGAATCCCGTAAAACTCCCGTCCGAACGCTATCATGGAGGAGATGGCGAGCGTCACGACCCACCAAAAGAGCACGGAGGCCGTAGCGAGTACCAGCAGAATCTTGGAACTGCTGGTCGCTTCGAGGAGTAGACGAGCGCTGGCAAGCACAACAACCGCGAGGTTTTGGGCCATGCCGAGCGCCCACAAGTCGTTGTCTCTTCCCGTCCCCGACCACGGAGCCAGCGGCAATAACTCGGCCGGTACGAGGATGATCAGTGCAGAACCGACCATGGCTTCGAACATCCAGTATGCAAAGCGTCCGCGGTTGAGGAATACGTGGTGGTACCCGTCCTGATAGAGTCTCGGGTAGAAGAGCACTGTGCGCGCCGAGATGTCGTCGTCTTTGATGGAGAAGACGAGGATCGGGAGTGCCGTAAAGCCAATGTTGAACAGCTGCAGGAGCGTGTCGAAATACGTGCTTTGGCCGGAATAAAGACAGTAAGCGCCGTACACGAACTGCGGCAGCACCAGCAGCACGTTCTTGTAGAACACGTACAACGTCAGCACTGCGATCCGCCGATTCATGGCTCGCCCGTGTACCAGTACAAGGCGTTGCAGGAATCTGAACGCCGGCAGCGAGTAGTCGCTGGCATCCGAGGCTTGATGGCCTTCTTCACCAGCGATGCCCACACCGATGTGTGCGCCTTGGATCATCGGAACGTCGTTCGCCCCGTCACCTATCGACAGCGTAACTTTGTTGGGGCAGAAGCTGCGCACCATGCCTACGATTAACTCCTTCTGCTTCGGACTGATGCGAGCGCAGAGCACGGACTCGCACTCCATGCACAGCTCGAGGAACTCCTTCTCGATACCGAAGCCCGTGACAGCTTCAACCACCGTATCGTCAATCAACAGGGCAAGTCCAGCTCTTACCTTCGACAGGGGAACTGCTCCACTCTTGAACGTTATCGAGCTCGAATTACTGTCGCCGCCTCCCAATTCGCTTTCCTCTCGAGCTCTTCGCAGCTCCTTCTCGAGAAAATCGACCGCGTCCTGCTTGGATCCTTCCATCCACGAGCTCGAGCTCTCACATAACCGAAGAAGTCTCATATCAGCAGAAACCAACCGCACAGCGTGCGCTACGTTTGTAGCCGTGTCGGCTCGGTCGCCCGTGAGCATCCAGACCTTGATGCCGGCGGCTCGGAACTTCTCCAGCGCTTCGGGGGCGCCCTCCTGAATTTTGTCCTCGATGGCGGAAACTCCGACGAATGTGAGGCGGCATTCGAACTCGGAAATGATCTTCGCTAATTCTTGCTCTGATGCCCCTCGAGTAGTGTTGTTCTTGAGCGCCGAGTAGCGAGCGTTCCAAGAGCGATACTCGTCGGCTCCCACCTCGCGCTCAGCAATGCAAAGAACCCGTAATCCGTTCGCGGAGTACAGCTTCATTTGCTCCTTCGCTTGTAGTACTGTACTCGGTTTATTCGCCGACTCGCTCAGCGCCTCCATGATCACGGAATCGGCTCCCTTCGTCATGAGAATGATCCTCCCGGACGGCTCTCGGCACAGGATCGAGCTCTTCTTACGCTCGCTCGTGAACTCGAACAAGTGAAGTATCTCCAACTCCGCGTCCTTCCCGTAAATCCGCACCACAACCCGCGTGTTGTTGCGATCGTAAAGCTCCACGCCCGCTTGTGCTGCAGCAACGACCAACGCGCGCTCATCTGGAGACGGGCCTGCGTACTCCTTCCTAACGGGCTTTGAGGACTTGGCCGAAGCTTGAGACGTGGAAGATGATGCACTCGGCCAGATCGAGTTGTTTACGGCCAGATTGATGAGGAACCTCTGCATGGGCGTGCTCTTGAATGGGAAGGACGACAGAGCGATGGTATTTCTCCGGCGGGATGGCTTGAAAGGAGCGTCGTCATCAGGAGTTAATGCACCCACAATGGCCTCATGAACAGCCTTCTCCAAGATCAACAGCGAGCCATCCTTCTCGTCAAAGTCGAACGTCTCCCCATCCACATGACACGAACGGAAGGTCATCCGGTTGCAGGTGAGCGTCCCTGTCTTGTCGGTGAAAATGTGCTCAACAAGTCCAAGCTCCTCGTTCAGCTCGGAAGACTGGACACAGACGACGTGTTTCTTGTCTGCCGTGTTGGAAGACGTCGAGAAGGACGGACTGCTGGGGGGCAAGCGCATGCCTGGGTCGTTCGTAATCGCTCGGGCTTGGAAGTAGCGAGTGAAATCGATCGTGACTTGCAGCGAAATGGGCACGAAGTTGGAGAAGAGCAGCATGTAGGCCAGGAAGAGCCACACGAAGTCCACAAACGTGCTGTCTTTGATATCATCCGGGATATACGGGTTGCGCTGCACGCTTGAAGAGCCCACAAGCTGCGCCTCCACCACCACGGCGACAATGAGGATGACGATCTGCACCACCACAATCCAGACGGTGATTTGGTTGATGAAATGGCTCAGCCAACTGGCCTTGATGGGCGTCTCGGACGCGTTCTGGCGCACGCGCGTGTCGTCCCCCGTGTAAACGACCACGCCGATGACCCAGGGCGTGTCTTTCAGATGAGTGCCACGCAGCAACACATGCGAGATGTCCAAGCTTAGCGAGCGCGTCTCGGATAGCACGAGCGTTCCTTTGAACTTGTCGATCGATCGGTTCGGAGGCTCACACTCGATAAAGACACTGGACAAGAGGGTGGCAGCCTGCGCTGTCAATTGCTGGCCATCGCTGGAGAAACAGTCGCGATAGGGAGGACGACAGAGCTCGGGCTGCACGAAGCGCGGCTTTAATGAGGACTCGCCGTCTAGATTCGCAGTCATGACGTAGCACTGGCCGTTTGGGGAGCCCGACGCGACCAAAGCGATGTCGGCAGGCACCTCCTCGTTCTCCCCGACCCGAACCAGTTCCCCAACTTTCAGCTCTTCGCACGTCGCAGGGTGGAAGCTCCCGGCCTTTCCATCGGAAAAAGTGAACTTTCGCACTGGGGCTCTGTTCTGCTCGGCGTCGGCTTGATGTCGTTGGACGTCCTCCATGACGTCTCTTGCGCCGCTGACTAGGATGATAAACATCAGCGGGACGACTATGGTCGGCACCCCGTTCGAGGACGTCACTTGGGGCAGCAACTGCAAGACGGTGATCACCAGGAAGTAAATATTGGAAAATCGAGTGAACTGCTTGAACAAGTTCTTGGGCAGAAAGTTGTACGCTGTGTAGATGGCCGTCTTGACGGCGTTTGACGGGAAGATTTGCGATTGCTCGCTCGTGCCGAACTGGACGGAGCGGAAGGCGTCCGGGTCGTCCGCGTCCTTAGTAGCGCCGGGCTTTGACGAGATGACAATGTGGCTGATGCTGCTCACGAACGAATTCGTGGACATGGCTTCGTCCCCGTCCAGCAATTCGAACTTACGCGGCGTGCGCAAGTTTTCGAGCCGCCGTTGCAGTGAGTTCTCCTCCGTTGTGGGAGGAAGCCAAGAGGATAGCCCGAGTGAGCACATGCACCCCAGGTTGAGTCTATATGGGCTGTGCAGACAGCGGAGAGCTTCTCAATACAACGGTTCTTGGCGGACTTCCAGATATAGGGACCGTACATGTATTTGGGTTCGTGTGATTGGCAAGAAGGCAAGGATAGCACCGATTGAGTGAGCGAGAAAAATAGGTTTGCAACAACATGACGGACGGATATGGAGCTGCTTGGGTCCACTCAAAGTGCTAAACGGGTGGCGGATGGGAAGCAGCGACAGCAAACTCAGTGCCCAAGCTCAGGCCCAGCAGGAAGAGCAGTATGCGATTCAAATGAAGAATCCAGCGGTGGCTGCAGCCATAGAGGCGCTCGAGAGTACGAACCTGCTTGCGAGTGAATAGTGCGTTCTACTCATTCTGCTTGAGAGCTCACGGCTTCGTTGCAGTCGACAAAGCCACCACGGGACTCAAGTTTTACCAGCTTTTCGCTGCGATGGATAAAGAGTAAGCCCACAACAGGATTCACCGACGTCGATATGCTCACTCGTGTCATCTATTGCGCAGTGGAAGTAAATCCATCGACTTGGAAGAATTCCACCAGTTTTTCGAGCTATCGCACACAACTTTCTCCGACCTGGTCTTTAGCAACTTGGGCAAGCAAACTCCAGCTCGAGGTGTCACGTTTGATGGTAAAGTCCACGGTGTGTATTTACAAGGGACCCCAATGGCTATAATACTAATCCTTCTGTGGAGACTTCGTGTTAAATCTGTGGAACTTCTGCACGATGTCCCCACAAGACATTTACACGCACGTTTTCCGACTGTATGGTATGTTATTGTGGCCACGAACTATTAGGATACACGCAGGTCTAACTACATAATTCTTGCTCGCTTCAGACGACGACCACAACGGAACGCTCGATGCTGCAGAGTGCGAAAGCCTGTTTCGTCTCCTGTATTACACGGAAAATCTCCCCAGCATAGTGAAGAACCAGCTGAAATCCATGACTTCAAATGATAGCGGCGCCATTACCCTTGGTTCGTGTTACTGTAGTAAGCGCTGAAAGGTATGAACGGAGAAACTAACGTCTTTAACCCTTTACCCGCTTTGTGGCAGACGAATTTCTGGCGATGTGCACGAGTAAAGCAAATCTGTTCAAACCGATCTTTGACCTGCAAACGAGGGCACGCACAAAGAGTCTGGGGGTTAGCTATTGGTCAAGTGCCAGCAAGAAGAGGGCGAAAATACTCAGCGGAGATAAAGACGTATTTGAGCTAGCAGCCAGCCGACTTCAGGCTATCCGCGGTCAACCAGGGAGTTCTCCATCTCGAAGCAGCATTTTGTCCGGGAGTCCTGTTCGCAAGCTCTCCTCAAGCTCAGCTTCTTCTCTGAGTGCAACAGATACAATTTCCCCTAAAATACCGGAGGAGCCTTCTTTCAAGCCTGGTCCAGTGGATAAAAAGTCTCTGGAGACATGGATCCAAGTGGAGGCGAACAAAGAGCCCCTTGTCCAAGCGTATGTGACGGCATTCAGCCAAGCGTACGTCGCTGAAGCTCGCTTGAAGGAGCAGTCACAGAAAGCACCAGGTGCTCCCGGTCAAGACCAGCTTCTGCTCGACTTGCGCTACACGGTGGCAGTCTCAACCAAGAGTACGTATTACTGACGCTTCCGGTTTGCACGGTTGCCTTCCACTGACAAGACAGAGGTGATCTTGATGAATGGCCAGGGCGAGATGAAGCTAAGAGTGC
The DNA here is from genome assembly GCA_016169955.1 of Phytophthora vignae f. sp. vignae. Taxonomy (NCBI): domain Eukaryota; phylum Oomycota; class Peronosporomycetes; order Peronosporales; family Peronosporaceae; genus Phytophthora; species Phytophthora vignae. The sequence continues at coordinate 152,750 of JABJUM010000054.1, read as the reverse complement.
GCTGGAGGAATTGTGGGAGCAGGAGCAGTCCTCACTCATCGCAGAGCGTCACGACGCGGTCACCACGTTGGTAAGGAGTATTTCGACGAAGACCCTTACCAAGCAGACCGGCAAAAAGGTTAGCATCGCTCCTTGCCGCTACGTATCTATTTCCACTAACCTTTTGCGGAATGGGCACTGGACACTGTATGTAGTCCGCTGACAAAGTCGTCAAGAGCTACACGCAGAAGAAGCTGGACGTCGAAGAGAGCAACATCCGCAGCCGCTTCAGCGAGCGTTGGCAAACATTAGAAAATGCCGCAGAGCTTGTGGCCCAACGAGATCTGGACGCTGCCAATAAATCCTCTAAAGCTGCAAGTGGGTCGCCCACAAAGCCAACAACTGCCACAGCTCGAAAATAAAGCAAGTAATACCGTCAAATAAATGAGAAACAAATAATTTGCAGTGTACGATTCTTTCTGCTGGAGTCTCGCTTCCTCTGGCCGACTACCGTCGTTGCTGTTGCTGCTGTTGCTGTTGAGCTGCTGCAGCGATGGCCGTATCGCAGTGCGACTGCACGCGGCTCTCGTAGCCCTTCCACACTTGGCACGTGAATGCCAGCTCCTCCCGGAATGAGTCGCTTTTCTGAAAGCACGCACAGAGAGTTTATATAAGAGACATGATGTACACAGAACGCCTAATAAATGGGAGCTGAACGTTGCGTACCTCAATTTGCGTGTTGATCTCCTTGAGGACCTCGTGCAACCGAGCTACGGAGCCTGTGATGCGCTGCAGAAGCGCCTTCTGCTTCTCTTCGTGGGGGTCTGCACAGGTTTAACACACAGAGTGGACGGTTAGGGCCGTAGCAGGAGCGACAGAAGACGAGCGCTCAAGCTTACTCTGCATAGTGGCGGGCAAGTTCAGCAATGACATGAAAAATGAATTTTGAGCGATTTCATTGGACGACACAGAGCAGATGGATACATTTTTGAGAGTGTAGCCATGTCTAGCTTGAGAGTCTCCAGGTACTTGACTGCGGCAGTCGAAGTACACCTGCAGTGCTCGGACTGCCTGCCTACTCGGGTGGTACGATGGCGCTGAAAGGCGGTACAGTCTGCTCAGCTGGATGGGTCTTGGCTAGAGACTGCTCCAGTAGTGTCATGATTGCCTGCAACTGAGTCTCTTGGCGGCTCAATTGCGCTTGGAGCTGTACCTGCGTTGCCGTGAGCTTGTCGACTTGTTCTTGAAGCCGCACGATCGGAGGCGCAGGAGCGGCGAACGACGGGTAATTGTGCGGCGTGGAGAAGGATGACGGCGGTACTGCGAATGACGGCGTCGCTGAGGGTGAATCCCCCCCCATGTCTGTCTTCGGCGAGTCGAGGTTGCCTGCGTTGACATGACAGCACAGATGTGTAAGCTTCCAAAAGTACAGTAGCTACAGAGCTGATTCAACGAACGTACCAGTAAAGGCAATGGTGCTTGAGCTGAGTGACCGCAGCTCCCGAGTGAGTGAAATGCGGATTGACTCTTCCATCGCTTGCTCATTCTTCAGTTCCTGCTTTTTCAGCATGACTTCGACGAAGCCACTTCCAAGTATGGCACCTACACAAACCATGAACGCGGAGTACGAGTCGAGTGAGTGTTGGGTCACCAGTCCGGAATGTATGATCAGCTTACTTACCAGGAATCGTAAACAGAATAATTCCCCTGTACGCGCGCAGTACAATTGAATGACAGCATGTTAGCACCGAGACTAGATCCATATAATTAGGTCTTAACCTACCAGAGCGCCAGTAGAGACGAGAAGGCCCGGCCTGCTGCAGTGATGGGCACGATGTCGCCATATCCGAGAGACGTGATGGTCTCGATTGCCCACCAGGAGCACGTGCCGATGCTCGAGAATACCTCAGGCTGAGCTGGGTTTTCCAGGAAGAAACTAAGCAACCAAACCCAGGAAACAGACTGGAGTCAGCGGTAGCAAAGAATAAGGCAAACAGCTAGCGCCATACATCGTTGTAGAGGAAGTAAGCACAATGACAATCGTCATGTAGCTCACGACGCCGAGCTCTTCCTTCTTCAGCGCGAAAATCTCGCGCAGATTCTTCATAGCTTGGTAGGAATGTTCCAGGTGCAGAAATGACATGATACGCAGGAGTCGAAAACCCCTCAGTGTCAAGACACCACGTGAAGACACAGCCACTCTGCACACATTATTCATCGCCAGAGTTAGTTACCGTTCGCATCCTTCACCTCAACAGAACCACGTACTGCTTCTCCAGCAAAATCTCGAGGTAGAACGGGAGCAGCACGATGAGGTCAATCAAAGACATGGGCCGAAACATCCACTTCAGCCTGGACAACAGAATAGATATGTTATGCTCTAGCTAACATGTGTAAGCAAAGCATCCCAGCAACAAACCCACCTCCCCCAGATTGGATGCGGAAATCGATCGTCCTCAACGCACGACCAGAGCCGAAGCAAGTATTCCACAGTGAACAGCGCCGTCGACACGTACAGGAACATTTCGTACCAGTCGGACGACGTCACCGCTGCATCCAGAAACACCACCAACAGCAACCAACAGAGTGGTCAGCAATAAGTGTGTGAATGTGTCATTCCCATTCCACCGCCCCAGCTTCAACATACGCGCTGCGCCGATCGGCGAGGCCGACACATACATGGCCAGCACCACGTTGAGGGTGATGAGCACCAGCACGCAGACTTCGAAGACGTAGGACGCGCGTTGCAGCCCCGAGCGCTGCTTGAGTGACGTGCGGTAGTGCAGCAGCGTCCAGACGTCGGCGCGCAACGAGGCCCAGGAGCGCGTGCGCTGCGTCCGCAGAATCCGTCGCTTGGGCGTCGACATGGCCACAGGGCGCGCGGCTCGCACCGACAGCTCCACGTCCAGGGCGTCCTCCTCCCGAGGCAGCAGTCGCTGCCGCTCGCCTCGCGCCATTGCGGATACTTTTTGGGCAATAAGCTCTCTGAGTCGCAGGCTGACGGCCTCTGCCAGAATATTTCAATGAAATTTCGGTGCGCGACAGAACGGGCGGATCTGAAAACTTGGTCGAATAACACCAAGTTCACAAAAAAGTTGGCAGCATCTTAGCCGCTAGCAAGAGGCGACGAGTGCTGAGCACTGCATAGGTAATTATGTCGTAAGGTGTGAAGGAGCACGCCATCCGCGTACATCACGAACATGCGCGAGTATTCACTGACGATAGATAGACTGACTGAAATTGGCGATCAACTCGAGCGAGAGTTCAATCCTATATCGCTCTCAAAAACTCCGGTTGCAAAGGTACATCGCCCATAAACACCCCTGAACTACATGTACTGCTGAAGCTCATATCAAGCTCGCACGCCATGTCTTCTTCGTCGAACAGCAAGAAATCGCCACTGCCGGCGCCACTCCGCTATTGTCATTCGTCCCAGTCAAATTTCACGAAAACAGCTCACAAAAACTCGTAAGCTAAAAGTCTCCACCAATCACACGCAAGTCAACAGCATGATGTACCATTGGTGTGGCGCGGAGGGGGGCCCGATAAAAAGAGGTGTGGCGCTTACATTTGGCCTGTTGCGGAGACGCTCGGAGCGCGTGGGTCATGGAGAGTTACCACGCGGGCGACGGCGGCAAGGCCGGCGGCCGCTCCGGCAGCAGCGGAGGAGGAGGAGGCGGCTCTGGCGGTAGTGGTGGAGGCGCCTACAAGGAGCGCGGGTCGTCGTCCCACGGCGGGCGCAGCGGCAGCAGTGGCAGCTACCAGTCCTCGGGCTCCTCGGGGCGCGGGCTGCCGCGCCGCGGCTCGTCCAACTCGGTGGGCAGCGCGTCGTCTCGAGACCGCGAGCGGGAACGCGACCGGGACAGGGACCGGGATCGGGACCGCGACAGGGACCGCGACCGAGACGGCCGCAGCCGCCCGCGCTCGCGCTCCAGAGACGCGGGCGGCAGCTCCCGCGAGCGGCGCAACAGTGGCGGCAGTCGAAGCTCCTTCGCGGCGGCCAGCAGCCCGGCCGTGCGCCTGCGCGAGCGCAAGAACCTGCTGCTGATGCACCGCACGGGCGCGCGCCGCAACGACCTGACGCCCGCAGACGCCGCCACGCGCGTGGTCGGAATGGACGTCAAGTACATGAAGGTGAGGAGCAATTAGGGTCTGAAGTGCACTAGGGTTTCCGTCTCTAGGGTTTATGTGAAGCTGATGAGCTGTGTTGTTGGCAGGACCCGGAGCGCCCGTACATCACAGACAAGCTGGCCATGTTCCCGAGTGTCTTCCCGACGAACGCCAACTTTCCCGAGGAAAAGTTCCGCTTCCACGCGCTGCGCAACGCGGCGTTCGTGAGTCCGCTGCCGAGGGGCTTCAACCAGCAGTGGCATCTGCAGTACTCGGCGTTCACGGACAAGAAGCTGGCCATTTTTGATGATCTGACGAGGGCCACGCGCACAATTCTCCGGTTACGTGACGAGGACAATAAAGGCGGCAGTGGCGACGCGGCCACACCAACCACTGCTGTTGCTGAAGACGGAGCAGCGGCGGCGGCGACTGCGGCTGTACAGCGCGCGTTCACGAATTATTTGATGCGCCACGTGCGACGGATAGATGACCGCACGAGCCACAACTGGATGAGCGAGCTGGCGAGTGGTGCGCGCAGTGCCGCGGAGCTTACGCAGGCCTATGGAGTTCCGTTCAAGCAGTGGCGAGCTGTTCCGGGCGTGTCAAAATGCCCGTTGCTGGAGTTTGTGGTGAAGTACCGCCCTGGATACGCCGAGGCGACGTGGTTTGTGCGAATTAATGTAGTATACACGGAGATGCGGGAGCTCGAACGGGACAGCGCGTTGCGGACTGGCGACTGGTTTTTCAGCCCGCGACGCAACCAACGGCGGAACCAAGGGTGGACCGACAAGCTTATCGATTATTTGCACTCAATCGCTCGCCAGGCGGCGCTGGATACAGGAGCTGGGACTGAAAACAGGTCGCAGGACGCAGCTCAGAATGCTAGACTTGCAGTAAATGGCACCCAGGGAGCTGCTAGCAACAGCGCGGGGGCATTGCCTCAGACAACCGCTAGTGGAGGGTTTGCACAGCGCGCGCAATTGGTACCGAGGCCTCGACATGGCGAAGTACCGGCATCAGCAAATGCAGGAGCCATTTCAGGTGTTCCTGCTGCTCCAGGCAGCGGTGGAGTGGATATGTCTCCACCATCACCACTGACGTGGCATGAAAAGTGGTCGTACGTGCTGAAGTTGTCGGAGTATCAATTCAAGATGGGGCTGCTGGACCGGGTGCATTATTTTGACGGTCTATTGTCGCTATTGCAAAAATCTTTAACCCCACGGTCGCGATCAAATGGCACCCGGTGCTCGGCTGTGTTGGCCCTCGGGGTGAACGGGATCATGGAATTAATATCTGTGGTACAAAAGCTGCTACCGGAAATTCTGCTGTCCGCGGATGCCGTGCTGTTGCTGGTTAAAACAGTATTGCAGCATTTTCGCTACCTGCTGCCGCCGGGTCGACCTGTGCCCGCAGAAACCACAGGAAGTGCTCTACAGGAGGAGATTTTGGTTGCTTTGTGCCAGTTGCTACGTGATATTTTGCTGAATGGGAACGATGTGCTCGTCCGTCTTGAAGATAATGGTACGTTGTGTCAATCGTGTTACTGATGAAGAATAGCATGGTACTGAACTAACCGTTTAATTGTTCGCACGCTTAGTACCTCCACTATGGCCAGCCTTTGTGTTCACCGATCGATTTTTCAATCGCGACGCATACGGGGCTACCGCTATTCAGGCATGCATCGAACGCTGCCAACGGAAGAACAGGGAGGTTGCCGGTCGTATTTTGCGACTACAGCAGGCATGCCCGTCGTTGAGCTCCGTGGGTGGAGGTCAGGTTCTTGCGGCGACGATGCGTAACGAGGCGCAGATCCTGCAGACTCTAGATCGTTTTCATCGTGTGGACTCGACCTCGGATTTGCACCGCGTATACAGCGAGGTATTTAGCCCACTTCCCACTGTAAGCCCGAGTGGTAGTGGATCCCCAGCAGAGCTCCCGGTCGATGTAGCTGCACTCTTCCTTGTGTGCGAATGGGCAGTGACGAATCAGCGACCCGCGGAGTACCGGTATTTGTCTGCGCTTGCGTTAATCGAGATGCACAGCAACGCGCTTCTGGAATACGGCAAAAGGTACTTAGTGCTCAGGCCAATTATGCAATCTAGATTTACTAACGTTCGCGCTGTGCATCGTACCTGCTCAATAGTAAGGGGCTGCTTCCTCATTGCGGGCCAAAGGATCACCAATTGGTGCTTCAGAGCTCGCTGCAGAATTTCCTGCACCGCTATGAGCCCAAGGTCATCACTGAGGTTACTCAAGTCATTGAGCTTTTTTGTTTGCTGGTTCGGCGACGGCTATTCAGCGTTGCAAGCTTCGTCCAGTTCGCGTCCTGTTGTAATGAAGCAGCAGCGAGCATGAGCAACAGCCCGCTGCTTACTCTTGCGGCAGGAGCTGGTGGCAATAGTGGGATCGCCAAGCGCAAAGAATCGGCGCCCGTGGTTCACACAGCTTACAATATCGAGTGTTCACCTGGACGGGGGTACAAGTCGAGTGACATTCACCTTCTTTCCTCGAGCGACCGACTGAAGTTGTATTTGTGGCAGCTGCCCCGCAGCCCATTCCCGTTACCGACGTGTGTACCTATGCTTCCGGATGACAGCTACGATGGCGAGCTGAATTACCTTCGATGGCTTGAAGTTATGGAGCTGCGCCGCGAGCATCTCAACTACTCGAAGACACTTGAACGCGCCCAGTCGCTGTGTATCTACGTGTTTCACACGCATGGCCAAGCTAATGACACGCCGATGGTTGGGACACCAGGTGCTGCTGGTGCAACTCCTGCAGCTGGTAGTGCCGGCTCGGGGGACACCAGCCGTGTGATGAAGGAGGTGGAATACCAGGGCAAGGTAGGCGAGCTAGTTTCAGCTGTGAAGACTATGTGCGGCCACGACAAGGGTCGGTTCACGCGCTGGTTCTTGCACAACATTTACGAGGAGGCCACGTTCTTTCGGTTCTCGGATTATGGCAGCGTGGAGCACGTGATGCGGCTCGTGTGCCTGGTGCTAGAAATTGTGGACATCCTGGCATTGCTCGAGGTGCTGGTGCACTTCCTGCGGCGTTCACCCTGCTTCCTCGTGAAGAATGTGGTACTGGCAATGATTGAACGTCACGAGCTAGCGTTCTGTGCCACCGACCAGATTCCGTTTTTGCTCCAATCCTTTGTGGACCGTTTCCATCGGATCCCGAAAAATGCTGACGACAAGGCTGGAAATGTGGCTCAGTTCTTCTGCCGAATGTACTACGCACATATCAAGAAGAAAGAAATTGCGAAGCTGGACTTGCCGTTTGCTCTGCTCAAGCCGATTGCTGAGACCGCTCGAAAGAACCAAGATGCAGCTGCAGCTGGTGTAAATGGAAGCGCCGCGGCGAATGGGAACGGAGCGAATGGAAATGGCCAAAAGAACAAGGAGCTGTCACTGGAGGCAACGAACCCGATCGTTCGGATTCCACCGCCCCGAGAAGTTTTGCCTCCGGAGTTAAAGAGCGCTCTAGCGAAGTCGTTCAAAGCGCTGCAGGCTCGTGCGTTTGACGGTCCTGGCGCCGACGGAAAACAGACGCCAGCGACTCCAGGTGCTGGCAGCGGCACGCCACTGCAGAGCCCCAACAGCATGAGCCAAGAAGCGTCGACATCTACGGACTCAGTGGCAGCGTTCGAACCCAGTTACGCGAGCTTGTCCTGGCAGGAGGTGGTTGGTGAGGCTACCCCCACAGCAGAGGCCAAGTGCCGTGATAGCGCGATTGATTTCGCAGTCTCCGCTATCAACATGAGCATGACGTCATCCTCTGTGGGCTCCACAAACGCCAACGCCACGCGGGAGCGGCGCACGCCTAATTACGTGTTTTTCTTCCGGGCTGTGCTGACCGAAGCCATGGACAAGTGGATGGCCAACATCTCAGCACGGATCAAATCCAACTGCAAGCGGCCCATCACTACACCGCATTACGTGCACCGCTGCGTGCGCCTCATTCGTGAAGTCGTGGAGCAGCACCCTGACAACGGCGAGGAGTTCAACGAAAAGTTCTCGAACACTCTGGTGGTGTGGTTGCAAAAGGAAGTGTTGCCAGGCTTCGCGGGCAGTGACACGCCCAAGCGCTCGCGGAACCCGTTTTTGAATGCCGACAACAGCAAGGAAGCATTCGCGCTCAACCAGAAGGGCCGCCTAGATCGTCTGCAGTACGGCCTCAAGAGTTTTCTCGTATCGCTTGTTGTTCACAAGGTGCTAGATCTATCCCAGGTGCTACGGCTGGTGCTTGTGCCGCTCTTCCCGCGACTGGTAAGGAACTGCATCGGTACTTTCCTCCCTTGAATTGGCCACGGGGTTTTCATGCTCATGTTCTCTTTTGTGCTCTACCAGCGTCGTGCCTCACGTGACCCACCACCAAACCTGCCGACACAGCTCTTGGCTATGGCGCTCGTTTTCCAGCTCTTTTCAGAACCCCCTCAGAATTTGCTCCTTGATCCCCAAAAGGTGGTTATGTTCGACGAGCCTCTGGTGAGTTGCCACTGCTGTGCATTGCTCTACGCTTTGATTTTATATCCTTCTGACCTCTCTCTCACGGTCACTTGTGGTAACAACGTTGCAGACCAAGTATCATCTGCGCTTCCTCCGCACCCAAGTGCCGGCCTGCTTGATGTTTCCGCTGTGCTTCTTGCTGTGCCAAATTTCCTACCAGATGGAGGACAACTTCTTACTGCGCAAGCGTGAGGAACGTGGCACACTGGCTAGCGCGACACTGTTCAACTTGACATCGGATGGCATCGTTCGCGATACAATTTTCCATGACACGAAAGAGGCCCGCGAAAAGCACATTCTTCCGGTGTATCATAAGAAGCAGTGGCACACAGCCGTGCTGCTGACGCACTTCTTCCGGCCGCCGACGTCGCCGGCAGAAGACGGCAACGGACAGGTGCAACTGCTCAAGGTGGACCAGATCATTGATCAGATGAACGTCTGGACGCTTCATCGTGGCGGTTCCATCTACTTAGACTTGCAGATGAGCAGACAGCAACAAAAGGTCAAGCGCTCCAAGCGGCGCACACAACACCAACGCCGACAGGCACAGAACCAGCAGCAACCAGCACCCAACAAGCGAAAAGCGCCGGCAGGAGAGCTCTCGACGCGTTCCACCAAGAGAGCAGCAGTGGATAACGGCGAGAGTGTGGTTCCATCTGCGGTCAATGGTTTCCCCGACAACAAGACATCTCTCAGCGCTCAGGGAGATAAAGACCTTTCCTTTGGCGGCAGTCTGCTTGGAAACAACTTTTCAGATGGAGAGGAAGACGCCGACGAGGAGGACCTTGAACTGGAGTTGGGATTCGACGAGGCAAGCAGTGCCACGGAAATTCTATCGAGCCTGATCGTGCTGCGAACCCTCAAGCGCAGCTCGCGCCCGCCTCCCGGGGTAGGATCGACTTCGTTGTCATCATCCTCTACGACGTCGTCAACCGTGCCAGTGCCCCAAACTACTTCCGCTACCATTACCACGCTCTCATCGTCGTCCCCCCTTGCGACTCCGAAGCTGTATGGTACACCTCACCATGTGCATCCCGGGGAAGGGAGCGAGGGCAAGCACCGCGGGGGTACACCAGGTCCAAGCGATGGTCTAAAGAAGAAGGCACCGACTCCTGCACTGCCGATGACTGTTGCCGCTATGCAGAGTGCGTTGACACCATGTGAAGCTCGCATGCTGGAGGCTGCACGGGAAGCCCAAGACGCGGCGGTTGCATCCCTCTACGCTGCAACCGTCTGCAGCATTTCCAGGCGCGCAATGGGGTCCGTGATCGCGAAGATCCTGCAGATTCTGGAAGACGACGTGAAGTACTCGCTCCCCGACAAGTTTGCTCGCCAGCTGAACACCACATCGGTTGTGCATCTTGTGGGAGGCATCATGTGCACTCCACCCGGTAATGCATTCTTGCCCCGCTACATGATGTCACTGGCTTCCCAGCTCGAGTGGCTGTACGAGGGGTGCACGCTTTATGACAAGCAGCAGCAATCCTCGTCGGGTGAACCTGGTCTGCGCAATACTCTCTTCCAACGGCGTCTGCGTTGCAAACTGGCTGTGCGGCTGCAGCTCGTTGGTGTGATCGGACCCAGCAAGCACGCGGTTTTGACCATTTGCTATCGTGACCGCATCGTCAAAACCTTGTTCGCGTTGCTAGGAACGTCGGTTGTCTCAACTGGCCCTGGGCTGTCGCTTTTCAGCTGGATTTTGGACCTCATTCCAGTCGTCAACGCGTCTGTCCTTCATGACAAACAGTTCGTAAGTACTCGGCGAACTCCTGGCTCTGGACACTGTCTCATTGATGACTAACGTTTCACTCTAATGACTTTTAGGAACTCGTTGAAGCTCTGCAACTACCTGCCGAACTCAAGCGGCGCGTGTGGTCGGTGCTACCACGTCCTATGAACATGTTCGGTGCAGCCAACGTGTTTGTCGGTCTCACCACGCCAACGTCAGCGCAGGCGGACGCTACTGCGAGCACAAAGCCGGAGTACGCACCCGTGGATCCGTGGGGCTTGCTGGAGCATGTGCCTCAGCTGCCTAGCGATGCTCTTGTTCCACCTCTGCCTGCGCAGATCCCTAAGCGGCCGCGGCGAGTATTCCGCTGCGTGTAATCTCTTCCTCCAATTCGTTTGGATAGAGCGAATCCGCTATACAGCAGACCCTTGTCGCCTTCGGCTTCAAGCGGTAGGCACTCATGGTCGCTGCCTTGTGTACGTACTGACCTTTGGCATCCATCATGTAATATGGCTCCGAGCCTAACGAGGCAGGAGCACGACTTTAAATCATCTGATCGCAAGCAAAGAACATATTTAAAAGCAAAAGAATGCATTTCTTCGCCTTGCAGCTTGTTCCAGCCGGGCTTTTGTTACGAGCATCTCTTTTTTTTCTTCTAGTAGGCGGTGGATTCCACGGCAGTTGACATTTCCTTCTCGGTCTCGTGGCGTGCTTCCTCATCGTCCTCTTCGTCTTCGTCGTCGACACCCACCCACGACTCAAACGCCATGAGAAACTCGTTGAAGTGGATCATGCCGTTGTGATTCCAGTCCATCTCAGCAAAGCGACGCTCCCAGATTGACCAGTTCTTGGAGTCTTCACCCGAGTCTGCCCCAAACGGGAAATAAAGTATCAGTGATGTGGTTTGAACCGGAGAGTATGCACCAAAAGCTTGCCTACCTTTGTAGCCTCCCGAGCGTCTCTTGAGTTTCTTCGTCGGTGAATGGCGCGCCATGGAGGCCTCTAGCTGCACGGATATGTCATTACTACAGTAGTACACAAGGAAAAAATAAATGCTAAGAAGAGGGCTGTGGATGGAGATTACAGATGAAGGCCACGCCACTTACCGATTAATGTATCCGCTGCCTTCAGTGTCGAACCAGAGGAACGCATCGATTGCCAGTTGGTAAGCGCTTCGAAGCTCGACGTCCTGCAACATAGTAAAAAAAGGTCAAAACTGCGCCATTATGGCCCGGGACGCCAATAGATCCTTACATCTCCGTTCATCGCCATGGCAGTGCTAGATATGCTAGATCCACCAACACTGTTCCCTCCGATGCTGTTGTTCCTGCCAACGCTTCCACTGATGCTGCCATTGATGCTGCCACTTCGAGACCTAAGTAACACGATGAAGATTAGGATAAAATGTGTCACAATGGCAGGAGTTATAGGCCGCAACGTACGTGTAGAAGACGCTGAGGCGGTTTTTCTCTAGCGAAGGGATTCGCTGCAGCACACAAAGCCGTCAGTATAATGCAGTTCTAGGCGTAGTTATACACTCAACTCACATGCAGCAAGAAACCGATGGCGAGAGAAACGAGAAGCTCCTTAAAGGTGAGTTTGCCGTTCTCCTTCATGTCGGATTCCTCGAACACTTGGTTGATTTCATCTTCCGAAAAGCTCACACCAAGTTCCTTGTAGATGGCTGGGAGATCGTCGTATACAATGTATCCATGACCCTCCTTGTCGTATGTTTTAAACGTCGAGCGAATACCGTTGAAGGCTTTCTGCAATTCCATGACGAAACACACAAGTCCATCAGCATCTTGTCATCCGTAAGTGATAGCAACGATCTAATGTCGCTAAGAACTAACCGCAGCCTGCGGAAACTTCAACAAGATGCGAGTGAATGGACTTCAGATATCCCCATCAAGCGACGTTAACGAACCCTTTTCATACCAAGGCAAGGACTTACTTACGCTACGTACATTTCTTTCTTGTCGTTCAGAACGTGCGAGCGCCAGAGTTTCTGGAGCGCGAGTGTGACCCTGAAGTAGGGAGGAAGCATTGATATCAGTAATTCCACGACATTTTCTTATCGTCACTGGCAACTTACTTTCGATCAAGAGGGCTGTCCTTGTGTGTGTGCATGGGGTGGCGATGGAGCTGCTCCTTGGCTGTTTCTATAGACGACTCGGTTGGGCCGCACGATGCGTGGGTGCTAGCCTTTTCATCACGCGGTGAAGCACAAGATTCACCCGTGGACTGGTGAGACGAATCCGCGTGAAACGTCGACGAACCGTGACTGTGGAGCCGGTGGGTCGAGTGTTTGGTTCCCATGCAGGGATTGGAAAAAAAGAATTGTAATTGTAAAAGTGCAACAATTGTACTACCGCAATATTGATTGCTGGCTGTCGGACAATCTTCACTACATATTGATCACTATTGTCCAGGAAGGATTTAAGATCCTGGCCTGTCATCTAGACGTGTACGCTTAGCTTTCACCTTCTACTTCGTCAGACAGTGTACACAACCGTCTCCTTCACGATTTCCTTCCTTCTGCCCCAACCACTCGATCCGGCGACGATGACTTCTACCTGCTTGGCATGGCCACCTGCAGCGTGGTGACAGTGGGTGGCACCTCTGTTCGCCGAGTTAGTGCCCATGATGAGCGCAGGTTGTGGGCAGGTCCTGACGTTGTTGTTGACGTATGTGGGCTGTGGCGTAGATCGGGAGGACCTTGGGCATGCCGAACCTCCGCCTGCGACTCGAGCGACCAAAACCTTGCTTAAGGAGCGCGATGGAGAAAGCTGATATTGTTAGTGGGAGAGTATAGTCAACGGCGGCGTTGTCTAAGAGTAGTGCAGTGGCGGCTGAGATAAGTCGCTTAAACGAAAGTGAGCACTCAAGAGGTTTCGCGGCCTTCCGTGCTCTCCCGCCTCGTGCAGTCTACCCGAAATGTCCTGAGTAGCTAGTTGTGCCTCTGCCAAGACTGTGAGGACGACTTCAACATGAAGATACACAATTAGATCTGCATATTGCAATGTATTGAACTGGATATTGATATTGTTGCAATATTGATTGAGACGGCCGTCTCGACAACAATCCATATACAATGGATATTGTCCGATCCCTGGTTCCCATGGTGTTTCTGAAAGTGCGTCGCTTGCAGTACCTGCCAGCCAAAACGAACGCGTTTGCGCTTGTGATACGCACTTGCGGCCGTTCACGATCGTCTTCAACAAGAACCGTTACGGAAAGAGCACGTACTTCTTCTCATAGCATGTGAGCAGCCTCGAGGCTACCTGTGTTCACCCGTTCGCTGATAGTATGCTCATTATTTCATATGCAACGCTCTTTCACTAAACCATCAACTGTTGCGCAAATCGAAACCATGTTCAAAAGGCTTCCAGCTAGTACTGGTAATTTGTAAACTCCAATTTTTGACCGACTTCTTCGGCCAGATGAGCAACATTTTCTTGCGTAGCGCTCTTGCCATAGTTTTTAATCAACTGCTGCAGTATCGGTCCACTGGCTGTGTCCGGGACACACGGAGGACGGAATCTCAGCGTCAAGTTGTTTCAATTTGGAACTTGCTTCAATCACTTCCGCAGATCGATCCAGATTGGTTTTCCCTCAACGAGAATTACATTCGCCACGTGAGGGTCTCCATGGATCAGTTCATTATCGTGCAGCTGCCATAGCAGTCCAAAGAGGTCTCGTACTTCCCGTCGTGTCGTTGGCCGAGGCAAAGGTGTCCCAACAGGAGACAGCAATAACGCCGCGCTATCAAGCACTTCGATAACCTCGCTTGCAGGACTAACCGTCACACCTGTATGCTGCGCAGAGCCCCTTTTTTTCTTCGTAAAGACGGTCAGCGAGGTATTTCTCCACAATTTTGAGGGCGAATGTCTCCTCCCCAGCTCGACGTGTTACATTAAAAACGCATCCAAAAGCGCCACGGCCGAGGAATGCATCGCCCTACATCGACGCCCGTTGCAGAGCAATTAAGCGTTCCGCCCATGGGATGATGTTGTGAGTGATAAAGCTCTGAATATTCCTTTCGAACCCTTACTGACCCACTTTGCTTGTAAAACTTTGAGAAAACAGCCTTGTGGCTACCGATCAACCAAAACGAGAAGCGATCGAAGAGAACAACGCTCGCCGATCCATCGGGGCCAAGCTGCTGGAAATAGCGAACCACTTGGCCAAACGCAGCGGGGGTTATAGTGAGCGTGCTTTCAAACACGACGAGCGAGTCCAGCCATTCTTCCACTGCTTCGCCAAATCGAAACCCAGCCGGCAGTTGTACTCCATCGTTCATTTCAGGCTTGAGTCGGACCATCCATAGTGAGTCCCAAATCCAAATGGTTTGAGAGCGCAGGTCACAAGTGTAGACTGAGGCAACCATGGATACATCTCGCCATTGATCAACACCATGCCACAACTGCGTAACATGTTGCAGAGGGGCAAACTCGGCCTCACTCGTGAAGGCATTGGCTTGAAGCTGACTGGCCTCCGACCAAAACGCTTGCCCGTCCCCAGCAAGTTCAGCGTCGCTGATCATTCTGCCCTTCTCCAATCTTGCAATCTCACTGTGACCCAGCCCCACATTAGTCAAGGTCGATGGGTCTTTGTGTCGATCATGAACCGCATTTTGAGCAAGTTTTTGCTTTTCATGCTGATATTTCGCAAGGCGATCGTGACCGGCTTCAGCTGGCAACTGTTGTTCGTCGTTCTTCTCAATCACCACAAGCACGTGGAGCTGCTCTAAGCCGGGCGGCTCCATGGCGTTCAGCTCCAAGTTACGACCAGCGGTGCAAAGCTTGCTGAAAGCACAACCAGCTTCACCGATCATCGCTTCGATGTAGGATGGACGACTCCATTTCTCAGGTCGGCAACGGCTGGGTCAACCATGCGCCGCTCCCAAAAAGAGCTGCAGGTCCAGGGCAGAGACGTTCTACCACTAGGTCGAGATCTTCGCCAGGATGGCAGCCTCCAAGTCATCCACCGAGTTGTTTTCGTCTACTTCCCCCAGAAGCCTTTATACGCTACGCCAACGATAGCACAGGCAAGGCGCAGCAGTGATTGGAAAAAATATATTGGTCTATACGCCGGATAAATATTGCAAGCAAAATGCAAGACTGCAGTGCGGTAGCAATACAAAATACCCAATTGCATGTGCCGCGCATATTGCAATACAATATTGCAGCGAAACTCAAAATACTCAACTGTGGTCACTCAGGCGGTTCCTCACTCAGTTCTGTCACCTTGGCTTCTCCAGCACGCCCCTAGCGATTGTCTGCTGTTAATTTCCAGCACCCTGATATCGAACATAGAGGACTTGAAAATTCTGTTTTGTGTACATAATAAAGAGGTATTAGCCGTCTGTATATTGCAATATCTTATGTGCAGTAACATATTGCAACATGACAGAGTATTGCAGTGTAAATTGCAGTGAAGCCTTTGATTGCAATACCCAATTGCAAGAGAGCAAACACTGCAATGCCAGACTGCAATGACGACAAATCGCGCAACTCGCTGCCAATATATTTTTTCCAATCACTGAGGCGCAGCATCTTCGGTCGTCGAGGCAGAATCAAGAAATAACACCTCGAAGTGTTTATTTGTCCTTTATTGTCACCTTACATTGATGTCGATTGACTCATGTTCAAACAGGATGGAGGCTAGCCGAAGCGTTGCAAACTTGTGCAACTATTTTCAGCTACAAGTGCTGTACCAATTTGCTGTGAGCTAGATGGGTTTATTCGATCCAGCTTTACGAGACGTGGTGATTCCTCGTTGCGATAGAGAACATTTGGTGCTTCAGTCTACATGTACGGTGAGTCGTATTTTCCGTGCAACACTTCGCTGGCAAAACCATCGTGGATTGTTCACATTTTTTCCCATGTCTTCGATGGTATGCCGCATTGGAGTATCATCAGCATGGATGAATGACAAAATAATACACGAAAACTGTCGATTTAGCTACGCATAGTCAGTAATTAAGACAATAATGGGAATCGAAACGAACCTCCAATCTCATTAAATATGCCATTTGCACACAATATTGTCCACTATTTAGCTCTCGTTTACTTCTCTCGAAGTGTATGTCACACAAACCAGGAAGAAGCGCAGGTTCGTGGGTTTTCATGCTATCGTCACTGGGGGCTTTTTTCGGATCTTCTCTTTCAACTCTTCCACCGACTGATCCGCGCCGATATTCACTGGGAATGAGCCTGTCGCCGCGACGATCGCACAAATGACTCCAGCATATCCCCTCTGTAGCAGATTAAAAAAGGTGTTCAAGCCAACTTACTTGTCTGCTCAAAGCATTGAGCGAGCTCGAAGGTTTTATTATGAAGCCACGACGACGTGAGGGTTTTGGCTGCAGTCAACTATTCAGATAGCTAGCCTGCATAGCGGAAACTGCTCGCACTCATGCTGTCATCGTCTTCAAGACCAACCCAGGACTCGAACACCATGAGGAATTCTTTGAATTGAATCGTTCCATCGCCGTTCCAGTCCATTTCCATGAACCGCTGTTCCCAGATCGCTTGGTTGCTTGAGTCGTCACTCGTGTCTGCAGCGTAAAGGGCCATTCGAGGCAGTAAATACCTGCGACGATTTCACTCGAAATGCAGCACAGACGTACCTTTGCTCATATCATCCGCTGTCATCTTTTTGGTTGGGGAGTGAAGAGCCATGGAGTGTTGCAGCTTTGTGGACATCTCCGACCTGAGCACGCGCGATCACAAATGTCACAATACAGCGCATGGCTTGGAAATTACGCATGATCGTCGAACATACCGATTAATAACACCATCGCCGTCAACATCGAACCACAGGAACGCGTCCACCGCAAGCTGGAATGCGAGCCTGAGCTTGTTTCCCTGTCGCGTACAAGAACATTTTGTCAGCATCAGGTAGTTGAGGGACGCTTATAATGTATGCTCTCTCACCTCTCCAAATAATATGGACTGGGTGGGCCCGGGGGCCGGCGCACTGTTACTACCGGTTCGAGAGCTTCATCCGCAGCAAAATACGGGGTTAGATACATGAACAATGATCGACTCGCATATTAAGCAGCATTTACATTGGAGCGTAGAAGATACTCAGTCGCTCTCCTTCGAGAGACGGGATTTTCTGCATATGCACACAGCAATGAATAAGGTCAGTCGGTTTCCATTAGCGCAATTTGATTGCACAATACGTACATGCAGCACGAAGCCGATGGCGAGACACACGAGGAACTCCTTGAAGTTGAGTTTGCCGTCCTCCATCATGTCGGACTCCTGGAACACCATGCTAATTTCCTCCGACGAGAAATTCGCGCCCAGCTGCTCGAAGACCCTCGAAAGGTCAGCAAACTCAATGTAGCCCTTGTTCTCCCTGTCGAACGTGCGGAACGTCGAGCGCACACTGTCGAATGCTTCCTGCCCATTGCAACATCCCGTAACGCGTTAGATATATCTATCTACAAAACACAAGCTGCAACTTCAGAAACCCACCGCAGCCTGCGGGAACTTCAGCAGAATGCGCGTGAATTGACTGTAACGGCAACCACAATCATAGACACTTCCGGGTTAGCCTCCAACCAGCTCTATCACCACCAACTGTCCGTACTTGTCCTTGTCCTGATGCGCACGGGCCTCCCAGCGCTCCCTCAGCGCGTTCGTGATCCTTCACACAGCGCAAAAAGGCAGCACCACCCTTAGGTCCAAAGTACAATATCATTAATACGTAACTCCAACATTAAAACGCACTTCTGGTCGAGAGCTGTGGGGCCTCGAGGCACCTGCTCGACGGGTCGAACACTCGCGATGTTTCCCGTCAGCAACTTGGCCACGGGGCCGCTCGGTTCACCTTGCTGCGGGAGGTCGGCCAGAGCCGCCGACGGGCCACTCGCTGCCACGCGCGGGGTGGCGTTGGCCTCGTCGGCAGCGCGCGACGAGCTCCTCAGGACCGACGGCTTGTTCCCCATGGGCGTGTTCCGCTGCAAAATGCGCAATGGTGGCCATCAAGCGCGGTTGACGTTGAAGTTATATTTAGTGGGCCAATCAGCGGCGTCAGTATACTTTCTCCAAGTGGCTCGTACTCACCGCGTTTTGGCCAATAGCCGCGAAGCTTTGCAACAGTACAGCGCCACAGTGTGCAATTGGCAACCATGAGCAAGACCGCCGCGGACGCTAACGGCGGCAAGAAGAAGGCGGCGCCCAAGTCGCGCAAGCGCAAGACCAGCGACGTGGGCGCCACCTCCAGGGCCGGTGGATCGCCGGCCAAGCGGTTGGCTGGCGACGCCGCGGCGGCGATTGCGGCGAACGGCTCTGGCGCCGATGCCCACGCCGCCCAAGCGGCGCAGCTCAAACCGTTTGTGCGCGGGGAGCTGGTCGAGAGCAGTAGGTGCCGCTTCGTATGCAGTCGACCATGAACACATAGAGAGTTCCGCTGCGAAGGAACAAGGCGACTGAAATACCTTACCTTACTATTACTGTCATTTATACCTACATCAACCTGCACCGCCGCCGTGTAGTCAAGCACATGCTGTTTGGCTTTGGCGACGAAGCCGAGCCGCTGGACGAAACGGCCGAGCTCATGGAGGACCTGGTGGTGGAGTACGTGCACGCCATGGTAAGGCTGCAGCTAGTTGACTACGCTTCTGTACGAGTTGCATGACCTCGCTAACAAGTGACGCGCTATCTATGGCAGACCAAGAAGGCGATGGAGCTGGCGACGATCAAGGGCAAGCTGGACACCGAGTGCTTCATCTTCCTCATCCGCAAGGACCCGGAGCGCTACGACCGCATCGCCGAGCTGCTGCGCGCGAACGACGAGTTCCGCGCCGCGCTCAACAGCGGCTTCGACCCGAGCGACGAGAAAATGTATTGAGGAGGAGTCACTCCACCACCCCGGCTTAAGTAAACGACGTTCTGGAACAAGCACGGCGTTGTGGTTGAACTGTTCGGGCCGCACTTGCCCTTGTATTGGATGTGTAAGCGTGAGCATTCAATGGGCGCCGAAACAGGTACTTAGCCGAAAAGGCACAGTCTTGTCCCCGTCCGAGTGCCCATTACACTAGCGCTTTGTATGCGTCACTCTTCTCCTGCCTCGCTGGAACCCGCGCCTGTTTCTCCCCGTCACAGACACGAATTGAGCCAAGTGATAGACCGTTGCGTGAGCAAGCCGAGAGGCCGAGGAACGAGCGCGCCTGTGATTTCTCTTCCACCCGTGCATGCCGCATGCTCCTGGAGCCGCCGGACGACGTGGTGGGCGAGAGTTGCCCCTCCCAGTTCGTCTCCGAGCCTGCGATGATGGCCTCCGTGCGCGCCGAGCTCCCGAGCCTGCCGACGCTGGACAAGGCACAAACCGCCGCCGCCTTCCGAGGGTCCAGCAACTGCGCGTGGCTGCAGCAGCGCTCGCACATCCAGCGGGACGAGGCGGAGCCGCCAAGACGCGTAGGCGGCGAGTGGACGAACAGGAACTCGCAGCGGCGCAAGGCGCGGCCGTCCGCGTCCGCCATGGTGCTGGCGCGCAAGCGGAAGCGCGACGAGCAGCGCAAGCTGCTGAACGGCAAGAAGCAGTGCACGGATAGCGACGGCAGCGAGTACACGGCAGCAGACAGCGAGCAGGACAGTCTGGACATGGAGGAGCAGCTCACAGCCTTCGTGGAATACGTGCGTTCTCGGAGCCATTAGAGAGGGAAAATTTTGGAGATGTGGACTGATGTGCGCGGTGGATTCGTTTGTTTGGGGGAACCCAGAATGCTACGGATATGGACAGCTTGGACATTAACCCGAGCCAAGACTTTGACGGTGTGTGGAAGTATGCGAGCATGCTGGTCATGCAGGCAGGGGTTTCAGAATGTTCGTGAAACTGACGTTTTGTATATTGTATCGTCGACTCGACGCTGCAGGCGACGAGGAACAACAAGAAACAGCGACCCAAGCCTCGCAGCACATGCAGACGTGTAGCTGGCAGGACGTCACGGATGGTAAGTTTGCTGCTTAGTCAACTTTCGCGCCTGACGTGAAGAAAGTGGTAGCGGTATCAGGGTGAGGCGTCTAACCACCGTGCTTGTTTCTGCAGTGAACCAGTTCCAGGAGGAGGCGTCGGAAGTTTTTGACAGTGAGTTGATTTGCAGTCCCGCTCAAAATTTGCCGGCACACACACTCATCACGACTGACTGCTTTGCTGCAGACGTTATTTATGCCCCGCGGTCCGCTTCAATCCCCACTGCTAGTAGTGCATCTACTTCCTGTCGGCTACAAGGGAAGAGTGGGTTCGGGATCGCACGCTCTTCGTTCCTATCTGCCAGCAAAGCTATACCTGAGAAGAGGCCCGTGCGTAGTCCTCCTTCCGACGACAGCGAAGGCTCGTTGAGCGGTAGGTGGAGAGATCCATCGACAGTGGGGTGTTGTTTCGCAGGCGCTGATGTGTGTCCTGCGGTGACCTTTCATGAGCAGATGGCTTTGATGTGGCGGCAAACCTTGCCAGCAAGACACACAGCGCAGAAGAAACCAATGCTGAAACAAGCCCGAAGCAAGCGCCCAAGGTGAGCAACTCGTGCATCTTTTTCTTGCCTCCCTCGCGTCCATCAATACTGAACATTTGCCTTTGCTATTGTAGCTGGAATGGAGGCAACGGCGCTCCGTCAAACGAGATTGCTCTTTCTTAGACAGCTCGAACTATTCTGTGAACGGGCGGCTTTTGCTCATGGCGTCCCCGACACCAGCCACCTCAAGCGAGGCCAGTGAGGCGTCGTCGGACCGAGTCATCGAGCTCAAAGACGGGTGTTTTGACTCAAGCGACGACGTTCAAGCTGCCTGGCAACAGGCCCCGATGCGAGATAACGAGGTCTCAAGCAGTGTGGCGTCCTCGGTGCCAGCTACAGTGGATACGATGACGGTCATGTCTTCGTCGTTCGCATCCGGACCCTCGAGCCTCCCGACAGCCTTCCAACCGCGGCTGGTTCGGAAGCGGAGGAAGGTCGGTCAACTCACACTGGACGGCTTTTTCCGAAAGTGAGCAGATACAACACCGCGGGCTGTTGGCAACGAATGTTGGCAGCCCTGCAGCAATACGACGACTCGACCTGAAGGCACCAAACGTGCCTTTGGATCGCGTCTCGATGACATTTTGGCAGCTTTTTGAATATTGCTTTCCTGTGCAGATAGAGCCTCAGCACACTAGGTAGTAGTAAGATAAAGTTAACTTTGTGGCAGTGAATGAAACAGAAGAAGACAAACGATGCACCGAGGCGAGTTATAAGAGTTTAGTTGAGCTTGATAAGATCGTTTCGATCGAGGGTAAGATCGTTTTGGCGGGAAATAGTGGCGCGGTAAGATCGTACTTAGCGCTGACTTCAACGGTACGCCGCATTTGGTTTTGGCGCCACGCAACTCATTCATCGAGTGCCCCCAGGTGCCAGCCACGCGGACCCACCCTGCCCCCCCTCTCACTCACTCCCCAACCTCCCCACGCTCCGTTGACAAGCCGCAGCTATGGCCTACGTCACGCTCACCAACATCACCGTGCTGGACAACCCCACGGCCTTCACGAACCCCTTCCAGTTCGAGGTCACCTTCGAGTGCGCGCAGCCCCTCGAGGCCGGTACGTCACTGCAGCAACATTCATCTATGATACACTATGCAGCACACCAATTCTCTGGCGCTTGTATTCGCTGCAGACCTGGAGTGGAAGATCACGTACGTGGGCAGCGCCGAGGACGAGAGCCGCGACCAGGTGCTGGAGGAAGTGCTGGTGGGCCCCGTGCCCGTGGGCACCAACAAGTTCGTGTTCCAGTCGGACCCGCCCAACCCGGACATGATCCCGGACGAGGACAAGGTGGGCGTCACTGTAGCGCTCGTCACTTGCTCGTACCGCGGCCGCGAGTTCGTGCGCGTGGGCTACTACGTCAACAACGACTACGCCGACCCGTTCCTGCTGGAGAACCCGCCCGCGCGCGTGGACGTGAGCAAGCTGCAGCGCAACATCTTGGCAGACAAGCCGCGTGTCACGCGCTTCCCCATTGACTGGTCGCCGGCTGGCGCGCAGGACCCCAACGCCATGGAGGACGGTAACAACCAGGCGGCTAATGGCGCGGGTTTCGGTGCCCCGCAGACTGGCGCTGCTGGTGCCCCCGGTGCTGGCAACGACCTCGACATGGACTTTGTGGACGACGAGGAGCTCGTCAAGGCCGCTGCTCAGCTCGACCACAACTACACGGACATTGTCATTGACGGCAACGCCGCCGAGGGCATGGAGGAGGACATCGACCTGGAGGAAGAGGACGATGAGGATGACGAGGCCGACTCCGTCGAAGAAGCCGAGGAGGAAGATGCCGATGGCGACATGGAAATGGAGGACATCGAGCAGTAAACGACATGTCCGGGGGCGCCAGTAATTCGGTGTGCTGACTTAAAAGACGTTGGGCACATCGAGGCAGCAAGACGAAAGCAACACAGGAGGAAGATACTGTATTTATAGAGAAAAAAAAAGCGAGATTGAAGGGTGTAGTCGGAAGCAAGCGCAATGAATGCGTTGTTAGCTGCATAAAGGAAGAGGACAGGGCGAGGATGAAAATGTTTGAGAATCTTTCTTTCAAAGGGTGCGTTTTAAGTTTCTAGTCTACTCAGCTGCATGCAGGTCGGAAGGGTGTAGGAAGTGTAGGAGGAGCTAGCTGCTGTAGCTTAGCGCAGCTTGAACTCGTGCAGCTTGCTGTACGAGCCGCTGGCGCCGTCGAAGCGCACGTTAATGTCAATGTCCAGATCGCGCGGGTTGGTCGCGTTGGGCTTGCACGTGAGCTCGCCCTCAATCACCTCGCCGGGGCTGCAGGCCAGCTCGCCCTCCAGGTAGAACACGGTCTGCTTCCAGTGCGTGTACTCGGCCTTGGGGCCCGTCGAGAAGCTCAGCTTCTTGTGCGTGGCCGAGAAGGTGCAGTCGAAGTAGGCCACCAGCGCGTGGCAGAAGTCCTGGCGGAAGGTCGTGAGCTTGAATTTGGACGAGAAGGCCAGCTCCTCCTTGGTCACCTTGGTCAGGTCGATGTCCAGGATGGGGCACACATCTGTGAGCAGCGCGTCGCTGCCCACCGTGTCCACGAGCGGCTCGACCTTGGCGATGTCGCGGATGCAGCTCATGTCGAAGCCGTAGACGTTGTCCCAGAAGTCGAGCTTCTCGGCCTTGTAGTCGCCGTCCTCGATGGCGCCGATGTAGAGCGTCGAGTGGTCCGGGAACATCAGGCCGCCGGGCACCAGGTACTTGTCGCGCGCGTAGAGCACCGTGTCCAGCATGGACTCGTAGAGCAGGAAGTAGCCCATCCACTCGGAGATAATGATGTCCACCTTGTCCACGGGCAGCGTCAGCTCCTCCATCTTGCCCTGGATGAGCGTGATCTTGTCGGCGAAGCCGTTGGCCTCGACGATCTGGCGCGCCTGCGTCAGGATGCCCGAGCAGTCGACGCCGTAGACGTGCTTGGCGCCGGCCTTAGCGGCGAACATGGACAGGATGCCCGTGCCGCAGCCCACGTCCAGCACGACCTTGTCCTTGAACAGGTGCTTGCTCTGCAGGATGGCGTTCATGTACGCCTTGGTGCGCACCGTGTCCTTGAGCATCTCCTCATGGATGCCGAAGTGCGAGTACGAGTCGAAGTAGTAGTCCTTGCTCGTGAGCTCCTTGGGGGCGTCGGCGTTGGCGGCGGCAGGCGCGGGCGGGGGCGTGGCAGTCGACATGGTGACAAGGTGAGATTCGCAACTGAGCCCAGAGAGTGAGCTGGTTGGCCGCAAGCCTCTTTATGTTGATACACAAACTTGGTGGTGCGTAGCTCCTTACGCTCCGTATGGAGATTTGATTGGTACACGGAGCCTATTAGCTCATGGTCTCGACGCATATGCAGGCAGCAGGAAGCAACTCAACCTCCATGCGGTGGGCTGCGTGTACTGTACTCCAGCCCTAGACACATGCATGGGCCATGGATGCAGCATGGCTAAATGCCTAGACGGAAGGTAACTGAGGCTGTCAAGGTGGACCAAGCTTACCAAAGGGTCCATCAACATTCATCTTCTGGTGCGCATCTTTACTTGACATTCGTAGCACACATGACACAACGAAGGATTGAACATGACATGGCAAATTGGCATAGGAAGCGAGATTCCCCCTCCAAGACTGACCTCTATTGTGTTCGTTCCACTTAACCCGGCAGCACAAACTGCGTCCAAACTAACTGGTAAACGAGGCACTAGAGCGCCCGCCCATTGCCCGAAAGCAGCAAAGAGGGAACTTCCCGTGTCGATGATTGGCATTCAAGAGGTGGCGAGACTCCCGAGTAGCGACGTCGATCAGTCGATCAGATCAACTGATTTAGATGGCACCGCGGTTGCCCGACTTCTTCTGGGCACGGGGGGCGTTGCCGCCCTTGGAGCCCTTGTTGGCGTGCTCGGCCTTGTTCACCGACTTCTTGGCCTTGCTGCGCTCCTTAGCCTCCTTCAGGGCGGCGCGGGCGGCGGCACGGACCTCCGGCTTCTGGTTGCGCTTCTTGCGGATCTGTTTTCAATGAACGCCGTCATACCATGAGTTAGAGATCACGATCAATTGCGCCAACGCGTAGCTAGACAGCAGCAGCAACTTACGTCCTCAGCCGAGACACCGACGATGGCACGCTGGATCTTGGTGGTCTTGCGAGCGCGACGGCGGGCGACCTCCTCAACCTGTTAACGACGACGACGATCACGTGAGCCTCTGGCCGCTGTATCACCTAAAATGCCTGACGAGAAGCTGATGACAACGAACCTTGAGCTTCTTGTTCATGCGGCGCCAGCCAAGGGTCCACACGATCTTGGTGGCCTTCTTGCGCTGCATGAAGAGCGACTTGCTCTTCGAGTTGATGAACACGTAGGCCGAGCCATCGCGACGGATGAAGCGCGAGCCGTGGCCGGGGTAGATGCGGCTCTCGCTGAACGAGCACGTCTCGGTCCTGAGGTCAAAACGCCGCACACGTCGTTAGGGTCACCGCTCGCTGTTTATTGCTGCTGTGCTAATTCTCCGACGCGAGCTGAAGGCGGAGCGGGAGGCGCTCAAGACTGGAAAGCTGCTGATCTGTGGAGCTGCTCGACGACGACTGTAGTCACACGTGTCTGCCGATGTCTTTCTGCCAGCCTGCTTGCCTGCCTGCCTGCCCGCCTGCCTGTGTGTATGTGCTACACCCATTGCCTGTGTCTGTTGCGCCTCCGTGCTCTCGGTATTGCTCGCGTCTCCGGAGCGGAGCTCATAGCCATGCATGTTTCCGTAGAAAAGGTGTCGCACTTACTTAATCACCATTTTGCTTCAGTCTTCTCGGGAGAATTTATGCCAATTGACTCGCTGGACGGGCTTCCAGGCTCCAAAGCCCGCAAGGGAGCCGCGGCGCGCTGTCGTTACTTCACCGTCGCCGCTGCGAATTGGCTGGTTGAAAGGCGTTTACTTAAGCGCCACTTACATGCTACTTCGGCCGTGCAGCCGGTTCGGTTACGGTCCGCGGTCCGAAAGCCGGTTAGCGGGTAGGGCTGCGGTCTATTGTGAAACTTGAAACCGGAAATTCGCGATAGCGGTGATAGTTCTCAACACAGCGAGCTGCACAAGGACGATGGCGGTGGCAGGCAGTCATCGAAGCCACAGCGGTAGTCAGCGCTGTCATTCGGGAGCGAATATTCATCGGCAATATTGTCAACTCTTACCTGCATTCGATTTCGACGTTGGTGAATGAAGGAACCCCTAAGCTGTCCGAGTACTTGCATCGAGCGGGTATCGATCGACTGGCCGGCCCTGTCCTCTTGGAATGAGAGAGTATCCCCACTTAGCCCTCGATGTAGCGTGACACAGCCATCGTGATGCTGTCGTACGACATGAAGATTACACCTTGGCCGGGGATAACGCGGCCTAGCCGAGGCACCACACCAGCGTAAAATGACCCCACGCCTTCGTGCACCATCATCTGGCGGAAACAGTCGAAGGTGCTCTTGTACTTGTGTGCGTCCAGCCCCTGCATCCGCGTCTTCACCACGTCAAATGCTGTAATGTACCACCAAACCATCAAACGTTAGCGATTTAGCCAGCTGAACACGATAAACAACAGCGACCACGTACGATTGTTGCCGAAGACACTAAAGATTCCATGGCCACCAGTGCGGTCGCCGGTCGATTCGCGCCTAGGGAGCGCTTCGAGTCTTCACAGAATTAATCAGGGATAGAAACACTGAAGCGTTAGACCACGTAGTCAATGAGTAACATGATTCATGTACGCGTCGAATTAGTGTCAGCATGATGCTAGGTCAGTTCGGAACGATGAGGTGTGCAATATTGATACCGTTGCGGGTGAGAGACAACTGGTACACCGTTCACCCTTATTAGTCGTGTGACCTAAATAGTCGTGCACCTTTGATAATCATCCCACCGGCTTTGAAAAGATTTTCATTTTCACCTAAAATCGAGAAAAGAGACCGGATCGTGTAGATCTCGGCAAGACGAATCGCGTTGTACATTTAGTTTTTGGTAGATTTGTTGCGCCACAACATATAGAAATCTGTAGACAGTACATTGAAGTTAAGTATAAAGGCAAAGAGGCAATCTTATTGGCTACTATGGAGCCAAGCACTGCAGCTACGAGGGCCAACCATGTAGGAAAGACGGCAGCAAAGCTCAAGATACATAAAGCCGGGTGATGTTCATGGGGGAGATGGCTTTGTCGCCATCTCACTTCCGAAACTGACGGCAAACAAACACCAACCTACAACTCAATACACAACATTTCAAGTACTTTAGTACTCGCTGAGCAGCTCTCCAGTGACTTTTATTGTAGCAAGACAAGTACTTACTTAGTTCCCTCACAGCGTTAGCTATGTCAGGTCTAGTGCCTCTTACTAGGTACATAAGGGACCCTACTAATCCTCTATAATCGAACGGCTGAGCCGCGATCTGCTCTGGCGTAAGCGTCTCTTCCTTCTGTAGTATAATACTCTTTGCCTGTGGTGTTGGCTCAGTATTACAATCTCGCATATCATACTTGTGTAGCAAGTCATGAATATACTTATGTTGCGAGATCCGCAAAGTCTTAGCTTCTAAGTCTCTTTTGATTTCCATTTTCAGAAGGTAATGTAGTTCTCCTAAATCTTTCATTGTGAACTTCTGTGATAGTTTGTTCTTTAGTTCTTGGATCGAGCTCAGATGTGAACCCGCAATGGTCAAGTCATCCACATACACACAAACAATAAGTGTGTGGATGACTCCATCAACCTCCCACTTTTTGTGGTACAAGCAGTACTCTTTCTTGCACCGCAAAAACCCTAAAGACTTTAGAAACTCATTTAGAACGCCATACCAAATTCTAGGCGCCTGTTTTAGACCGTACAAACTTTTCCGTAATTTGCACACAAGGGAGGCCGATCCGTGGCGAAACCCAAGTGGCTGTCTCATGTAGATGCTCTCATTCAGCAGGCCATTTAGGAAGGCCGTTGATACATCCATCTGATGTAAGTGCAGACCAAGCGACGTAGCCAGCGCTAGCAGTAGACGCAAGGACTCGTAACGAGCAACAGGGGAAAAGACCTCTTTATAATCAATCCCGTACATTTGGGTGTTGCCCTGAACGACCAGGCGTGCCTTAAACCTATCTACGGTACCGTCCGCATTGTACTTAACATCAAATAGCCAATGGCAGCCTAATGCTCTTCTGCCAGGCGGAAGTGGGACGAGAGTCCATGTTCCATTTTTCAGGAGCGCTTCAAACTCCGCCTTTACTGCTGCCTCCCACTGCTTGGCATATGGCCCAGCAAAGGCCTCCTTCAAAGATTTAGGAATTGGAATATGGCACATTTTAGCACTCACAGATTTAGCACTAGTCGGCTTTTGCGACCATAGCCGCTTAGAGCGGCGCGGCCTCTGAATAGAATTCTGCTCGTCATCTCCCACTTCTTGCAATGTCGGTTCAGATGTGACCGATTCTGAACTTACAACTTCAACTTCAGGCTCGCTCTCCTTTCTAGATCTCTTTCCTAAATCAGAAATAATCTGAGTCTCACTTTTACTTTCCACCGTCTTTTCGGTTGGGAAAGACTGATTTATCATTGCTTCCGTAACTACTGGGCTAAACTTCACATCTCTTGCAGTGATGTACTTGTTTGCTTTGACATCAAGCAGGCGGTATCCTTTATAATTGGGAGATATACCCAATAACTTGCACTCTATTGCTCGACCACCTAATTTAGGATCTTTTCTTTTAGTTTTGGGAATGTGTGCAAAGCACGTAGACCCCCAGATCTGTAACGGTAAACCGGTACATTTTCTTTTATGGAGCATTTCATACGGCGTTTTCATTCTGAGTCTAGCCATTGGCAAGCGGTTTGTAACTTCGACCATGTAGAGTAAGGCCTCAGGCCACCATTTTGCTGCCATGCTAGAGCCTCTCAGTAGACATCTAACACCACACATCATGGTTTGGTGTGCTCTCTCTGCGCTCCCATTCTCTTCTTGTGATTCAACATTTGAATGTTGAAAAATAAGTCCTAATTTTGTACAGAGTTTGGTTACCTCCTTATTTAGAAATTCTTTACCTCCATCTGTTCTTATTTTCTTCACTTTGTATGGAAATTGAACAGAGAGTTGTTTTAGAAGATCTCTGATTTTCCCTGACACCTCTTTTAGGGATTTCACCGGGAAATACCATTTGTACCCAGTTGCATCATCTGCCACCGCAAGTGCATATCGGTAGCCGAATGAACCGTACAGACCATTCACTCTAAGGCGTCCTGTAGTGTCCATATGGAGCGTGTGTAGCGGTTCCGTCGGCTTATCTCCCACCATGTTCCTATACGACATGCGTCGGTCCTTCATTTCCGCGCATGTTTTACAGTAGAATGGTATTTCTTTGAGTCTAGAATAACTCAGATTTAGAACTTTTCCTGTTTTCAGATTGCTAATTATTTTCAGCAGTCTGTCTTTGCCTACATGACCGAGTCTCAAATGCCACTCTTTTATTAGGCGTTCGTACTTTAGTGTCTGTGCAGACAGTATAATTTTCTTTCTATGCTTAGTACTTGGCAAGTAGTAAACTGTTCACCAATTGCGACTGCTGCAAATAGAAATTTGCCTTCTGTACCAAAGAAAAATAGGAAGTCACCTGTCCTTGATTGCAAGTGTCTATATCCTTGTTTGGCTAGATAGTATGCGCTCAGCAAATTACTATCACATTGCTTATCAAAGGCTACATCACTTAACTTTATGACACTCATATTGTGATCAGAGTTTAGAACACTAATTTGTATTGAACCAATTAGTGAGCTCTCAGATGTAGATCCGTTGCCGTATGTGAACTGGTGTCCGTGGCTTGGGCGAAGGCTGCTGAACCACCCTTTGTCTGGTGTTACAGCATGGCCAGCCCCTGTATCCACAACCCACAGGTCATCCGTTAGTGTAAGCCTCTGTAACTTGCTTAGATACGATGCATACTTTCTTCTTACCTCTCGCTCGATCTTTTCGAGATCAGCCGACGATTCGCCTTCTCCGTCACTCATGGGCACGTTACCCTCCTCGTCGCACGCCAGACTGCGGACGTATTCCGCATAGTCAATGTCCTCTTCGAGCGGCGTCTGGCCCTGCTCGTTCACGCGCTTCTCGCCCTCCTTGACGACCGCCTTCATCGTGTTGATGGCTGACTGCTTGGCCTTGCAGGCCTTCTTGTTGGCCCCGGGAGCCGTCTTCACATCCGTCCGAAACAGTTGCCCCCCTTCTCTGTTAGGGTCCCTGTCCCGAGCCATCACCGGGCAGTCAGCTTTGTAGTGCCCCGTCTCGAAACAATAAAAGCACTCGTTTTCAGTCTTGGGTGCGTGCTTCCGCTTCTGCGCTGGCTTAGCGCGAACATTGTTGATCGGGATGCCCTTCTCCATGTTGCCCGAGATCTCTTTCTTCGACTTCTCGCCGAAGATGCGACGCAGCGCACTCTCGACCTTCTCGACCGTGAACTCGTCCTTCTTCATCGAGATCGACGATGCCCAAAACTCGCTCGGGAGTTGGGACAAGACCTCGACACAGAGCCATGACTCACTCACCATGTCCTCTCCCAGAAGGGATTGGGTCTTTCGATTAATTTCATTTCGGGCCTTTTTGAGTTGCCCGAAAAGAGTGCGGAGGTCGCGCCACTGACTTTTAGCCAATTTTGACCAAGCCCGGGTCAGCTCAATTAGCCCGGCCGCGTCTCCTTGACCGTAGTCCTTCTCCAACGCCTTAACCACCTCGCATGGCTCCATCTGAGAGACCAGGTCTGGCAGCGTCGAGAGGAAGAAGTTCGGGAGCACTTGGTTTAGGAGGTTCTGCAGGTCGCCCTTCGCCATTTCCCAATCCATCACCGCCCATCGCATGGCCACTGCCTCCTTCTCAGGCAATTTACCCTGCTCTGGGACCGGTGGCGGTTGCGCTGGGCTTCCCCGCAGGAAGTCCGCCATCAGCACGCGCACATCAGGCAGTCCTTTCTCCAGCTGCTTGCGCTTGTAGAGCTGGTCCTGGGTGTTGATGTGGGTGAGCAGCTTGTCCTTCCACATCGCGTACCCCTTGCCCTTGAAGGACTCGAGGCCGCTCGCGTTCTTGCCTTCAGATGCCATCGCTGGCGTGTACTTGAAAGGAACGTCGCAGTATGGCTTACTATACGATGGCAATAGTACTATTAAGCTTGAGCTATACACAGACGCGAGCTTCGCGAATGCACATGAACAAAGGAAATCTATTACGGGTTACGTATCGCTACTCGCTGGTGCATGCATCACACGGAAAAGTGTAAAGCAAGATTGTATAAGCCTCAATACAGCGGAGTCGGAACTAGTCGCAGCAAGTGAAGGCGTACGAGAGGCAATGTGGCTACGGCTTCTACTAAATGAGTTAGGATACGGACAAGTACTACCGACTCAGTGTTGGTGTGATAATACTGCCGCCATTAGTATTATTAAGGACCCCTGTAGTCATTCGTCCACGAAGCATATTGATATCAGGCATCTTTATGCTCGTGATAAACATGAAGAGGGAAGCATCACAGTGGCGTACTGTAGTACGAACGATATGATAGCGGATGCACTTACTAAGCCGCTCTGTCAGAACCAGTTCGAGAAGCTCCGAGACATGATGGGAGTTAAGGATTTGAGTGTCTCAAATTAACGATAAAAAAGACTCCAAATAGTATCAATAT
Source organism: Phytophthora vignae f. sp. vignae (assembly GCA_016169955.1). Lineage (NCBI taxonomy): Eukaryota > Oomycota > Peronosporomycetes > Peronosporales > Peronosporaceae > Phytophthora > Phytophthora vignae. Next base: position 121,243 of record JABJUM010000054.1, on the reverse strand, counting down.
CAGGAACAATATGATACAGAGCAAATGTAACCAACAGTATCAATAAAGTGATTTTAGTCCACTATCACAAACGGAGATACAAATTGAAGACAGGGACACAAATTTAAAGCCAGAGTTACGGAGTGAGGGCAAAATTAAATATCGAAAGGCATAATTAAGGCCGAAAACTGCCTCGCCTAGCCCTATGTGCTGTACACTCAAAATTAAGCTAAGTTTTATGCTAAGTGACTCCCTAATTTGTGCCACCGAAAAGTACTTTGGTCATAAGCCGGGTGGTCGCGAGTAGCAGGTAGATCTGACTTTCCCCCCGACATTGTCCCCAGTTGGACGGTTGGCAGCCTGTCGGCGCAAAAAGCCGGGAGCTGAGTGCTCGCTGTGGCCTAGGCCAGGTCTTGCGGTCGTCAGGAGATGTCGGGTGGCTTACGGCCCCCCTCCCGAAGGATTTGCAGCGAAACCAGCACTTGATCGGTAGGCAAGCAGATGAGGGAGTGAGAGCCAAAAGCAAAAGGCGGAGAAGAATATGGGAAGGGGCTTCCGTAATATATAAGATAAAGTATGAACATCATTTTGGGCAGTTCTCAGTTAAGTTGGGTACCAGCGCTGCCTTGAATACACTATTTTAGGTCACCTGGATTTTGAATTTGGGCGTGAGACAAGAAAAAATCTGAGAACGAAGTTGAAGTCGTTGAAGTCGAGGAAAGATCTTGAGTACATCGCTGTCATCTTTAGTGGGAGTGTTGCGCCACAATATATAGAAATCTGTAGACAGTACATTGAAGTTAAGTATAAAGGCAAAGAGGCAATCTTATTGGCTACTATGGAGCCAAGCACTGCAGCTACGAGGGCCAACCATGTAGGAAAGACGGCAGCAAAGCTCAAGATACATAAAGCCGGGTGATGTTCATGGGGGAGATGGCTTTGTCGCCATCTCACTTCCGAAACTGACGGCAAACAAACACCAACCTACAACTCAATACACAACAAGATTGGACTCGTTTTTTAGAAACTGAAATTCAAAATAGGGTGAGCTACTCTTCAGGTCGTACACGCTAAATAGTCATGGCATCGACTAATTAGGGTGAACGGTGTACTGACTGTTTGACTGGGGCGGTCACCTGTAGTGGGTCAAGTAAAGATGTCAGGTGTACATTTCGATCAAGTCTACTTCGTAGCATTACATACTGTAGTAGTGCTGCAGATTAAATCCTCGCAATGAAAAACCAAACGACCGCTGCACGAACGGAGTAAGAACGCTAGAATTATGCCAGGTACATGTACGTTAGCGAAAAATATGTTTTTTTTAAATATTTTGGAAAATAATGGGATCCTATATCGAACGTTACATTCGATTTGTACGTATTTATGCAAATTAACATTTTCTATGTGCTGCCAAATAATATTTTGATAAACAAAGTGTGAAAGTTGGTGCAAGCTCGCTGAAAATTGAACCAATGCATATCGAGAAACTACTGTTAAGAAGACGAATCTACAGTACATGTAGTGAGTACTTATTAGTACACTGATAACATGTATAGTGTTATCGTATTGTGCTTTGCATACCTTTTGGCACTTCGGACTTTAACTCGTACGACTTATCGAACACGAGTTATATATAAATCGTACTCGAGTACGAATTGCTGTAAGTCGTGGGTGGTCAATGAGCACTAAGTAGTGCACAAACGCCATCTCCTGCATAATGTAGCGCTTCCAGCATGGATTAGCATCCTTTTGGCACCTTTAGAAAGTGTCATTTCCGAGCCAAATCGGGCTCGAAGCACGACTTGGGCAACTTGCATTTAAAGCCTCTTTACCGCTAAGTACGACGAATTCCTCGATGAGCTGTACCCCCATTTTTTCCTCGAAAAACTGTAACCCCACATGGGTCTGCTATATAAAGTGATGAGCAACTTCTGAAATGTCGTCCTCGATGAACTTGCCTGCTGATGCTCGATTTCGAACTCACTGATGCACGCAACCAACCTCAATGATCATAAGATCTGACTACCGGTAGGTACGTTGTTGAGTCTGGGAGATAGATTAAGGGGACGCTCGTCACATACATGTACAATTTCATCAAAGCATGCATTGAAAATCGTGAGCTTACGTACAGTTTTGGAAAACAATTGGCATCGGCTTCAACGGCTTTGCAGGCAGACTTATCAATTGTGATCCTTGCTGTGACAGTTCGTCATACGTAGATATATCTTCAACGTATCATATGATAGATTAGACTTTTAAAAAAAAGCGGAGAGTGGTTGAGGAGAACTTGGTCGCAACATGATTTTTTTAACATGACCTATATCGAACCTCGATATCGTTCTGTGCTCTGCCTTCATTGAATTACCTGCTCCAAAATTTCACAAAACAGCCAATTCAGCGCATTATTTGTTATTCTGAGTGTACTCGTGACTATAATAACAAGCAGACACATATCGTAATTTTCGGCTTGCATTCAGTACAAACACTCCGCATTTCTAGAAACGGGATCACATTAACATAACCTAATTAACTACAACAAGCAGTCCATATATCATTCTTCAATTTTAGCATCAAATTTGCAAAAAACAACTCGGAACAGTTCGTTCAACGTACAAATATTACATTCATGTCCATTCAAGTTCGCAGTCGTTCTCATCATGTGGACAACACTAAATCATGTTGCACGAACGTTGACCCAGTTGTCCTCAAATTAATCCCTGTTGGGGCTTCCAAGTAGCTAGCTTACGCTACCATCTATCTCCCAGTAAGATTTTAACCATTTTTTTCAAATACCTTTAAAAAGGTATTTTAAGAAATTGGGGCAGCAGAAGAAACTTATGTTGACCATCTGTAAAGTAATTCCTAAACTACAGAAATACCATGGTATGATTTTGGGGTATATTTTAGGTACCATGAACGCTTACCGTGTTGGTCTCCACTAACCTAAATATTGGATGATTTACTGGGTTCACCAGGTGTCCCGGCGGGAGTTTGCTAGATACCTAAATACGAATAACAGCGCGAAAAATCTGATTGTCCGGGAAACACCTGGGCTTTCACAAAAGACCTATCTTCACACGAATAACAGCTTAACCCGGGAACGACTAAGACTTATCGGCGTTACGGCCCCTCATCTCCCAAATAACTTCAGCTTTTCCGGTGTTACATACAAGACCAAGTCAAATATGCAATCCGTGATCTTCATGTGACAAAAAGGATGAGGTCTTTATAAACATCGTATAGGCGAAAACACCGGCACGCCTCAATTCGCTGACGTTAGTTTGGCCTGGGCGGGAGGACGATGCAGTAGAGACTTTGAACGCAAGTAAGTTACGTGTTCTAATACCTAGTCTGGCTTGGGTGAATCGATGAGTGGCTCGCCATCTCCCTCGCTTATGCAGGTCCACCGATGGATGACAAGTAGCTGGAGCTCGTGGCCGTTGACTAGCAGTACCGACATATTCGGAAAGATCCAACCATCGGAAAGATGTAACCAGTCTTGGCCTTTGTTCATCAACAGCAAATCGCAAGCACCGTGTTGCATAGTGAAACCAAGTGATATGGTTGAAAACATGTCGACTAACGGCTTCTTTGTCTGCGAAAGTCTCTGCACACTTGACTTGCTTATCCTAGGCAAAGTGGTTGGATCTTTCCGAATATGTCGGTAGAAATTCTCGCGCGTGCTCAAGAATCTGTACCTAGCCATGGTGCTTCCACACCGCGTGGCCATCGACGCGTCTAAGAGCGTGGGGTACGTCCACGCGGAGCCCTACACCAGTGATTGGAAAAAATATATTGGCAGCGAGTTGCGTGATTTGTCGTCATTGCAGTCTTGCATTGCAGTGTTTGCTGTCTTGCAATTGCTTCACTGCAATTTACACTGCAATACTCTGTCATGTTGCAATATGTTACTGCGCATAAGATATTGCAATATACAGATGGCTAATACTCCTTTATTATCTACAAAAAACAGAATTTTTAAGAGTCCTCTATGTTCGATATCAGGGTGCTGGAAATTAACAGCAGACAATCGCTAGGGGCGTGCTGGAGAAGCCAAGGTGGCAGAACTGAGTGAGGAACCGCCTGAGTGACCACAGTTAAGTATTTTGAGTTTCGCTGCAATATTGTATTGCAATATGCGCGGCACATGCAATTGGGTATTTTGTATTGCTACCGCGCTGCAGTCTTGCATTTTGCTTGCAATATTTTTCCGGCGTATAGACCAATATATTTTTTCCAATCACTGCCCTACACCATTCCGCCAGGCTTCGGATGGAGCGCGATCGACCTGAAGGGCGCCCAGAACACCAGGAGGTGTAAGACTAGCTTAGGCGACCTGCATCGAGGAGGTAGATTTGGTAACACCTCACTTAGTCCGGAAACACAAGTTACTTCTTCGTGACGAAGGGCAAAAATTGGGGGTACCCGGACTGGTTGTCCGGGGGGTTCGCAGTTCTCGGGAGCAGCAAGATTATTGCATTGGACTTCCGACAACAAGGACACAACAGCCAAAATTATACCGTACGCATTTTGAGCTCATCTGCATCATACTTTCAAACAAATATTGTGTATTCTTGACACGCAACCAGGACTCTACCGGAAAGACTAGGATAACATCATTTTTTTTAAACTAGAGTCCATCAATGCCTGCTGGAGAGGGGCTGTCGTAACTGTGCGTTAACACAGTACAGGACTCGCCCCCTGCCCCGGATTCGTACGAGAATGTAATAATACGATTAACACTTCCATTTAACTAAATCGAGACGAACAGCAAATAACACAATATCATGCAAAGATTAGTTGTCGAGTCAAGTATGCTCTTTTCTCGGCAGGCTACGTGGAGATACTGGTCGAGATGTTAGGCCACGAGCTACCCGCCGCTGCTGGGTCTCGAGCTACCTGCCGCTGTTAACCTTGGGCTACCCGCTTCGTTGACTTCAACGGTCAAGTAGTGCGTAGTCAACTTTTCAAAAAAAAACTATATAGCGCCGTGACTTATAAGTCGCTGGCATTCGAGAAACTCCGCTGCCGCCATTATCAGCGTATCCTGTAGCTTCAATCCAAGCTAGCCCTAAATATACTTCCCATCCCAGATTGGGGGGTATTTAAGAGCAACGCGAAGTAAGGACACGTATGAAATATCGTTTTGCCAAGCTAACACCTTACTTGCGAATGTTCCTAAAGTCACCCCCACGAGGGACACCACGGCCGACACCTGTCCCAGCCCCCTCTGGTTAGCGGCCTGCCCTAGTCCCACGTCAGTGATGTGGGACAAAAGAAAAGCAAAAACTTCAGGTTGGTGAACGCAAAGCAAGTACAGAGAAGGACGCCGAAAACTCCGCATGCAAACTCACAGTATTGGGGCTTCGCCCAATAACATTATTTATTATATCTGGGTTAGGAATCTCTTTTACTGCATATCGGTAAGCATCTCCTGCGCCTGCCTCGCAGCCGCAGCATCTGCCCTGGTATGATACTTCAAATGATACACCGCTCCTTCGAAACTACCGCCGAGGCGGTGGTTGTCGCGAGAATGTCGCTCGATGATACACAGGGGCCAGTGCTGGCCTGTGGTGGATGTCGCGAGAACGTCGTTTGATGAGACACTGGCCTGCATCGCCGAGGCGGTGGATGTCGCGAGAATGTCACTCGATGACAAACTCGCCTGGGTCTCTTTTGTCACCAACAATAGGATCTTGGGAGACATCCAGCGAAGCGGCAGATCCTCATCAAGGCCGAAGTTTTTGCCCTTCTTCTTAGTAGCGGTGGCAATCGCGAGCGCGTGCGTTAACTCGCTGTCTTCTCGCCCTGTCACATCGTGAAGCACACACCCATCAGGGTTTGGAGAGCTGAGGCCAATGTCGCCACACTCTGTGCCGCTTCTGTTGCCACTCGAATGGAGTGGGTGGGGGAGCGAGAGATCGCTGGGCGAGGTTCAGAGACGGCATTGCTCCTTGCGACGCCGTTGCTGAAGACGTTTGCGTTCCTGAAGACAGGGGCGAGGGTGAGAGCGACATGACGGGGGAGGAGGGCGACATGAAGAGAGCGCTGGGGCTTTTGAGGTAGAGCTGGGACTTGGGCTGGAGCTGGCTGGCTTGTGTTTGAGCAACAAAATACTCAAGCCCTCAATCGTCGGCAAGTTTGGTCAAAACTTTGATCTGTGTAAGAAATTGTGCAATTTGGTCAGCATTTATTCAAACCGGTGGAGCAGTACAAAATTAAAACTATTCTCTGAAATTTATTTCAGAGTCTACCGGTGATACCACTTTCCGCGCTAGTTATATATATTTGCGTATAGAATCGACCCCTTTGCTTGAATACTTCATTAGCTGACGGGTCACCCATTTCTCAAACTTCATAATGAAAGTTTTTTGTTAAAAAACACAGCCTTCGTAATTTAAAGGGTCTGATTGTCCGGAAATCTTATAGATAAGATTACACAATACACAACTTTTGATGCAACGCGTTTTGTAAAACCCGTTATATCGTATACCTCTTGCCGTTATGTATCACCCAAGTGAATATTGACCCTGTCGGCGACGCGTCCATCTTTGCGCAACCTGCGTCTGTATTTAAACGGTAATTTATTATGTGGGTTTTTTCTTGGGATAAATGCAATTTCCCATTTATCCCGTGGGTCCCAGCCCAGTCGATTATCAAGCAAGCCCAACCAAGGCTGGCTCAAACGTCAACCCCGCGCGCGCTGTCGGCCACAGCTACGACAACTTCGTGTACAAGCCCAATATGCAGACACGCTCGCTCAGCACCCAGTTCTACCGCCCGTCCCGCCGCGATGCTCTTCGTCGTCGAGATCCGCCGCGCCAGCCTCAACACGACTATCATCGCGGACGAAGTCAATGTAATCGTCAAGGACCTGCCCAAGGCGCACCCCAATATCGTGGGCTGCACCAACGTGAACAGCGCCATCTCGACGGTAAACACTGTGACGTCCAGCATCCAGACCCAAGAGAACCTCGAGGCGCTGTCTGTGTAAGAACCCCATCAACACCTACGCGGAAAACTAGTGCGCCACTATGCTCAGCACCACGCTGGTGAATGACTATCGTCACTGCCAATGTCACAGTGGAGGCGTGCGACGGTGAAACGCGGCATCCTACACAATTGCACGGCGTTATTCTCAAAACGTGCACTCAAATTCAAAAAATGCGCACTCAAATTCAAAATTACGCCCAGATATATTACCTTTATCAAGTTATACCTGTCGAATCCGATTGAAAATTCTAAGCACCAACTTGCATGTCCTCGAAGCGCAACGCGCGCTGGTGGTGGGGCAGGGAGTGGCAAAACATGCGATAGCACAGCTCAGGCGTCACGACTTCCGAGAAAAGAGGGTCCGCGGCCAGCTCGAGGAAACCAGCTCTGTGCTCCGTGATGGTCACCCCTTCAGGAACACGCAAATTTCCCGCCTTCACTAGTGCTACAGAGTCCAATCATTATTTCCTAATAAAATGCATTAATACGCGTCTATGACATATGATGGTGCATTTGAATTTGAGTGCGCATTTTTTGAATTTGAGTGCGCGTTTTGAGAATAACGCCGTGCAATGGTGTACTACTCTGGCCCACCTAAGAAACAACATTTCTATCTGGCCGCCGTAAAAAATCTGTTGGGGGTGAGCAATACCTCAAAATAAAGGTGAGATTTGGTGCTTTCGCGTCAGCCCATTGGCTGCTTAAAAACAGCAGAATTCGGGGAAACAAAACATGTTTTGTTAACCCGGTTTTGGGTAACATTAGGTTTTTTTTGCGTAATGGCTACAATTTTTAGCGATATTCAAAGTTAAGGGTACCATTGGAAAGATCACTAAACCGCCGATGCGGTGAACCGTTGAAGAATATCATAGTGCTCTTGTGGGCATCGTGGTGCTCGCATATATTTTAAGGTTTTTCTAAGCGATTACGCCGATTTGTTGTCTGGTCGAACTTTATGACCAATCATATGGCTTACGGACGACTTATAGCCAATCCAATACGATCTGAAGTATTGAGGTTTAATAGAAATGTTGTTTCTTAGGTGGGCCAGACGAGTATTATCATGTAGTATCTCCAAATCTGTACTAAGTTAGTCGAACCTTTTCCTGCTGCTCTTTTGCCTCCTTGCTACCATTGCTGCCTATCACGACGTAATTTTAACCATGTCAACGTCGCACTGGAAATTTCAGAGCTTTCTCGTGCGCAGCACGACTTTGTATTTAAATATTGACAGAAAAGGGGTAAAATTTAGTTTTACTCACGACCGGTGGAGATGCTCTAATTTCTTCTTTCTTCTCAAAATATTTTTCGAAACTCCAAAAGGTGACTCGATTTAGAAAATCTTCCGAAAATATGACTCGCTTCGGTAGTCACATTTCCAACAACCTCCATCAGTGGGGAAAATGTTTCGTGTTGAGTCGCGGGCGTGGAGTGGCGGGTTAAAGCTACTGAGAAAATTGCTGATTGGCTGTCCTACCTACTTCTGGCGCTTGGGAAAGAGAGGTTTCGCCTCCCTTCTCGCACTTCACTGCGAGCAGCCTCGAAGTAGTTTCGAAACCACCAATAAGCGCTCGTTAACAAGTTGGAAGTGCCCCCTTGGTAACGCGACGCGAATGGTGAAGGGGACGACCACGTCGCAGCAGAACTTGTCTCTGTGATAAGGGAGCCGATGTGTGAGCTTGTGGAAAAGTGAGATGGAGAAGTTGATGTGTGCTCTCGTGGAGAGGGGAGAAGATGGTTCGGAGCTCCGACATTGTGACGGGTGTGAGAAGCTGGGCGCATTCGTGGTGAAGAAATCGCTGCGTACAGCGTGGTTGATAGGGGGGGGGGGGCGACGCTTTCAATATTGTAAATTTCTTGCCAACTTTTTATCAAAATCAACGAGCGCTTAATCCTTAGTCTAAATCGGAGGTGAGTACCGAGTCGCCTTTTTAAAATTCGGAAAAAATAGAGCCCATGTTTTTAGTCAGAGGGGGTGAAATGAACCCAAATCTATTGGGAGTGCCCAAGCGAAATCGACACCAGCGGCATCTGAGAGGCATGAAGAGTCTGCAGACTTCACTCCAGTGTCATGGTATTGCCTCCTCAACGCTGGGTCTTTAGAGGGCTTAAAGCGCCGGCACAGCGACGTTTGGCAGCTGAAGATCACCTTAGCCCATAGGAAATAGTGTTTGAAGGCCATGACACCCGTTCCACAAGCCGAACATGTTTGGCCATGTTTCAACATGTTTGACCATGTTTAAGATTTCTTACTTGTTTTTAGTATGTTCCTTACCCTGGCCCGTTTAGAAAGCCTTTAAAATGCCCCTTTTGTAAATTTATTTTTCGCAAAAAGTTTAGCGACAATGTTTGCAAAACATAAACATCGAAGCAAACGATTTTTGCAAAACATCAAACATACTAACATGTAAAACATGTATTCACAACAACGCAATTCCTTAAGCCTTTATGCTGTCAAGGGAACCAACTGACGGCAGAATCGACATTCAAGCTACTAGAATTTGTAGCGGGGCTTGATATGTTCCAGCACACGCCTCAGCATCCAGCCATCGCTTGGGGTGATCGTCGGCGAAGAGCCTGCCATCATGATGCAGACCGGGAAGTCCTCGTTTGGCTTGTCCGTCGTCTCGTAGAAGTCGGGGAGACCGAAGCCGTGGCCGATTTCGTGCGCCACGATCGTCAACTGCTCCTGGTCCAGGCTCGCCAACATGTTATCCGCGTCCACGCGCTGCCCCCAGTCGCCACCGGCGCCGCCGCCCTGGCCCAACGTAGGCCACAGCGACATGTCGAACGGCTCGCCCTTGCAGCTGCTGGTATCGGCGCTGGCAGCAAAGTCCTTGTGCTTGTAGCAAGCCTCGGGGCACTGCGGCACGCCGTCCTCGTCCTTCTCGTCCGTGTAAATCTTGCCGAGCGAGTCGTCGCTTCAGTCGAAGAGCGAGGCATCGCGCGTCGCCCAGCCCACGATCTTGACGTCGATCTGCTCGAACGGCCAGCACTCGTACCCGATGAGCCACTCGTTCCAGGCCTTGAACTGCCGGTTCAGCATGGCCTCGAACTTGGATGCCACCGACTTGGACAGCTTGTTGGTGCTGTCCCAGCGGACGCAGTACGACAGCTTGCCCTTGTTGGTCACGAGCTGGTCGAAGATGTAGTTCTTGAACTCCGGCACATACTTGCTCATGCGCTGCGTCCAGACCCAGTCCACGTCCTTGGCCGAGATGTAGGCGTTCGGGTTGCCGACGACGCACTTGCCACTGCCGGACGTAACATCGCCAAAGGTGGCGTGGGCGCTGGAGTTGCCCGTCGACGGGCCCTGGGCGATGGACCCCTCCATAGATCCTTGCGTCGGGAGCGAGCCGGTTGTTTCGCCACTTGAGCCCTCGGTCGAGTCTTGAGTCGCCGGAAGCGAACCAGTGGTGCCGCCATTGCTCGACTCCCCAGAAGGGATCTCCGGGGTGTCTGTTGACGTTTGAGCAGGGGAATCGGTCGTTTGTTGGTCGGGCGTGTCCGTCACGGTTGGGGTGTCGGTGTCAGGGAAGTCGAACGACACTCCCGGCGCAGTCGTTGCCGTTGGTCGCTGTTTAATGGTGTTGCGTAAAGCGCAGAGAGATGACCACGAACGCAGCTCTCTCCCACTCAGCGAAATTGGGATTGCGGGATCTCTGCGCCCAAGCGCAGAGTCCGTTAGATATAGGCTACAGTATGCAATACAAAAGTCAAGTAAGCTACAACACAGAAATGGCCTAGTTCAACCGGGGACAAGTAGAGCAGACAACACGACAAACCCCACGTGCCGTTGCTCGATACTTCACACTCCCACTTCGTGTTGCTGCACTCACTTCCAGTACTTGCTCGCCGTGCGCAACTACTCGTTGTCTGGTACGGGCAGCACGTTGAGACGCTCGCGCAGCTTCATGAACTGTTGCGGGCCGAGCGGCTTTGTAAAGATGTCCGCGAGATTGTCTTCACTCGGAATGTACTCGACCGCGAACACGCCACGCTCCACGAAGTCCTTGATCTTGTGAAACTTCAGGTCCACACTTCTGACCTTGTAGCCACTGCTGACCTCCTTGATCACTTGGATCGCTGCCTGATTGTCTTCGTAGAGGATCGTCTTCTTTGTCCGCTGAATCTTCAGCTCAATGCACAAGTTGTGCGTCCACATGATGAGGTTGGAGCACTCACTGGCTGCAACAAACTCCGCACTACATGTATCATCGGTCACGATCGGCTGCTTCCTACTCTTGTAGGCAAACGTGCAGCCGTTCAGCTGTAGCACGTAACCAGTGATAGAACGACGATCATCTTTCTCGTTGGCGAGATCAGCATCTGCATAGGCCACTAACTGCATCTCCGGAGACACCGGCTTGTACCACACGAGTCCGTGCTCCCGCGTACCCTGCAGGTAGCGGAGAACACGTTTCGCCAGCACGAAGTGCTCTTTCGTGTAGCACGTCAAGAACTTGCCCAAAGTCCGCACTGCGTTGGCAATATCTGGTCGAGAGCAGCTGACCAGGTATTGCAGCGAGCCAACAATACTTTGATAGTCCACGTCGGGATCGATGTTCACGCACACCAATTCCTTGTCCGGGTCGCCCGGGAGCGGGAAATTGCCCTTGACCTGCGGCGTCGCCACCGCCTTGCACTTCGACATCTTAAAGCGCTCCAGCAGCTGCGCCACATACCCACGCTGCGAGATAGACAACATCTTACCAGGGACATATCGGATCTCCATCGACAACAGGTGATGCACATCTCCGAGATCTTTAATTTTAAACTTCCTGCTAAGCTCGTCCATCACAAGCTTGATGTTCTCGGTCGTTGCCGCGATCACGATGTCATCCACGTAAAGAGTCAAAAAGATCGGACTTCCATCCACCCACCGAAAGTAGATACCACCGTCCATCTTCGAGCGCTGAAAGCCACACTGCCGTAAATACTTATCTAGTGTCTTGTACCAGATGCGCGGAGCTTGCTTCAAACCGTAGAGGCTCCGCAGCAATCTGCACACGCGCCCAGTTCCGTCGTCGAAGAACTCGGGCTGCTTCATGTAGATCTCGCAGTCGATCGGGCCATTGAGAAAAGCAGTCACGAAATCGATGTGGCGGCAATCCAAACCGTAGTGTAAAGCCAACAAGAGAACCAGTTTCACACCCTCGGCACACACCACGGGGGCATACGTTTCCCAAAAGTCCAATCCAAACTTCTGTTGGCAGCCCTTGATCGTAATCCGAGCACGATGTCGCTCAACTTCACCTTTGGCATTACGTTTCCGCACAAACACCCACTTGCTTGTCAATACTTTGGCGTCTGCCGGTCTCTCCACCAGCTCCCAAGTATTGTTACGCAGCAGCTCCGCGAACTCTGTGTTCAGCGCCTCGATCCACTTCTCGGCATCGGGGGATTCCAAAGCAGCATCCACCGAAGTCGGTTCCAGAATGGCATTCACCGCCTGGATTACCAGACTCGCGGGGATCTCCACTTCATAGTCAGCGAGCAGTACGTTGGGGCGACGTATGCGAGTTGAGCGACGGAATGATGCACCCAATCCAGTATCCTCCTCATCGTCGTCATCACTTTCATTGTCCGATAAATTCTCTCCCACTGAGCTTAAGCAGCTTCTCACGGAGTCGCCAGAAGCTATCACATCAGCCACCTCGTCCTCTGCATCTTCGTCAATCACAACATGCTCTTGAACAGGATCCGGCAGCTCCCGCAGAGGCGTTGAGTGGCGGTTAGACATACTCGCAGCTTCCTCAGGATCACCTTCCTCTTCATGTAGTTGATCGTGCTCCAAGCACTCAACCTCATGCTGTGGTTCACCAAAAGGTGACAGCTGAGCGTCCGCCAAGGGCACTCGCGCTGGAGTCAAGCTCGACGGTTCAGCCACAGATCCCCCCGCACTAACCGGAGACTGCTCCACCACACCACTAGGTCGTTCACTACCATGTGCACTTGCGAGACGTTGACGCTTCGGCGGAGGCGCTGTCATCTCATCACGAGTGACTGCCGCCATGACCGGAAGCCGTACCAGCGGGATCACAGCTGGGAGTTTGAAGCGGCCACGCCGATATCGATTTGCCAGTAGATGCTCCACATAGGAACACTCCACAGTCCAGCTTTCATCAAACTCGACAGATCGGCGCTCACGAATATCACCAGTCCGTAAATCCAGAATGCGATAACCCTCAGAGTTCTTCGCAAATCCTAGAAAGAGGCCCAACTTGCCAGGGTTTTCAAGTTTATTAGCTCGTAGCACCTTGGGAGTGAACTCATGTACCACACAGCCCCACACACGCATGATCCCAACGTCAGGTCTTTCACCAAAACGCCGCGTGAACGGGGTGTCTCCACCAAGGCCACTCGACGCGCTAACATTCACCACTTCCACTGCAAACGTGAAAGCTTCACCCCACAAGCTCTCCGGCATGTGAGCGGTTGTCAACAGACTGCGGACACGCGCCAACAGCACGCCATTCATCTTTTCCACAAGGCCGTTCTCCTCCGGACTGTATGCATTTGTCCACAGAAACTCTACTCCCTTCGACCTGAGAAATGCTTTCATCCTCTTGTTCACCAGTTCTCTGCCCTGATCCGATGAAAAAATTTCGATGCGATGCCCCTGAGCCAATAACCACATCACGTGGGAGATGGCCACACCAGTAGCCTCTTCCTTGGCCTTCATCAGGAATCCCCACACCCATCGTGTCGCTTCATCTTGAATGAGCTGGAAGTGCTGATAGCCGTCGTAGGTTTCCACACCCACGTAGCACATATCCGACATCAGCTTTTGGTAGGGGTCTGTCGCTCGTCGCGTAAGCGTCTTCTTGTAAGACATTCGCTTTTGCTTCGAAGCAACGCACGACCAGCATCTCTCAGCAGGGTCCCGAACACCAGCACCACACAAGTCATCAAACCCAAATGCAGACTCCTGCGAAATCATCCGACACAACGCAGGATAGTTGAGATGCGCGAAACGCATGTGCCACCGCTGAAGCGTATCCTTGTTACTGTTAGCAGCCTGCGAAACAGCATGCACGTCTCGTGCATCGGCAGGTCTCGCTTGCAAGCGGTAGCGCCCGCGCATCTTCTGCAGTCGCAGCTCTAGATCACCCTTCTTTAGGCAGCAGAAAGAGTCTCCAGCCTCACGCTTGAAGCTCATTTCCCAGCCATCTTCTTCGAGAAGGTGAGAGCTTAACAAGTTGTCTGGTCCAGTCGGTGTGTGAACAGCACCAATCAAAGTCAACACTTCATCTCGGTTTGTCATCTCATTATCCACCAGAATGCGCACATCACCAACTAATCGTTCACCTTTTGGTTGGCCATCAAAATCCAGGAAGAGATGCTGCCGATCAGGCTGCGGGTCTTCCAGCAAGTTCACATCCGTACATACATGCACATCAGTAGCTGTATCGAGCACCCATTCCGTAATGCCAGTCTTACGGGGACGAGCTCCAATCGCAGTCGCGCCGATCTTACGCACTGTCAGCGCATCGATGCTTCTCTTTGCATCTCCACCTTTCTTGTTTTGCCATCTCTTGTACTCACTAATGGCAGGCTGCTTCTGTCCCTGCGAGCCTTCCTTCGGCTTTGCAGTCGGACAGTTTGCGCGAATATGGTCCAAATCGCCACAATTCCAGCAACCTTGTGCAAACTTGCTGCCTCCACCAGCATTCGACTTGCCTTGTTGATTCTGGCCTTTCGACTTGTATTTGCCACGGCCGCGCTGCCTCTTACCTTTTCCGGTGTTGTTCTTGCCCGAACTCTCGGTAGATTTGCCGTTGTTGCCGCCGTTCGACTTCTTTTGGGCAGAACAGATGGAAGAGCGAGGAACTTCCTCAGCGATCTTCTCATCCAGATCTTCTTCGGCACGAAGTGCATTCATCACTTGAGCTGCTGTCGGGGCCAGCTGGTGCGTCCCAGGCACAGCCAGCACAGCGTAGTGCCGTGAGAACTGCCGCACTACCTCACGGTGCGTGCGCGACACATTGCTCAAGAGAATCTCCGCAAACTCCTCGTCGCTAATCAGCTTCCCGTAATGTTGGAGCTCACGCTTCTGCAACTCCATGTCCCTCAACCAGTCACTCAGCTTCACATCGCTGGTGTACTTGTTGGAATACAGCTGCTCACGTGCGAAGATATAGTTGGCGTACTCACGCTTTGTCTGCTTGTCTTCGAAGCGAGTCCACATATCCTTTGCAGATGCCTCGTGGCAGATCATCTCCGCATCAGCTTCAGGAACGCCACGCAATATCGCGTCACGGGCTGCATTATCGCGAGCATCAAATGCAGCTTGCCCTCCGACATCAAACAGCGGACGCGTATCCGTACCGTCAATCACGCCCCAAATCCCCAGCCGAGTCAAAAAAGTCTTCAATTGAACAGCATACAAGTCAAAGCTGCCCTTCATAACTGGAGGTTTATTTGAGATGTCCTTAAGTCCAGCTGTAACATTTCCCGTGCTGCGAGCTCCAGACATCGGCAATACTCCACTTGGCGAGGCCGAATATCCGTAGCCATAGCCGCACTGCATGCTACGCATCACAGGATAGGCGTTTCCATAGCCAACGGGCACGGAAGGGGCAACGCCGGGCACCGAAACAACCGAAGAGGGCGCCAACCCACACGTAGCCACTCCAGGGAACGAGAATCCACCTTGGAGGTGCGGCATTGCCGCCGTCGTCGTCGTCACTGATCCAGCAGTAGCCACTGCACCACTAGAACCAGTTGCTGTAGTTGCCACCACCGCCGTAGCCGCCATCGTGGTCACCGTAGTCGAGGTTACTACCACGCTCGGCGTTGAACCATGCGCACTCGCCGCCGGGGTGCCCACAGCTGACGTAGCTGCGCCACTCGCCGGAGGTGTCGTCATCCCTCGAGGCCACCGCGAAACTCCAGAGGGTCAGCTCACAGAGCTCCAGACGTTTGGGCTCAGTACCTGTTGCGTAAAGCGCAGAGAGATGACCACGAACGCAGCTCTCTCCCACTCAGCGAAATTGGGATTGCGGGATCTCTGCGCCCAAGCGCAGAGTCCGTTAGATATAGGCTACAGTATGCAATACAAAAGTCAAGTAAGCTACAACACAGAAATGGCCTAGTTCAACCGGGGACAAGTAGAGCAGACAACACGACAAACCCCACGTGCCGTTGCTCGATACTTCACAAATGGTGCACTTCGCGGCCGACGTGACCGAGCTGCACGCAACCAGCGCGACGGCTGCAGCGATCAGTAGCCGGCGCGTGGAAATCCGCGAGGTTGGGCGAGGTGTCATCGTGGAGAAAACGGGAATGATGCCAGGTCGTCGGCTTGCGTACCATGTGCTGTAGCGTTGGTGCACAATACATGTATTGCAAGGAAGCCGGGCGGGATCGACCTGCAGCAGTGCCTCTACATGCGTAACCTGCATTCGGCGTAGAATAGTGCGATAACGTATTAGAATTGACGGCGGACACGTTTGCATGTGCAAATCCTCAGGACCCGCTGGTTGAACAATACTAGTAATGAGAGCTGCGAACAGACGAGCTGCGAACAGTGCGTCGCACGAACAGCCAAAGTATCCTGTACATGCCTTAATGCCATCTGCCCTGACGGTGCATATGTACAGTATGCGCTGAGTATCATTGCGGCGCCCTACATTTACTAAATGCAATATGAGACTACGGCAAACAAAATGTTGCTAACGCGCCATTGAGAGTTATCGAGATAATCGACCTTAAAGTTGACCGACTGAAAATCGTACCTAACCGAAGTATTGAGAAACGGGCCGTTTTGCAAATTCAAAAATTTGAACAGGGTGTATCGACGGTTGCAATCGTAGATCCCAACTCATTGTCAAACACACTTGCAAACGACGATGCAGACACAGAAGCCCGCCGCCTCACCGCCCCCGCCGCTCGCTGGCGCTACACCTCCCGCTTCCAGTCCAGGTGATGCAGGTGAGCAGCAGCGACAAGACCGTCCGCAGCCCCGTGACCATGCCGACCGTACTGCTAGTGTCTGCGGCAGTGACTCTCCGTGTGAAGGCCATGATCTACCACCAAGCGGCGGTGGGAGTGCGGATCCTGATCCCAGCTCGAGCGAAGAGCTTGATGATAGTGGCGACGAAGACTTTTCCCAGACGTCAAGCGGCGACGACGACGATGAAGAGGCGTTGACGGCTGAGAGCGCCGAGCACCGAGGAATCGGAGGAGGACTTAAGTAACTTTTTGTTCGACACCGACCTCAACGCCCAAGTCACGGAGATAATACAGTCGGACCCGTGCGAGAACCGCTGCGTGCGTGGCAAGGCGAAGGAGTTGGAGTCTCTACTGTGCTCGCTGTCGCAGATGTCGAAGCTGGAGAAGAATACCAGCCTGTATACTCTGCTGGCTGTGCTCATGCAAGTTCCAGTCGACCGCAAGCGAGGAAGCGGCGACCGTGAACGATTCAACTACTATCTTCCTTTTGTTGGACAAGTGTGCCGCCCCATCTTCGCTCGCTGCTACGGTGTCGTACCCATGACGCTACAGCGCTACAAAAGAAGAATCCGCGATGGCAACATGGCTATCAAGGACCACGGGAACAAACTCAACAAAAACGCGTCTCAAGTGGACGTGGTCTGGTTGGTGAAGTGGTTCACCAGCTTTGCGGAGGAGGTTGGTGAGGTCGTCCCTATGCGCGTCCGTATGCAAAAGAAAATCAACGGGAGCGTCCAGAAATACTACAGCAACGACAAGTACACGCTGCTCCCGGCACACTTTACCTGGGACGCAATTTGGGATGAAATGCACAAGTTTGTGGAGTCTGGGCTTCGGGTGCGTGAACCCGCAAGAGCCACGATGCGGAAGCTGCTGACGCTACACTGCCCTACGATTCGTATCCGATCCCCGCGAAGCAACGTATGTGATGTATGCGCTATTTATCACGCCGGAATGCGCGGAGGTGTCACGGCCGACAAGACGGAGGCACTCGGCCGCCATACTGAATCGGCTCGGCTCATGCGGTAAGTTTTGTATGGGGACGTAAGCAACATTTTGATTTACTTAGTATATTTAACATGGAGTTTGGTAACAATTTAAATTACTTACAGGAGCGAATACAAGCGTGACAAGTCTTCCTGCTCGAGCGACCACGCGGTCATTGTCATGGACTACTCGCAGAACTTGACTATCCCCAGCGTGGCCAACACGCCATCCCAATGGTATTTTTGCGCACTGCTGTCAGTGAGCTGCTTCGGTATCTACTACGAGAACGACGGTATGCAGACAAACTACATCTACGATGAGAGCACCAGCGGCAAGGGCAGCGACCAAATCAACTCAATGCTGGCCCATTTTATCGAGACAAAGCTCGTGCCGTCTGGCAAAACCAAGCTTACTGTGTACGCCGACAACTGCTCCGGACAGAACAAGAACAACTACGTGATCAAGTTCTTGCTGACCCTTGTGGACATGGGCATTTTCGAGCATGTGGACTTCAAATTTTTCGTAAAGGGGCATACGAAGAATTCGTGTGACCGTGGCTTTGGCCACATTCGAAAGCACTTGGCCTCCGCTGAGTGC
This sequence comes from Phytophthora vignae f. sp. vignae, assembly GCA_016169955.1. Taxonomy (NCBI): domain Eukaryota; phylum Oomycota; class Peronosporomycetes; order Peronosporales; family Peronosporaceae; genus Phytophthora; species Phytophthora vignae. The sequence continues at coordinate 102,730 of JABJUM010000054.1, read as the reverse complement.
TGGACGATGCAGCATGTTATTGATGCAGTTAACGCAGCTGCAGCAAACTCCGTGACTGTGCATGTTCCAAGGGGCAGCAAGCTCTTCAAGTCGTACAAACCAGTGCTGACTGAGTTGTACAAGCGGCTCGATGGTGTGCAGCAGTACCAGATCTTTTCGATGGACGGTTCCAAGCCGGGTGTTGTGGAGTGCAAGAAGGGCCCAAATTCGGATGCAGTGGAGCAGGACTTACGTCGAAAGATCGATGGCATTTTGACGGCAAAGGAGAAGGTGGCACGAATCATGACAGACCACATTGAAATCCTGCCACCTCCACCTATCAATGCCGAGAAAAAAGAGCAGATGTACAAGACCATTAGGCCGTACGTCCCGGACGAGTTCCAGAACGACCCGTTGTACGCGAAGCCAAGCGAGGATGAAGGAGCTGCAGCTAAAACGAAGAAGCATGCTCGCTTAGCGCATCGTGCTGCAATGGCAGCGGCCGCCAAGAAGAACCAAGAAGGACGTGGAATGGCTGCCCAAAAGAAGAGAGCAGCACCCAACAAGAAAGCTGTTGCTAACTCCAAGAAGCGCAAGTCTTCTGCGACGCCTGAAGCTGAAGATGAGTAAGCGAAAGCTTGTAGTGTATCATTTTGTTACCTATGTCCCCTGGTAAATCAAAATGTTACTTAGTGACTTGATCCAAATTTCGGAAAAATATTCAAAAATATACCCCCCCGTGATTTGTAGTTGATCCGAAAAACTGTTATTTTAGCTATGTTAGACTTGGTTTTAGTTAAATCTGAGACCACCACTGGTGTAACGGGGTTACATGGAATAGTGACCCTGTCACTATTCAGGGATGGCTACATCAGTCATGTAGCCATCGGTCACTCCTCGGGATAGTGACCAAGTGGCCTCAGAGCCAACAGATACATTTTGTATGGAACAAATTATAGGCAACTTAGGATTTGTATGCAGGCCAAATCTGTACCAACCTATAAATACATTCAGTCTTAGATCTACCTCTTTTGCAAGTCAAGTCGTCCCCTTCAGACCAGGGACACGTGAACGGCTGTTCACTTGGAGTTTGTATACTCCAGCTTCCTCTGTTAAGAAGTGCTGTGTGCCCCGTCACACTTGGTAGCACTTGTAGTCAATCTTACGCCACGCGGGTAGATTGGACTACCTGAATCCTCTGTGGTCTCATCGAGTGAGCCAAGATGGATCGGACAGAGTTTCCTCATCTGAACGACTCGCAGTATGAGTCCGTTCGGAAGATGGCAGGCATCTTCGGGACAGATGCCCTGCGCAGCTTAGCGGCGGCGACGCCGGCTGAGCAGGTTGAGCGTATCAACGCGTTCGACACCTACGAGCGAGGGCTCATCGCCCACGTTCAGGGGCTGCAAGCCACTGCGGCCGTGCCGAAGCCGGTGCAACCGAAGCCTCTGCGGCTGAAGGTTCACCCCTTCGAAGGGAAGGAAGGAGAGAACCTCCACTTCTGGGTTCGAGAAGTTGAGCTCGCGATGGACGCGGCTCTTGTCTCGGACGAGCGACTCCGCGTCGCCTTTGCGCTCTCCAACCTTAGTGGTCGCGCTAAGAGTTGGGCGTACACGCGCGAAGCGACGGCGCCCGGATGCTTCGCATCATGGTCCCAGCTGTGCGAACAGCTGCGGGCCGCGTTCCTCCCGGCGAACTACGAGTACCGCCAGCGCTCGCGCTTCCTCGCCTGCAAACAAGGAAGGCGCGAGCTGCATGAGTACATCCAGGAGATGCGAGTGCTCACGGCCTCTCTGGTGGGGAACCCCCTGCCTGAACGCATCAAGGTGACCGTGTTCATGGACGGTCTGCGTATCGGCCCTGCCCGCACGCAACTGTTCCGTGTGCAAGCGAACACTATGGAGGAGGCGATTCCGATTGCCCTCCAGGAGGAGTACAGCCACAAGCAGGCTCGTACCCCCGCCACGGTATGGCAGAGCAACCCTGCCTCTGGCGGTGCGCCTAGTGGTAACTCCGGTAGTGGAGCGACCAACGGGCCGGTTCCCATGGATCTGGGCATGGCCGAGCAGAGCGACATTCGCTGCTACGGCTGTGGCAAGCTTGGGCACATGAAGCGTGCCTGTCCCGCGGGAGGACTGAAGAAGAAGTTCTCTTCGAGGCCCTTTGGTTCTAGGGGTCGCTGGCAGAAGCCGCGCCCCAGGAACCAGGGGAACGCCGGACACCAGTAGGGGCGGGGCGCCCTACTGGGGAAACACTAAGTCTTCATGAGGGGCGTGCGGGTGGCGCACGCCATGGGGACTTAGCCCCTGAGAGTCTGTGTACTCTCGAAGCGGAGAAGGGCAGCGGTGGGCTGCTTGTGGTATACGCGAGTGTACCGGGATACGATCATCCCTTGAGAATCTTGATCGACTCTGGGGCGTCAAAGAACTTTGCGCGCCGCCAGACTGTCGCATGTAATCGCGACAAGTACGCCGATGCGCTGCGAGGCAGCAAAGGCAACGGGCTGGTCTCAGTAAGACTGGCCGACGGTACAGTGGTAGAAGTACCTCGGGTCCACATGGGCCTCGCTGTCAAGTTCGAGGACTTCGACAGCACGGAGCCGTTCTTGGTCCTAGACATGGACAAGTACGACTTGATCCTTGGCATGCCGTGGCTGGAGAAGCACGAGCCTTGGATAGACTGGCGCGGCAAAGCCATCGGGGCTAGCCGTCCCCCACGCTCTGACAGAGCTTTGGTGAGTCATGTTCCCACCTCTGGCAGCAGCTGGGGTGCCCGCGAGGGCCGCCAGGACGCAGCAGCGTCTAACGAGTTCTTGGGGTCCGTCGAGACTGACGTCGACTCCGACCGGGCCGGTCAAGGCCTAAGAGTGGAGGTGCTGGACAGCACCTACCAGGTGGGTAACGTAGGTCCACATGCGGGTAACGAAGTACCGCAGGCAGCGGACGCTGCTGGAGAAGGCGCCGCTGGCGCTGGCGTGGGTAACCAAGTTCCACGCGAGGTCACTCAGACCAAAACTGATGAGGAAGGCACTGCAGGCGCTTCCGATGTGGGTAACATAGTTCCACAGGAGGTCACTCAGACCATAACTGATGCGGGAGGCGCTGGAGGCGCTCCTGGTGTGGGTAACCAAGTTCCACACGGCGAGGTGGGTAACATAGTTCCACCCAGCAAGGCGGGTAACCAAGTTCCGCTCAAGAACAAGGCGGGTAACATAGTTCCGCACAAGATCAAGACGATCAGTGGTGCCGTCAAGGCGGTGCCACAAGACGAAGACACCCGAGGGTCACGTCGCAAGCCGGGCTTAGTCGTGAGGCCGACCACGCCAGTCGCCAGCGACTCCGAGCCTCCAGTGAGGACTCCAGCCGCCGAAGAATGCTATCACATCTTCGACGGCGTGACCGGTCGTCGGGTCAAGGCAGGGGCTGTCCAGCTCACAGCACTGCCCGAGGTTTCAGAATTACTGAACCTTGAAGAGCTCGCCATGGAGGACTTCCTGGCCGAGCTACAGGCCGGGGAGATCGCAGAGTTGGTTCTCCTTAGGCCGGAGCCTTCGACAGCCGAGTTGAACTCGTCCTCGGTCATGGACAAGGACGTCCTGGAAGAGTTCCGAAGACAGCGCGCGTCGCACATGGGTTCTGAGGTCCTCAAGAACCCGAAGGATCCGGTGTATCCCTTGGTGAAGGAGTTCGAGGACGTGGTGTCCAAGGACCCGCCGTCCAAACTCCCACCAGACAGGGGAATCAGGCACGAGATCGACCTCGTGCCGGGCACGAAGTACTGTGTCACGAGGCAATGGCCTCTTCCCCGGGAGCAGTGTGAAGTCATTGATGCCTTCTTTGCCGCCAAGGCGAAGGCAGGCATGGTGCGGGAGTCGAAGTCTCCGCACTCGACACCTACCTTCTGTGTTCGTAAACCGAACGGAAAGTGGCGTCTGGTTCATGCTTACAACAAGCTGAACAGCGCGACAGTACCTGCGCAGACACCGATCCCGCGCAAGGACGTGTTGCTCAACAACATGGCCGGCTGCACGCTGTACAGCGCGCTGGACCTGGTGGACGGATACTACCAGATCCTGATGCGCGAGAGCGACATCCCTCTCACGGCTGTGAGTACACCGAGCGGCATGCTCTGGGAGTGGCTGGTCATGCCTCAGGGGCTTTCAAACGCCCCGGCAACGTTCAATCGCTTGGTCACACAACTGTTCCGACCTTTGCGTGCGTTCGCACAAACGTACTTTGACGACATATTCGTCCACAGCCGTGCCGAGGCAGGCCAGACGGCCATGGAGATGCATCTCCAGCACCTTCGACGTGTGTTCGAAGTCATGCGGGCGAACAAGCTATACGCCAACATCGACAAGTGCGTGTTCGCAGCTGAGGAGATCAAGGTCCTGGGCTGCTTCGTCAGCAGCGCCGGGGTCCGGGCGGACCCGGAGAAGGTGAAAGCCATCGCGGCTTGGCCGCCACCTCGGTCGCAGAAGGACCTACGACAGTGGTTGGGCCTTGCCAACTACTTGCACAAGTACAGTGCTGGCTACGCCGGATTGGCACGGCCGCTGTCGGATCTCCTGAAGAAGGACGTCGACTGGCGCTGGGAACAGCGTCATCAAGATGCGTTTGACGACATCAAGGCGAGCTTACAGCGCGCGCCCGTCCTGGCCTTGCCGGACGAGACGAAGCCTTTCAGCGTTGTCTGTGATGCGTCAGACTACGCAATTGGCTGTGCGCTATTGCAGGCCGATGATGAAGGCCGCGAACGAGTCATCTCGTTCCAGTCCAGGCAGCTCAAGGCAGCCGAACGGAACTACCCAGTCCACGACAAGGAGCTACTTGCCATGAAGTACGCTCTTGTCAAGTTCCGAGTGCACCTCCTGGGCTCGACGCCCTTTGTCGTCTATACAGACCACGCGTCCTTGCGGACTGCCGTCAACTCGCCGCACCTCTCTCAGCGGATGGCGCGCTGGCTGTCATTCTTCGCGGAATACAACTTCCGCGTTGAGTACAAGCCGGGCAAGCTTAACGTGCTTGCCGATGCGCTGTCGCGCCGACCCGACTACGAGCTTGCTCACATTAGTCGAGTCACGACGGATCTGTATGATCGCATCCGGTTGGCATACCGAGACGATGCCAACCTTGGTTCTGTGGTGCGGTTCTTAGCCGCTGGCGCTGACGCCAAGGCTGAGTGGCTCACGCCCCGCCAGCGTGCACGGCTGCATCGCTATGAGTAGGCTGATGGCTTGCTCCACTATAGGGTGGAGCCCGAGGATCCTCCCCGTATTGTCGTGCCCAACGACGAGGATCTCAAGTACGACATCCTGATGGAAGCGCACGATGCGCCATCCAGTGGCCATCTCGGCCGTGAGAAGACGTACGCGTTCGTCTCTCAGATGTTCTGGTGGCCTCACATGTACAAGTGGGTCGCCACCTACGTCCGGACGTGCGAGACGTGCCAGCGCGTGAAGCCTGCTGGTCACGCCTCGGCTCCTTTGCAGAGCCTGCCCGTCCCAGTGGACTGCTGGACGTCGATGAGTCTCGACTTTGTCTTCGGGCTTCCGGCCGATGACCGTGGCAACACCGGCGTTGTTGCCTTTGTGTGCCGCCTGAGCAAGATGGTACACTTTGCTCCGGTTCGTGACACAGTCACTGGCGCTGAGGTCGCTCGCCTGTTCATGGACTGTGTCTTCCGACACCACGGTCTGCCCGAGACCATCGTCTCTGACCGAGACCCGCGGTTCACCGCTGCGTTCTGGCAGACGCTGTTTAGCCTTCTGGGCACACGGCTGTCGATGTCGACGGCGGATCACCCGCAGACCGACGGCCAGACGGAGCGCGTCAATCGCGTACTCGAGGACACGCTCCGCAGTATCTGCGCGGAGATGCCCCGCTCTTGGGCCGATCGCTTGCCCATGGTTGAGTTCGCACTCAACAATGCGGTGCATGCATCGACGGGCTTTACGCCCTTTTACCTCAACGGGTTACGCCACCCTCAGGTGCCGCTCACATTACGAGGCAGCACCGGGGCTTCGGTCGTAAGTGGGGGAGAGGCTCGGAAAACCCTTTCCTCCCAGGTCTCGGACGTGAGTCCAGCCGCCTTGCGGAAGCAATTGTCCTCGTTTGTCGAAGACAGGCTGAACATCATCAGCAGGGTGCGAGACACCATGGCTCAAGCCCAAGACAAACAGAAGGAGTACTCGGACAGAAATGGAAGAGGAAACATGAACGTGTTTAAGGTTGGGGATTTAGTTCTCCTAGATACTAGAAACCTACCGCTAAACACAGTTAGCTCGGTCGAGAGCAACAAGCTGAAGCACCGCTTCATTGGACCCTTCGCGGTCCTCAGCCGACACGGCGCGGCGTACACGATAGACTTGCCTAAGTCGATGACGACTCACCCGACGTTCTACGTGGGTCGTCTGAAGAGGTACCATGACCCTCAGGCTCAGGATACCCCGCCGGAAGCGGTGGGTACCCCGGCGGAGACGACCGCAACTCCTCGAAGCGCGGCGTCGGGTCGCGGTACGGCGCCTGGTACGCGCGCTGGTCGTAAGACGACGAAGACGAGGCGTACGTCGGAGCGGCGTACGCAGGGCTTGCGTAGCCATGGCCATACGGGGCCTGATAATGATGCGCCGGCACCGGATACGACATGGGGCCACGGAGCTCGGCCCGAAGGCCAGCGATCTCGCTTCGCAGTGACTCCAAGGACGTCACGTCGGCCCGACGGTCCACTCGACCATGGAGCTTGCGAGTCTCCTGAAACAGCGCACGAACGTCCGCACGGAGCCGCTCCACGGCACCAGGCTGGCCAGCACGAGAGGCAGCCTCGCCACCAAGGCCGACGCCAAGCGCGATCTCAAGGGCGTACACGCGCTCCCGGAGAAGACGAATCTCCTCTTGCTGCAGGGTCACCACCTGACTCTGGGTCCCAGCATGCGGCTGCGTTGCCTCAGGCTCGTAGCCATGGTCGTGCGAGACCTCCGCCGGCCCTCCTTGACCGTAATGGGCAGATCCACTACCACGTGGAACGAGTCGTCCAGGAGCGGCGTCTCCATGGCAAGCGCCAGCTGCTCGTGAAGTGGCGAGGTTACCCGGAGTCGGATAACTCATGGGAGCCTGTTGAACAGCTCCAGGCAGACTGCCCGAAGGCAGTTGCGATCTGGGACGAGAAGCAGCGGCAGCTTCGTAAGTAGTCCTTGGCCTCTTGGCCGGTGCACGGGGCACGGTAGCAGACGTAGTCGCATCGCGCCCACGTTCGTCACGAGCTTTGGCTTTCGCCTCCTTCTTGAGCTCGTCCATCCTCCCGCGGAGCTTGCGCTTGCTCACGAGTTGAGCGAACTCGATACGGAGCTCGCGCAAGTCCAGGATGGCGGCCAGAGTGCGATCCTCACGGAGTTCCTTGAACTCTTGGTCGGAAAACCCCTTGCGCTCGACGTAGCGCCAGAAGAGGTCTTCCACCTCACCCCAGGTCATGCTGTCGTTTGGCTTGACCCAGTGGAAACCCCACACAGGATGGAGTCCACCCTTGTCCTCCGGCTTCTTGCGAAGCGTGGTGAACTCCTTCAGTGTGAGCTTGTGTGGTGCTAGTAGCACACACCGGGCTACTTCAACGTCGCCAAGGAAGAGTGGCTCCTTCTCGACGAGTGCACGCTCATAGGAACCCCTTGAGGTGTACCCGCCGACAAGGCCACGAGGAGCCGAGAGCTTCTCCAACAGCGCAGGCGCTCCGGTGCTAGGCTCGGGCGGGAAGTAGCCCGGCGGATGCGAGGCACTCCTGCCAGAAGATGACTCAACAGCAGTCGCGGCAGACGACTGCCTGGCTTGCGCGCCCGAGCGAGCAGTACGGTAGCTCTCCTGCTGCTCGTCGAGGTCATTGGAGAGCTCTCTGGGCTCATGGACGGCACCCTCCTCGTCCTCCGAGTCGCTGAACAAGTGGGTGCCTGGTCCGGGGCTGGGCGACCTGGAAGCGGAACGCTTCTGCGCCCTGGCATGTTTGGCCTTCGCGGCGGCCGTCGCCTTCGACGCTTGGGCACGTTCACGACCCTGTGCCAGCGTCAGACGCTTGAGTGGCGACGCCGCCTTGGGCTCGGAGCCCGCGTCGCTCAGCGACTTCTCGGCCATGTCTTCAGTGTCGGCCATGACGTCGTCGTCTTCCTCCGCCTGCTTGCCGTCGCCGGCGCCGGCGCTGGACTCGACGTCCTCGGCCTCCTTCTTGGACGGAGCCTTCGGGAATGGCGGAGAGCTGGGCGTGCTGCTTGCTGCCAGCGCTTCGTCTTTGGCGGCGTTCTCGCTGCCCTCGGGTGAGCTCTCACCGGAATGCACAAGCATCGTGCAGTTCTCGATGCTGGCCGACCAGTCGAAGGCCGACTTGGCCCGCCCCGACTGGGGCTGGGAGCTTCCCTCACCACTTGGCGCGGCCTCGGGAGTCTTGCTCCGACTCCGAGACCGGCGCCCGCCCTCCGGCGTGCTGCTACGAGAGCGCACCGCCTCCTTGGCCGTCTCCGTGGCCTCCCTCAGCGCGGACGACGCGTCCCTGGCCTTGGCCGACCTGGTCTTCGGCCCTGCGGCCCGTGATTTTGAAGGTGCTTTCGCACCACGCGCGCTGCGCTTTGGAGGCATGCTTCCGGTCGACGTGGAGACCCTGCGGCTTGCTCGGCGATGCGCCAGTTGCTCTTTGAGGCCCGAGAGCCGAGGCGCCAGAGCTCGCGCCGTTGTCGATGGATTTCGACTGCGAGTGAAATGTGAGTCGCCGGCGTAACCTCGCTCTGATTGGTCGATAAGATCGAATCTAAGTGGGGGAGGATGTAACGGGGTTACATGGAATAGTGACCCTGTCACTATTCAGGGATGGCTACATCAGTCATGTAGCCATCGGTCACTCCTCGGGATAGTGACCAAGTGGCCTCAGAGCCAACAGATACATTTTGTATGGAACAAATTATAGGCAACTTAGGATTTGTATGCAGGCCAAATCTGTACCAACCTATAAATACATTCAGTCTTAGATCTACCTCTTTTGCAAGTCAAGTCGTCCCCTTCAGACTAGGGACACGTGAACGGCTGTTCACTTGGAGTTTGTATACTCCAGCTTCCTCTGTTAAGAAGTGCTTTGTGCCCCGTCACAACTGGATTCCTCGCGTCATTTTACCCTACAACCGCAAATAAAAAAAAAAATTGAGATCGCGACTCAAAAATGGAGATAATTTTTTCTCCGTCTTCGTTCTCAGCTTCATGTGGACCAATCGGGCTGTGGAGTAGCTCAAACGAAAGCTAAGACAGCCCTCTTTCGAATGGTGTGCCTAAATCGCGATTCGTACTTAGGTTTATAAGTAATTTTTTGTTTGCCGTAGTCTCATATGTCGGTAGCCATAAATTCCACCTGAATTCAAAGAAATTGACGCCGCCTTGGTCTGCGAGTACACAAGGTCGAGTCTACCGAAGTACCTGCCTTTTCTATTGAGTTTTACAGACCAAAGTACGATTTATAGTACTAGTATCGTGTTTGGACTGCTCAAGCCAATCAGAGCAAATACGGACACATGCATTTTTTGTGCAATTACAGCACTTGTTGTGTTAACAAAACACAGGGGGCAAAGTGGTGCTGAAGATTAACAACGAATTGCTGAGGCTAACAAATAGAAAAATACAGCTTTTAGTCTAAACAACAAATTGAATTAAAATTAACATTTAGATGATAGTACGTATGAGCTTATTAATAAGTAATTTTCCTGTCCTCGGTGAGGAACGTGAGGACTCCTCACGGTTCTCATTACATACGTACTAATATAGTGAAGCTTCTACATAGCTCAGCTAAATCTTTATGAACGTCAACCTGTCAGCAGTGTTCAGTCAAAATTGGAAAGTCGTACAAAATCAAAGACGCTCCTCTACCTAGCGGCTGCAGCAATGCTGTGCTGTAACAGCATTCGTAATCTGTCGAGCTCGTAATTCTATCCTGTCAACATGAAATGCGTTATGCCTTACACAATCACCGATCTCCACAATCAGCTGCCGAGTGAGCAAGGGCCGGCTATTGGGGTATTTTGTGTATAAAAAGACGAAAAACCCATTTTAAGGTTTCGAGGACTGCCCATTTTCAAGCAAGCAAACAGCGAAATTGAAGGGGAGAGTATGGTATATACGGCTGACAAGAGCTCTCAAGAGCTCATAGAATTGGGGGTACCCGGACTGGTTGTCCGGGGGGTTCGCAGTTCTCAGGAGCAGCAGCATGGACTTCCGACAACAAGGACACAACCGCCAAAATTATACCGTACGAATTTTGAGCTCATCTGCATCATACTTTCAAACAAATATTGTGTATTCTTGACACGCAACCAGGGCTCCACCGGAAAGACTAGGGTAACAACATTTTTTTAAATAGCATTATTTATTATATCTGTGTTAGGAATCTCTTTTACTACATATCGGTAAGCATCTCCTGCGCCTGCCTCGCAGCCGCAGCATCTGCCCTGGTATCATACTTCAAATGATACACCGCTTATTCGAAACTGCAAATTCGGGTCAGGCGAATGTCGCTCGATGACACTGGCCTGCCGCCGAGGCGGTGGTTGTCGCGAGAATGTCGCTCGATGATACACAGGGGCCAGTGCAGGCCTGTGGTGGATGTCGCGAGAATGTCGCTTGATGATACACTGGCCAGGCGGTGGATGTCGCGAGAATGTCACTCGATGACAAACTCGCCTGGGCCGCCTAACGACAGTTCTTCGAACTGCGAACAGTTCTTCGAACTGCGAATAGTTTATAAGAGCCCCTGCACACAAGAAACAAGACAATAGCGATGATAATGGTAGGTATCGCGCGTACGTGGTGTAAATAATGTTTGAAGTGCTAAACTGTGTGGCGGCCATTTCCTCATAATATTAGTGTAGACTATGTATGCGTGACTTCTATCACGAACAAAGAATTTCAGTCTCATAACAACTGTACTGCATAGCTGCCATTGAAAGCGATAGTGCTGCGGCGTAATTCACGCTACGTAAATATTGGATCGGAAGCAAGAGGTTAGCTTTTTCTATGGTCTTATTCTGACATGACATGGCGTTTGGTCTGAAAATTGTGGGAGGGATGACCCACTTTTCCGCTGAAACTGAGCCTGGAGGCGCTCTATGTTGACCGTTACCCATATAAAAACATGAACTAACGAACCCATTGGCTTCACCTTGCCTGCCACCTACTCACACAACCTTGTTAAGTTTGCTTGGCGTCGAAACCTTGTGCATGCAGCAACCAAGCTCACAGTTAGCGCTGCTCGCACTGTCATGCCACATCGTTGTTACGTCGCTACAATCGACGTCGCCTATCCTGTTCGCATATGTACGATTTGCTGCACTGGGGCTATCTTGATTATTGAATAGGGGAGGGCCAGACCCAAATCCATGTCATGTCAGAATACGGACATGAAAAAAATCTACCGAAGCAAGACCATGGCGCATTGCGTAAAATGACCTCGAACATGCGTATATCCCACAGCGATCCCTCCAGTGAAGCACCGATTTCAACGCAACTACAACGCGTCCTATACATGTAGTAACCAACTTTAGCACGACGTATACTCCGGCATCGCCGGAAATGACGGAGGTCTGGCTCGCACGCGCGTCATCAACTAGTCAATCTGGCCAACACGCCTCATGTGTGCGTATCTCGATCCGAGTTTATCAAGGGCCACGAAAGGATCTCGCTCCTGACAAACTGCTCGACGCTCGCTTTCAACGAGCGCTGTCCAAGTGTGTAGTTGCAGAACTCAAGTTGAATCACAAAAACTTGCAAAAGAGCAAGAAAATAGCATCGATGTATGTTCTCAGTGATAATTTCTCACTGCTTTCTCCCTACAAAACTTCCTTCAACAACTCATGAGTTTAGTCGAGCCCCCGTTCGGTCTGGCGTAGAATTGCTTGTTCGTCTTATCCAAACTGGGTCGTCGAACATACAGAACGAAGTGAGAGGGGTCGATATGAGCGTAATGGCGGCGGACGTGTAGAACGTGTCCGAGTAGCCGAAGCTCTGGCTCCAGAAGGAAAACCTGAAGGAGCCGATGGCAGCTCCAGCCTTACCGGTAGTTGCCGAGAATTTGTGGCATGCCGTGCGGGTCGGAGGCAGGGATGTTTTAGTGGGCATCACGGAAGTCGACATGTTTGGAGAAATGGAGATTTTCCAAGGAAGCCGAAGGCGAAGGGGGAAAATCATTTTTCCGCTGATTGGAGGTCATCCCAGAACGTGAAGATCAACTTCGACAACGGGATCAGACATCGTCCTCGCCGAGCGGCTACATTTATGTTTGTATATTTAGGTGCCTTGGTTTCTTACCCAACATACGGGGCTGTAGCATGCAGTCCCCGGGCGGGTAAGTTTTCCCAACGCTAGGCAGGATAGTGGGGACGGCCATTCCGAGGTCACTTGCTCTTCGGCGGCACAACGATCAAGTTCAGCGGACCGCTTGGCATCCTCCGCCGCGGCCTCGCTCGCCTACTACACTTTGGGGCTGCTCGCTTCCTCCACGACGGAGTATCGCGGCGCGAAGGGCAAGTCCGTGCTGCAGGTGGGGGCCTGCACGGTGACGAAAACGGGGAGAGTATCGTTCGCTGTGATGGATGTGGCAGCGGTCAGGGTCCGTACGTACACGGTTGATTCAAGATGATCAAGCGATCCTGGCTATTCGTCACGTGACGGATCTCCTACGAAGAGGGGCACACTGGGCCAGGGATATCGTTTGCACTCAGTCTCAAGAGTCTTGTCCACGTGCAGCTCGCCCTGTTCACGACCGCCTAGCCACAGTCAAGCAGCGTCGAATCTCAAGACGTTCACCAGCACCCCCTGCGGCATGCCAACCACGAACAAGAGCCACGTACGTAACGCTGGTGCTCATGCTGCTCACTCTTATTCGTTTATGTCATGTAGGTCTACGCACACAGTCCATTCACATGTACGCCTCCATTTGGGGGCTGGCCTCTACGCTTCATCTCTCGGGCCGACGCTACGACTAGCTTACGCCCCTCGACCTGACTCTACGAGTCCTCGGCTAAACATTGTGAATGGACTGTTCTCTTTGACCCCCATGACCGGAATGATGAAGGAAATGGAGATTTTCCAAGGAAGCCGAAGGCGAAGGGGGAAAATCATTTTTCCGCTGATTGGAGGTCATCCCAGAACGTGAAGATCAACTTCGACAACGGGATCAGACATCGTCCTCGCCGAGCGGCTACATTTATGTTTGTATATTTAGGTGCCTTGGTTTCTTACCCAACATACGGGGCTGTAGCATGCAGTCCCCGGGCGGGTAAGTTTTCCCAACGCTAGGCAGGATAGTGGGGACGGCCATTCCGAGGTCACTTGCTCTTCGGCGGCACAACGATCAAGTTCAGCGGACCGCTTGGCATCCTCCGCCGCGGCCTCGCTCGCAACCCGCCACACCACTCCCAGGGCTGGCCTCTACGCTTCATCTCTCGGGCCGACGCTACGACTAGCTTACGCCCCTCGACCTGACTCTACGAGTCCTCGGCTAAACATTGTGAATGGACTGTTCTCTTTGACCCCCATGACCGGAATGATGAAGGAAAAAGAAGAATGATAAGCAAGACGGCGTCTTGCTTGAGGCCGTCCAAAAAATGCCCAACACTAGGCAAAGGACGGTCATTTCTATGAATTCCTGCAGCAGAACGAGCTTGCGACCCAGTCGGTTGATGAGGAAGACCACGGCATAGTAGCCTGGGAATACCATCAACAAAGGCATTCTGTGTGATGACGACCTGTAGTGAAGCATCCTTGACGCTCACCACCGACAAAGTACCTGTTGAAGTTTTGTGCGGAGAAGACGATCTCGAAGAGGAAATATATGCCTGCCGTGCCGAGGAGACGCACGCCACAGTGCCGCAAGATAAACGGAATCTAGGCGCGCTTGCTCGCTTTGACGGTTGCTAGAGTAGTCTGACGCCGCTCTTCGGCAACTTTGAAGGCGTCAGTCTCCTCGGCGGTGATGCGCTAGTAGCAAACAGTGCATCCTGGCATCTGTGTACGATGCAGACTCCTATAGTTGCCTCGGCAACACATATGTAAAACGGGGCTCTGGGGCAGACAGCATGAAGCGATGCTGCTTATGCTTATAGAGCTACTTTAGCACTCGCATGCAAACCGCAATTGTAAGTCAGTACCCCTTTGCAGTTTTCCAGCGCTACCATACATTTCTGTTGAGAGTACCCAATTGAAGGTATCCCAAACTACCCCTTTTACTTGAAAGGGGGCCAGTTTTCAAAATGCCCCATTAGCCGACCCCTGCGAGTGAGTACCCAAAGCTTACCGTCCGAAATAACGAGAGACAGTAGCCGCAAAGTGTTCGAATTGAGCACCTTCTGCCTGCCAACTCGCCTTCCAGTGTGCAAGCCCATACTTCAGGTGGCTTAGGAATGTTTCATGCTGATGGTACTGTACGCCGTGCAACACTAAGACTGTTTACTGTATTCGTCACGCCATCGTAATCCTAGAACGTCCGCGCCACACCTGCGTTGTCTTTTGAATTCTACAATAAACGGTAGTCTGCGTCATAAAACCGCTACAGTATATTGGTATCAAGAGAGTGGATATTGTTATCTACTCAATCGGAGCACCGTTGTAGGCACGCTATAAGAATCGCACTCGGCGAGGATTATCTTAAAGGTGGTTGTGCTCTCTCAAGAGGGTGACTTTTGTGGCTACTGGTGCGGATTTGACGTTCAAGACAACCGCCAAGCCATTGGGCGCCTTCCAAAACCTACATAAAAAAGTTTAATCGCTGGGGTTAGGGTGCATTAAACAGTGCATTAAACGAGCTGATTAAACTGAATTGTTTGATGAGACCAAAAAGTGGTCTCATCAAACAATTAGTTTGATGACCATTTTATCAGGTTTTATCGACCCCTCAACGAGCAACCGCATCAAACAAACACTTGCATTCACTATGCCATTAAAGCCAACCTCCATCTAGCAAATATTTTTGAATTCCTCGTCGCAATCGCAGTCACACTCTGGCATTCGTGTCCTCCCCGGGTCCAAGGTGGGATCGAGTGCCATGGCCGTATATCCTTGTAGACAGCGGCCCGAAGAAGACGACCTCTCTGCGCCGCCTTGAGGACCAGCAGCAGAATTGAAGCGTTCGGCATGCTTGGAGCTTTGACAGATTTCAAGACTGGGGGGAGCTGGGAGGAGGAGGGTATCGCGGTTGCACTCAGGGGGTCTTCGCTAACTTCAACCTGTTTAGACATCATTAGATATAGAGAAAATATCCTAATTTTGTCCTATGTAGAAGTGTCCATGACATCATCGTATACTTTATTTCATATGTTTCTATGATTGTGGGGGGCAAAACTAGCCGGACAAATAAAACAGTTTGGTCATGGTTTTGGGCACCTTTTTCGGAGCCCTCACCGCAGCGCTGATAAAAGCTGACAACGGGCGGATAAAAGGGTGTATTAAACGGTTTAATGCGGCTCCGTTTAATGCGGAGCCGCATTAATGCGTTTAATGCGGCTCCGTTTAATACACCCTTTTATCCGCCCGTTGTCAGCTTTTATCAGCGCTGCGGTGAGGGCTCCGAAAAAGGTGCCCAAAACCATGACCAAACTGTTTTATTTGTCCGGCTAGTTTTGCCCCCCACAATCATAGAAACATATGAAATAAAGTATACGATGATGTCATGGACACTTCTACATAGGACAAAATTAGGATATTTTCTCTATATCTAATGATGTCTAAACAGGTTGAAGTTAGCGAAGACCCCCTGAGTGCAACCGCGATACCCTCCTCCTCCCAGCTCCCCCCAGTCTTGAAATCTGTCGAAGCTCCAAGCATGCCGAACGCTTCAATTCTGCTGCTGGTCCTCAAGGCGGCGCAGAGAGGTCGTCTTCTTCGAGCCGCTGTCTACAAGGATATACGGCCATGGCACTCGATCCCACCTTGGACCCGGGGAGGACACGAATGCCAGAGTGTGACTGCGATTGCGACGAGGAATTCAAAAATATTTGCTAGATGGAGGTTGGCTTTAATGGCATAGTGAATGCAAGTGTTTGTTTGATGCGGTTGCTCGTTGAGGGGTCGATAAAACCTGATAAAATGGTCATCAAACTAATTGTTTGATGAGACCACTTTTTGGTCTCATCAAACAATTCAGTTTAATCAGCTCGTTTAATGCACTGTTTAATGCACCCTAACCCCAGCGATTAAACTTTTTTATGTAGGTTTTGGAAGGCGCCCATCAGTCAACTCGTAAAGAGAAAAGCTAACAAGGCTAATGCAAAGCCGCCTACGCTACAGTAGTTGAAGACGTGTTCAGTATGTATCTCGCTTATATGTACCATGTTTATGGTTCATGTACGCTTTTGTTCAATTTTGTTGACTTGAAAAATGTATGGCCAGGTGCTCAAAATTGAAGTCTCATCATCACGGTCAGTGCCTTCAAGTCAAGCACGTTTGCCGGTGCATCGTCGCGTTCTCTGCCTAACTGCCCATTTAGGTGGCAAACTTACTCCCGCCACTCACCCAAGCAGACCGGAAGAGTTGAGTGCGCAGCTCCAGACAACAACAGCATGGCGTCCCAGTCGCTCCCCACTCCGACCTCCCCGATCGTGGGGCGCAAGCGCCGCATGGACAGCGACTCGCAGCCGCAGACCCCAGTGCGTCGCCGCAAGGTTAGCACCACCCGGGTTAAGCAAGTGTTAAAGCGACAGGGTGCCGGCAATTCTCTAGCCGGGGTGCAAGACGGCAACAAGCAACACAAATCGCCAGCCACCATCCTCCTCAGCAGTCCAACCGAAGTGTCCGACGCTTCAGTGGTGGCGCAAGTGCAACAAGTTCGTGCCAAAGAGGCAAAAGCAAGTGGGTTGCCACACCTTTCACTTTCACCTCCTCCTCCTGAGATCGTGACAAAAGTTGATCTGCAACAAGAGGAAGTGTCCGAGGTTGAAGCTGAAGAGGAAGCCGAGGCGTTAACACCTCGCCCCACAGTCTCAATGCGTCGACGACCCCCACGGCGGCCCCCACTGAGCCGGAGACAAGCTGTGAGCGTGAACCGAGCGAGGTTCGGCGTGGGCATCGTCCGCTGTCGCAGTTGGGGACTCAACACTGGGGAGGAGACCGAGACGGAGGACGAGAGTCCCCCGTCGTCTCCACCAAGTGGCAATGTCCGTCATACCAGAATCTTTACGGTGTCGGCCATTCAACCTTCGAGTTGTGAATGTTCGGACGAAGCGGAGGACGAGAGTGAAACTCTGGAAGAAATCGTGGGCAATTCGGTGTTGCCGATCGATCCGAGCCAAACCTGCTTCAACCTCAGTTACGGTGAAGACCGGTGGCAGATTCGCTCTCCCTCTCCGGATGAAGAGTTTGAACCTGAAAAATCGTGTTGTGCTGGCAAAAATGGAGAAAACGTGGTGGGAAATCGTGAAAAATGGCAAAGTTGAGTCGAAACTTGGTGATTGATTGATTAGTTTAGCGACAAATAGTTGATAGTGTTTGTTTTGAAAAACTAGAAAACAATTGGCGACTAGAGTTTGCCGTCGTACCCAAGAAACAGCGCGGTCGAGAAGTCGACCATTGCGTCGTGTACGCGCTTCTGTAAGGCGACGATTTTGCCGCGTGCCAGATAAAATTCCTTCCGAGACGGGAGTTCGTCGATCGCCTTTTTGAAGAACAGCTCGGCCCCCTGCATGTCCCCACTGCGGGCCAACGCCACCGCCTTGTTCGCGTACGCGTAGCTGCAGCGCGGGAGGAGTGCGATGGCAGCGTCGAAGTGGACGAGAGCGGGCTGCAACTCGCTGCGACTTAGATAAACCACCCCCAGATTCAGATGCGCGACACCGGACGACGGGTCCAGCTCCAGTGCGCGCTGGAACTCAGCTGCTCCTTTGTCAAAGTTGCCCTCGCGAAGGCTGAGAGTGCCTAAACACACGTGGACGTGAACCGACAGCGGGTCGAAGTGCAACGCGTCGCCGTAGTCTTGACGTGCTCGCGCCAAATTCCCCATCTTCTCGAGCATAATCCCTCGGTTAAGCATGTACAGAGCGAGTATCTGCTCGTGTGAGCCAGTGAGATGGATCTTGGGGGCTGGCGTCTCCATCTGAGCCAGAAGCGTGGCTGCCGCACTCGTGGCGTTGCTCCCGTCGGTCGGTGACGTCGGAGCTAGTGCCATTCCTCTTGATAGTCGACGGGCTCCATTGCGCCTAACGGTTTTGCGTTCCAATGCGTTGCGGTGGATGGTTCCACTCGAGAAAGCGTAAAAAATATTCTCCAGGTTGGCGGAGGAGGCTACGCACGTACGCACCGCGGCATCCATGCAGGCCACAGCGTCCATTCCTCTCCCAGGCAACAGGAACAGCGCCAGCGCCTTGCTCTCCAAGCACGTGTGGTTGAGTGGCTGGTCGCGAGCAATCACATCGCACTGTGCAATCGCCGCGCGCAGTGAGTTCTCCTTACGCAGACAATTGGCCAAGTTGAGGCGAACGTCCACATTCGACGGCTGCAGTCGCGCAGCTCGCAGGTAAAATCTTCGAGCGCGTTCAAGGTACGCGGCGTGCTGCGATTGCTCGAGGTGCGTCTCGCTCTTTGTGGCCAAATTGAAGTAAGCGTTCCCGCTGTCAACGTACGTGTCACGGCCCAGTCGTCCATAGGCCGCGAAGTGCTTGGCGGCGTCTTCGTACCGATTCAGCTGAAGCAGAGCGAACCCCAAGGCCCCATGCAGTTCGTCGTCATCCGGAGCGCTATGCTGAACCTCCTCCAGATCCTCCAGCGCGCTGTCAAAGCTCCCCAAGTGGCAGCGCACGATCGCTCGGTTTCGGTGGGCCGCGACATCGCGACCTCGACCAAACAGCGCGATACACTGACTGTACGATCTCTCAGCTTGAGACCAGAGCTCGAGCTTCTGGTAGGCCACACCACGGTTGAAATACGCATAGGCGCGCGTCTCCGCGGTTGTTGCTGCTTCGAGCTTGATGGCCTTATCGAAGTCCTCAATAGCTGCGGCGTACGCAGCGAATTGGCACTTGAGCACGCCCAAACTCACGTGAGCGCGGGCGTATTTGGGCTGGCGCTCGGTCGCCGTCTCCAGGTCGCGGAAAGCGCGGTCGTACTCCTCGCCAAGTGCGTTCAACTCGGCACGATCCACATACGCGTCCGCAAGAAGGGGCTCCAAGCGGATGCATCTGGACAGGTCCGTGATGCTGCCCACGAAGAACTGCTTCATCATCTTGCGTACCAGCGCTTCGTCCTTCATGGCGTCTGCTCCCAGGTGCTTTTCCACTTCACGCGCTGAGAGCTTCGGGGCGAACTGCGAGCGCGACAAGTTCTGCGCTGCATTGGGTGCTCCGACAGGGCTTGACGCGAAGTTGAGCTGGAACGCCACGCGCCACCGCATATACAGCTGCATCTGCACCACGCCACGCTCGTAGTACACACGCCCCTCCTTCGGTGCCAACGCGATGGCTCTGTCGTACTCGGCCATGGCGTTGGCGAGCTGCCCCACGGACACGAGCAGTTGGGCGCGACGCGCGTATCCGCGGAAGCTGGACGGGTCCGTATTCACCACTTTGTCGCTCACGCGCAGCGAGTTTTCAGTGTCTCCCAGAGAGTGCAGCGACTCGGATAGCAGCACGAGGTTCTCGCTCGTAGGACTCTCAGCGACCGCCTGCTCGAACGCATGCACTGCGCTCTGGAAGCGCGAGAGGAGCTGATACGCCCGTCCACAAAGTAGCAGAGGGCCTTTCCCGTCAGCTTTGGGCTTGCTCTCCTTGCCTCCTTTAGCGTCGACTAGAGGTCTCTCTCCCTGACGACTTGATGGAGGGTCTTTCATCACCTGCTCGACGAAGCAAATGAAGCTGTACAGTGCTGGCCGCGCCATCTTGAGCTTCAACAGGAGCCGTCCTCGTAGCAGGTGCGCCCAGCGATCAGTCGGCTGGAATCTGGTAAGACGCGTGTAGTCTTGCAGAGCGGCAGTCGTGTTACCTTGTCGCGTGTACGCTTCACCTCGCAAGTAGACGGCACGGGACAGACTGGCATCGTTCGCCAACGCACTCGTGCACGCCTTGACGGCTTCTTCACAGTCGTGGTAGTTGTTCAGGTAGACCAGCGCGATTTGCAGCCACACCTCGGACAGCGTCGGGTCTGTTGCGACGGCAGCCTTGAAGTCCTGCAACGCGTTGTTGAAGCGCAGATCTCGTAAGTGCAATGCACCACGCACTGTGTACGCTCCAGCGATCGTCGGGTCCAGGGAGAGACAACGAGACAGGTGCTGCATGTTGTTGGCGTGGTGGGCAGCCGCTGTCTCTGCGTCTTTACCTGTTCCTGTCGAGTCCTTGGAAAGCAGAAGCGTCGCGAAGGCGCCTCGATAGAAGTGGGCGACAGGATAGTGATACTCCATGACCACCGCGTGATCAAAGTCCTCCATTGCGTTGACCTTGTCCTTTGACAGCACGTACAGTCGTCCGCGCTGAGCGTGGATAGCAGCCACCAACAGTTCACGCTCCCCCGTAGACAGTGACCGATATTCTCCGTCCCCAGAGGAGGACGCTGCACCTAAGCCACTTCCATAACTCGGAGTCTTTGGGGTGCGTGGTTTACCGAGTCCACCGCTTGGATCAAGGACGAGTAAGTGCAGCAACCGCGTGAGATTCTGGATCACTTGACGTAGCACAGTTGCGTCCCCCGTGAACTCGAGAAGACGCACTGTGAGATCGCCGACGGTCTCCACGACTTCCACCAATGTGCAGCCTTTGTGCAGTGCGTTCACGTAGTCTTGAATGATAGCGGCCAGCAGCTCCTCGTAGCGTAAGTGCTCTGAATGATAGACCAGGTTTTGCTCTTCCCCTTCAATGGCGCGTAAGCGTAGCGTTGCTCGATCATAGTACGCGCGCCAGCAACTGCGATCCAGAGCCAACACGGACGTCAGGTCCTGCAACGCCGCGCCAATAGAGCGTCCTCGATGGAAAATCTCCGCCCGTAGCAACAACGCCTCAGTGTACTGCGGATGCAACACCAGCGCGCGATTCACATCGGCCAGCGCGTTCTCAGCGTCGCCTATCTTGCTGTGTAGACACGCTCTCAGCAGGAAGAGACGCTGGTCTTCGGGACGCAATAGCAGGGCGTGGGTCAGGTCCTTGATCGCTTGCGTCCAAAGTCCAAGCCTTCGACAGCAACGCGCTCGGAGCAGCGCAGCCAGAATGAACTCGCGATCGATGATCACGCACGCGGAGGCCAACAGGATCGCGCGCTTCCAGTCCTTCTCCGCTTCTGACAGTAAAGCTTTCAGGAACAGCTCGTCAACCGTCATGTGCTGGTCCCCCTCCTTCAGGTACGCGGCCAAGCTCTCGACCAGGTCGGACGCCATCGACTTGATCGGAATCCGGTTATCCATCGTCGCAGATCTGGAGCTTGGTCGATCCGAGCCACGACTAATACTTGATGACCCTGGCCGGCGTTGCAAGGCTGCGTCATCGCGCAGCACCGCCTCAGTCTGGGCTATCACCGACATCTCTTGACGCAGGAACGACTTCATGGCTCGCTTGGCGATGACGTGGCGACAGATGCGCATCATGTGCGCCGATGTTGGATCCAGCTTGGCCCGCACGGGGATGGCCCCCACCTCGTCTTCATTGATACTCGACACGTCTGACGGCCGTCGCCGCTGAAGTTTTTCCTTTGGAGGAGGAGCGAGCCCCTGCGCGGGGGCAGCAAGTTGTTTACCTTCCCCAATAGTCCGCAGTGAAGGACCTTTACCCAAGCTTTGTGCGTTAAGCGTTGGGATACTTGCGCTGGACATCAACCGCATCCGATGGGCAGTCTGGGTAATCGCCTTATCCACGGACGCTAGTCGGTGGAGGATGGTCGTTGGACCCCTGGCAGACCCCGCCACTTCCTCCGTCACGCTGTCAATGACGCGCTCCAGGGACGACTTCCGAGGTCTTACGCTGCCGTTCGGAGCGATCGCTGGGATTGGCGGCTTTCCAAAGCTGCTGGTGCCTGCTGGGGCCATGGCGGACACTCGAAGAACGTGCTGCTCGGTCTCTCGAAGCTTTCGCGCGATGTTGCTCACGTGCAGGTACTTGCGGAGGATAACACCGCGCAGGACATGCTGCGTGAACACTGTGGGCTGTTTGTCCCCAGGTTTGCGGATCACGATCGGGGTTGCAAGGGACAGATTGTCGTCGCTTGGCTCTGGCTTCGCTGGCTTTGGCTCGACCTCAAATGCCTGGACTTCTTCCGCGTTGGGAACCTCGTGTCCACTCGAGAATGAATTCGAGTCGGCTGAAGACGGAGTACTCTCGTGTTCACTTCGCTCGTCAGGTTTCTCAGGTGCAGAGGAAGGGGGCGACAACGGCTGAAGTCGGATCGGGGGTGTCCCTGGAACAGGCTCTGACAGTGGGGGGTAGGAATCCAACACTGCCCCTCCCATACTAGCCCCGGCAACCTGTAAACTTGCTGTTGTCGGCACTATCTCCATTGACGAAGGTTCAACATTCACGGGTTTGCTACCCGAGTTACTGGAAGTTGTGGTGCTTGGGGGGCGGGCCGGTGTTGCTAAACGCGAATGATCCTGCGTTTGGGTCGCTGGAGTTGGCGGCTTCGACGATCCTGCGGGGATTGACGGCTTCGTGGAGGTTGCGGGGGTTGTAAGCCCCGACCGCGACGCAACAGGACCATCAAACAGGTAGTGGTTGCTCTCAGGAGAAGCGGGGGCTGGAGCGTTTTCTTCGTTCCAAGGAGCCACCCGGGACTCGTTCGCTGCGTCTTCGGAAGCGAATCCATTATTGCCCATTCCACCTCGACTTGATGGTGGCGTGGAGATCGCATCGTCATCCCCGAGCAGCTCTGGCGCTCGAGTATCAACCACAGCCTTCCAACTGCTTTGCCGTCGCTGGGCACTTGGAGAAGGCACGACCGGGGGAGGAGCAGCAGGCTTGCTCTGCGCGTACACGGGAGGAGACTTGAGTGGGCCCATCGACTGCGGTTTCCATCTGAAATACTTGGGCGTATCCGATGGGGTTGGGACGTACGGTGTTTTAACTGGGCGTGGGCTGAATACGGCGGGGAGCGCTCCGGCAGGCAGAACAGGCTCACCACTCTGGCTTTCACAGTCTTCGACCCCACGTTTGTATTCGAAGTCGTCATCTTCCAGTGGGTGAAGTCTCCGATGCTTGCGTTGCAGCCTCTCACTCTCCTCTTGGGTGATCACCCCCAGCGGCGGTCGCTGCTGGGCTGGCCGGACGTCGAACAGAAGGGGGCGCCGCTTAAGCGCGGGGTCCATGGCCCACTTGGAAGGCGACCAAAGGCATTATTGAGCTAATGGAGCGTTTCCTGCCGTTTTCCAGCCACCAAGAGTCACCTAAATGCATGCATTCATACACGAACACAGCTTCCCAGTCAGTCAGCTACGACGCTGAGCTTGATCTTGAGCTCGCGTTCGTTTGCTCTGCCAGGTCAGACGCAAGCACTGGGTTGTGAAGTGACGAGGCCAATCATTTCATCTAATTTTTGTCTGCATTTGTCTAGCATACTTGAGTACCACCCGCGCAAGTTTCTTTACCGCAAGTCCGCATTATTCATCTTCTCCTGCAAGTTCGCAAGGCATTTACGCTACAAATTGACAATAAGTTAGTCATCAGGATACAAAGCCAACACGGGAGACAGCGGTCTGTACCTGCCACGGTGTCAGTCGGTGCGACGAATCGTAGCGCTTCGAGGCAGTCTCGAGGATCTGCGGCGACCACTTGTTGCACGCCCTGAGTAAGCTTGAGAGGAAGAAATCCATCTCACTGGGGCGG
The DNA here is from genome assembly GCA_016169955.1 of Phytophthora vignae f. sp. vignae. Taxonomy (NCBI): domain Eukaryota; phylum Oomycota; class Peronosporomycetes; order Peronosporales; family Peronosporaceae; genus Phytophthora; species Phytophthora vignae. The sequence continues at coordinate 78,960 of JABJUM010000054.1, read as the reverse complement.
TGACTCTCGCCCATGTGCTCCGTGAATCGGTTGAGCATGTGCTCGGCGCCAGCAATGTCCAGCCGACCAAGACGACAGAGGACAGCGCTCCCGTAAGCTTCGTTTGCCAGGTCGTACTGGGCGTTAACACGTCGAATGTCCCCAACAGCCTCAAAGCATTCTTCCGCAGATGCCCACAAGCCAGCGTCCGCGTACACACTGGCCGCCCACAATCCATTCTCCGCTGCACTGTGCACGCTGCCGCCGGCTTCCGCGACGTTCTTGGCCTGCACGTAGAGCTCCGCCACCTGCTTCGCCAGCTCCTCCGTCTTGCAATCCGTCGGGAACCTGCGCTTGAGTCTCAGCGCCAGCTCCGCCAACCCGCGCGAGGCCTCGTCAAAGTAGCCGGCCGATGCCAGGTCGTCACACACGCCGCGAATCTTCCGCACCAGCTCGCTCTGCGTCTTCGGGTACGTGTCCACCTCCTCCAGCGTGCACCAGGCGGCCTCCAGCTCGTAGTTGGCTCTCAGCAGCAAAGCCCCCGTCGCCTTCGCCGCCTCCAGGAACAACTCGGCCGCGTGCTTCCAGTCCTTCCGCACTTTGCACTGCAAGGCCTTGGCTCTGATCTGTCGGTGGGACTCGGTCTCCACCTCGTTCATGCCTGAGTCACTGAACGCCGAGGTCGCTCCTGCTCCTGCTCCTGCTGTTCTCCTGCGTCTGACAGCCCCGTCGTCTCTGTCCGACGCGGACGTCGCCCCCCTCACTGTATACTTGTCGAAGCTGCTCATGACTCCACCCCTCGAGACTTTGTTCACCCACGGAGCGCGACACAGCGCCTTGACGTAGTCCCCGGCCTCGTCGGCCCAGCGCCACGTGCCGAAGACGCCAAAGGCGTAGCGCTCCCGCGACGGCACGAAGGCGACGCTGAAGACCAGCGCGTTGTGGAAGCGCCAGACGAGCGGCTCGTTGCGCACCAGCGCCTTGGCCGTCTGGTATACGGCCGAGAACCACTTGGACACGCCCAGAGACGCGTCCGGCACGAGGTCCGCCGGCTCGTTCTGCTGGCTGAGCCACAGCGCGAACGAGTGGTCCGACGGGTTCGTGGCGGCGGCGAAGAGCAGCGCGGCGGCGACCAGCGCCACCAGGCGGAGCAGCGTCGCGACCAGCACGGGCAGCAGTGTGGCCATGAGGAACATGCCCAGCACTGCAATGCAACAGAAGAGAGGGGGATAGAGAGCTGTAACTTTGGCTAGAGAGGGAAGCAGAAGGCGGTGAAGGCGCAAAGACGCAGCTTACGGATCAGGAAGAGAGCGTTGTTGGCCGTCATGGGCGCTGGCGCCGCCGCGGGCGCAGCAGCAGCAGCAGGAGGAGGAGGCGTCCCCCACGCCATACTACTACGGTAGGCAGGAATATCAGGTTGAGGTTTGAGTGTTTGAGTCGGGCGGTCACTGTAGTGGGGGAAATGCAGGATTTAGTGATGGTATGGTTGAAGTGCAAAGTTTGTAGGTACGGTATGTTCATTGATCTTGGAATGGCGCTGCTTGCTGCCAGTATTAATATATCCTGGCGAGATCATGGACGGTCGTGTATACGTTTGTCTTTATCGCCAGAGCAATCGAGTGATGACTACTGTACTCGATGACTACTGTACTCGGTGCTAGGTAATGGATGGGTTCCATCAGTATGGCTACGACCAGGCAGAGGACAGAATGACGGGGTTTGACCCTGCGCCGACAGCGAAAAGTCAAATGGCAACTTCATTTCTGAATTTGTCATGTCAGCCTCATCGAAGTCCCCCTCGCCTCCGCCTGCTTCGACGCCGCCGCTGGCTGAACCGACGACATCATCGACAGTCCCCGCGGACGCGAAACTTGAGGTCAATGCGCCCACGGGGGGTGACGCAGACAGCGAGACGAGCTTTTGGGACATCATCGCCGACTCGCACCCGGATCTCGAGAGCTACATGGACCCGCAGTACAGCCAGGACGTGGTGAGCTATCAGCCCACCATCGACAGCTCCAGTCTCATGGGCAGCGTGATGCTGCCGTCTCCAAGCTACTACGTCACCGTCGACGCACGCCCGGATGGCACGCCATTCCGTACGAGCTCTTGCCTCAGTCTTTAGTATCGTTTTAAATTGTATTTAGTCGCTGACCTGTTGTATTCACTCTTGCTGTCTCTGTAGCGCTGTCAAAGCCGATCGCCCGTGAGGATGGGGCTCTTATCGTGGGCACGGAGCTCGTGGGCACAGGGGAAAGGAATCGTATCTTCTCGGCAAACTTTCTGAGCCCAAGCGATCCGGTGACGCATATCCCAGTTGAACAGGTACAGCAGCATTAGTTATGAGGTTTTGATAGTTCTTCAGCTTCTGACATTGGCCTTGTCTTTTGTTTTTCTTTAGGAAGTTCGTGACCTGCATTGGATCAGCTCAGAGGTCGCTATTGCTGCTGTCGGACACGATATCCAGCTGATTCAGCTCGGGCCGCTGAGGATGCAAGGTACGAACGAAAGCGCGCTCTTGGTTTGCAGTTTGCTCAAGATATTTGCTTACCTCTCACTACTACAGCCCCGATCACTAGCGTCCACTCCGATGCTATTCGAGAGCTGGCCGTCTCGACCACTACGAACTCCTACGTGCTTTCCGGTGGTAAGTCGCAGGCAAACTACCCATCTAAGGTACTTTGTTTCTTCTTACTAACTTCCTCGAGCCAGGGTTTGACGAGACTGTAGTCGTATCGGACCTCCGAGACACAGGAGACCCGACAGCTTCAAAGATCGTTGCAAAGTACGACGCGCGAGACGTTGTAAGTAGCGTTCGGTGGTCGCCTGTAGGCGCTTCCCAAGTGAGCTGGACCACGGACGGGGGCGACTTTCAAGTCGCAGACTCGCGCGTTCCGTCGCCTCAGCTCCAGATCCCGCTACACGCGTATCTGGTAAGCAAGCGTCTGTCCACTTTGCAACAAAAAGATCAACATTGCTAACGATCTACTACCTGTGCTATTCTGTACTGTAGAAAGTCGATAAGCTGGGAGGGCTGTTTGCACACGAATATCTGAGCAACCTCACTGTCGCTCTGGGATTCGAGAGCGGATACGTCGCCATGTTGGACCTCCGCCAGCCTCGACACTCGGCTTGCACTTCATTGGTAGAGTCGAAGCTGACGGCGGTCGGCGAGATCCGACGATCGGGCAGCAAGCTTGCGATATTCGGTCGCAGCGGGTACGAGTAGTTCCCTACTTTGTTTTTGGTGGTGACATTATTGACGAACGTTGTATGCTATTGCTGTTGCTAGGTTTTCAACTGCAGCGCTGGACGACGGCAGAATGGAGCACCTCACGCTGTGCGTAGTCGCCACGTTCGGATACTTTTGGTGTTTTATGTATGCTTTGCTGACTGTATTTTCGTGACTCATTCGTTATGCTCAGGCGGCAGCAACCGACCCAGATTGCAGCGACTTCGTACAAAACCAGTGGTGACTTTACTTTCGACAGTGGAGCGCATCTGGCAGTCTCTGACAAGTACGTGCCAGGTCATGCGGCGTCTTAGAGCTAGGAGTGCAGTGCTGACATGTATGTGTGATATCTAGCATGGGCATCGTGTCAGTGTACAAGGAGAACGGCGTCTTCGGGCCATCGACGACGGGTTTGGGAAACGGAAGTGGCGGCTGGTGAAAAGAGCGCGTCGGTGATGAAAGTTACAGAAGCAATGCAGAATCTACATGTACAATGATGTATTACGTGTATTGAGAGCAAGTGCACATCTCCAGGTCATCATCACTACTGTAGAGAGTACATCGCCGACACCGCGCAAGGATAAAAGGGAATTCATTAACATAATCGCCGGGAAATCTAGTGGTGCTGCATGCGCGAGATTTCTTGGAGCAGCTTCGTGAGGTTACTCTGCGGCTTTAGGTTGGTGAAGCTGTCGAAGTGAGACCAGGAGTAGCCGTCCGTGTGCGCAACATCACTCGTTGTGTCTGCAAGAATAACATGGTAGTGTCAATCGAAGCAGGGCAAGATATCACAATCCAGAAATCCACATACCTGGGTTCATAGCAAGCTGCACACGACCAAGAGCGTTGCACTCGTACCACTCCGTCTCCTTACTGCGTGACTTGTTGGACAACCCGATCATCGTGGTCGCTAGCTGCGTCCTCAAAGCCGGAGACTGCAGCGTTTGCGAGAACTTGACCCGCGTCGGCTGCGCAAGCTCCGCGAGTCCAACCTGGATCCGCTGGAGCGCATTGACTTGCTGGTCCGTGCACAAATACAGCATCTCGATCAGTCGCACCGCAGCCAGACACGCTTGCTCGCCTTCTTGCTGCAGAAAAAGCGTGGCGCCTCCATCTTCGTCGGCGCTGGCGCTTTTCTTCTTGGGCTTGTCACCTTCGTCGTAGACTCGCTTCCACAGCTGCAGCGCCCAGCCGATCGCTTGAAAGATCAAGTTGTTGTTGCGCATCTTGGTGGCCTTGGCGCGCGATTTGGCACGAGCCTTGGCAGAGCTCGACGCGCTGGCTCCGTCGCTCTGCAACAGCGCGAACAACCGGGTCCGCTGCACCCACGCCTTCCCTTCCAGACGCTCATACCGCGAGCGACACGCATGGAAATCTTGCTGGAAGCAGTAGATAAAGAACTGCACGACCAGTAAGTTCCGCCGCCAGCTTTCGTCCTTCTTGGGCAGGCCGTCCTCTCCGACTCGTCCATTGCCGCTGACCTCCTGTAACGCGGTTCCCAGCGGCTCCCACTGGTTCGGGAAGGTCAAATCGCAGCTGCACGACGCCGCCTTGTCAAACACAAACACCAACGCCGCGTAGATGGCCACTGCGTCGCTGTAGGCGATCGCCTCGTGGCTCTGGATGCGATCAATGAGCTCGGCGTAGAGCAGATCTGACGGATACTCTTTGCCGAGCACCACGATGCTCCGAAGCGTAGCGATCGCCACCCCCGGGTCATTCGTACTCAGCGACGTCACCATGTCAAACACCAGCGACGCGTTCATGGACGACTTGAGCGTTGACGACGGCGTGATGGGCTTCAGGCCGTCCGGTCGGCTGACAGGGGGCGTACTGGGCGCCGAGAAGGGCCTCGAAGTCGCACGGCGCTTGGCCGCCTTGTCCGGCGTCTTCTCGGGCGTGGAGAAGTAGTCGGTGATGGAGCGACTGCGCACTTTCTTGCCCTTAGCGGGACGTGGCGGCGTCTTGGTAGAGTTATTGTTGGTGATATTGGGCTTGGCCGCCTTCTTGGGGGCGCCAGACTTAAACGCAGAGTAGACGGAGCCCAGCATCTCCTCCAGCTTCACGTCCGTGTCGCTGTCACTGTCGCTGAGGATGCTGGCGAGCGCGCCGGAGGCGGCGCGACGAGGTCGAGTGGAGCTCTTGCGTTTGTCATGTTCGTCTGTGGTTGAATGGGGATTGTGATGTGAGTAGGAGGCGTTGTGCGGGTTGGAGGGTATGAGGAGATAGAGGAGAGTCTGGCGGTTGAGATGAGGATCCATACACAGGCAGACGTACCGTCGGAGATGAGGATGACCGCGTCTACCGCGGCGTCCGCCGCGGCCTCGGGCTTGACCTTGTCCGTCATACGTTTTTGAGACTTTTGACTTTTGACTAGAGGTCACAATCGCGGGGCAATTTTCTGTAGCTTTAGTGACACCTTAAACAATTTTTTGCATGTCCCAAGTCATAAGTCCGACACGGTGCGCTCCAAGACAAGTCAGGTGAATAGTTAGTTAGTTAGTTGGTACAGACCTGGCCAAAAGGTTGGCACACATCCTGTTTCTCCCCCTAACTTGGTCAAAACGTTAAGCTTGGTGCTCAAACTTGGACCAATAATTAGGTGCTCAGTGCGATTGATCTGCCAATCAAATTATAGCCTAATTAGCGCAATATTGAGGAACTTTCAATACAAGCACTCGGAAATGAGGCTGGCCAAAAGGTTGGCACACTATTATTTACTTGATTTTAGTATGCATATTATGTATGATTTGTGTACAGATCAGGTAGGTCAATGTGATTTGTATGGACGATTGACTTACCGCCGGGTTTTCGATCACTAACGACTCATACGCACCTGCAGAGCTGACCCCTCTTCGCCCTAAGCGTGCTAGTGCGGTTGGACTACCCATCTCCAGCTCCCGTTGTGTTGGCCTGCTCTACTGTCCTCTGCACGAACGAGATTCCACAGGCAAGGTATTTTCTATGCATTTCTATATGAATGGCCACCCTAGATATTGGCGCCGCTACCAAGGCTTCATGATGGGCGACAACGAGGCAGCGCACTGTCAACTGCGTTGTATTTGCATTAGACAGCGCTACGGACCCGCTTCGGCCGCTGCACTATTTTAGCGAGGGCAACAAACGCCGCTTCTCAATCGTTCAAGGATAAACCCATGATCTGTACACAACGCGTACATAATTCACATACTGAAATCAAGTAAATAATAGTGTGCCAACCTTTTGCCCAATCACGCAGAGCAATCATTGTATAGAAAGTCTCTCAAAACTGGCTGGATTACGCTTAGATTTGATTGGCAGACTCAGCGCGAAAAACGCTTTAATTGGTCCAAGTTTGACGGAAAAACTCGCAGGAGGGACCGAGAAAGATGGAAAGTTAGGGGGTGTGCCAACCTTTTGGCCAGGTCTGTAGCTAGGTGGTGGATAGTGCTTATGAATCTCAGCCTGTATAAACGGAGTGAACTGTGTCACGGAGGGGTTTCTAGACATTACTGTCCCTGTTTGCTGCGCTTTGTTGATGCGAACGCAACCCACACGGGACAATGATCCGAGAGTTCGTACCCGCACTGAACGCGAGACATATACGTTTGCAGTCGCGGAAGCATCGCGTCCATCGGGTTCTGCCCGGAAACACGACTGCTCTTGGAAGGAGGGTAGTATCGCCAGTCCACGCGGAGGACGCCGCTATCCACGAGGTAGTCGTGCTCTTCTTCTATACCCAGGCTATTGCTTTTGCAGGTGAAGTCTCCACGATCCAGCCAAATGTTGTCGTATAGTTTTCCGAAAACCGTGGTGGATAGCGGCGAGCGGATCAGGGCCATCTTGCGCGACCCCAAACTTCCCAGCACGTCCTGTGGCGACAAGTTGAAGTCGCCTAACACCACCACTTTCCTCTCTTTACCAAAATTCTCACTCAGCTCCTCTGTCAGTCGGTTGAGCTCGACGATTTCTGCGTGACGGCCCTCTTTGTCGCCAAAAGATACGTGAACGTTCATCAACGCGAGCTCCAGCTGCGGCAATCCCGACGCTTTCGTCGCTCGAAAGGTGGCGACGCACGGTAGTCGGTTGAACACCTCCTTGTCACCTTCCAAGAGCGAGCACTTCTGAACAAGCTGCACGGCACTCCGCCTGTAGAAGAAAGCGTAGCGCTCAACGCGCTTCTTCGTTCCCGGGGTCTTGCGCCCCACCGGCTCCGACACGACGTAGTCCCACCCAGACAGCATCGTCTTGAGTCTCTTGAGCACAATCAAGTCCCTCACTTCCTGCAGCGCCACGACATCGAACTCGTCCAGCACGTCCGCGATTCGCTCCAGTAGAACCATCTCCTTGCGTCTTGAAATGTTGCGGATATTCCAGCTCGCCACGATGAGCGACCGGTTGTCACGCTCAGCACTATTCCACGTTGGAAACACATTTCCGCGCACGTCGCTCTCAATCTCCCGACAAATGTGAAAGTTTGCATCTCGCTCCACCCCCTCTTGGCTACACTCGACACCGTCTTCAACCTCTTCTCCCCCATTCTGGTTATCTTGTAAATTCACTCTCACTTGAGCCCCCGCTTGAATTTTCGCGTACGATTTTGCCCCGATGCCTTTCACGGCCAGCAGGTCTTCCGTCCGATGGAACGGCCTCGCCTCGACGATGCGTTGAGCCAAGGCCGGCCCCACCCCCTTGAGCTGCTGCAGCTGTCTCTTGGACGCAGCATTGAGGTCGACTTTAGTGGGAGTTTCATTGGATTCACTGCAGTCGACAGCCCGTCGTCCACCCACGCGCACTTGGCTCTGCGCAGTGATGGCCGCCAACTTGACGGGGCCGATGCCTTTCACGCGAAGCAAGTCGTCGACGCACGAGAAGGGGCGAGACTCGACAATCAGCCGCGCAGTGACGCAGCCCACGCCTGGTAGCTGCTGCAGCTCAAGAGGCGACGCCGTGTTCAGGTCCATCGAGCAGCTACCGCCGACTACACTGTAACTGCAACTTTTCGGCCTGCTTCCAGCAATTTGGCGTTGTAAGTCACAATGGTGGGGTTTTATGAGGAATTTTAGTGACAAACCACTTCAACTTGACCTTTTCAGAGGTTGAGCGCGTTCTTACGTGGGGAGCTGGATGCTGCCGTCGCTGTGGTGCTAACGGCATTGTCAGCAGCGTGTGTGGCGTTGAGTTTGTGGCGGAAGACGTCCGAGTGCACCACGGCCACGTCCTTGGCTGGGTCGTCGTTGTCCTCCTCGTCCTCGTCTTCGGGGACGCCCCTCCCTTCTTTGGGTCGTTGCGCATTGCTCTCGGCCTTGATCGTGGACGGAGGCTCGACGCCGCAGAACTTGGATAGTGGCAGGTTGACAGACTCGCGCTGCTCTCTTCGTCCTTGGTACTGCCGCAAACGTCGCAGTGTGTCGCTGTTGTTCGGAGTCGCAGAGGCCTCCGTCTCCTCTAGGATCTTGGCCATGATGAACTGCATAATGCGCTCTTCGATCGCGCCAATTCGACGCATCATGCCCGCCTCTCGTGTAGCCTAAAGTATAATAGTAATAACAAAAGTGGTGAGTATTTATTTAGGAGGTGTAACATGCGGTCGAGAGTCCTTACATTGCTGTCGAACACGTCTTCATTGCGGTCGTTCGGGAAAAATTCCTTGTAAATATCATAGATGGGATCTCGAAGGCACTTCACACTGGCACATACAAAAAGGTCTGAGTTAGAGAGAACACAAAGGGGGTCGGAAGACGCAGAACTGTACTAATGACCCACGCTTCGGCAAATATATCGGCGTCTTTCACCCAACGCTTTATATGAACCGCGTCTACATCCAGGAGCCTCTGAAGTTCAGCTGTAAAGAAAGATGACACACAACAGAACGCGTTACTTCAATTCTCCGATTGGTCTCGAAGCAGTACATCACGTACCGGAAGGTTTTTCACCGTCATCCGTAGCGTCGCTCTCTTCCGATCCACTGAGTCGTGCGACGTCTTGCGTAAGCTGCGCAATGGATTCATTTAGCGCAGCATCTGAGCGTGTGTAAGAGGGCCAATCCGTGAGATAGGGTCCCCTACACGCAAAGAAAAGAAAAGATAAAACTATGAACGTACTTGCTGCGGTCTGTGCTTCAATCCGGGCGAACACGTCCGCCTTGGCGCGCTCTTGCTCGTTGTACTTCTGGATGAACTCGCTCAGGTTTTTCACGTTCGTCTCCTCTACGATGCGGTCCAGGACTCGCTTCTTCTGCTCGAAAGACACGATCTTTTGCTCCAGATTGACCTTCTTCCACTTGCACGATCTGACCAGCGTTCGTTCGTTGCACAACCACATTAGCCTCGAACAATCAATAGCAACATTATGTCTACTTCGATTGAAATTGAGATGTCCGACGCACCTCGCGTGTTGTTTCCGGCGCTGACCGATGTTGTTGTGGAACATGCTGTACTTCTGAGAGAAGAAAAACAACGCCGAGTAAGCCCCTTGTTCAGCCTAAGTAACCTCCCATACAACGTACATGTGACACAGGCGCAGGTTGGTCTTGAGCTCCCTGCTTCTCCACCTTCACGATCTCCTCCACTTCCATCAGCAGCCTCTGTCGCTCCAGTCGAAACGCCTGCTTCTCCGTGTCAAACTCCTGCTCCGTGGCAGCGATTTCACTCTTCAACTCCGCCCCCTGCTGCTTGATCTCAGCAATCTCAGCTTGCGCCGCTCTCATGTCCTCTTCGTCCTGCTGGATCTCCTTCAGCATCTCCTTCTCGGCGGCCAGCGCGTCCAGCCTCTTCCGTCTGGTCTCATCGATTGCACGCCGAAGCTTGTGCAGCTCAACGTTGCGCTCCGCTACTGCAACTTTCAGCCGCTCCTCAGTCTGCAGCATTCTGCCACTAGCTACCGTAGCAGCAGCAGCAGCAAACGCTCTTTTGTTGCCGGTCTCCTGCTCCTTCTCCGCCTGTGGAATCGTCGGCAGCTGCTGCTTACCAGCCTCTTTGCTGCTCGACATCGCCACTGCATTGAAGAGCCTCTTGGTCTTCGTAGTATCTGCTGTCTCCGGTCTCCTTTCTGCCTGATTGGCGGCCTTCTTCCGCTCTCGGAGCTGCTTGTGGGCCTGCGCCAGTTTGGCCTCCAGCTCGACGAGCTTCTTCCTCTCCGTCTGCACCTTGATCAGCGTGAGGTCGCCCTCGGTCCGAATCCGATCCAGCTCCTCCTCATACTGCGAGTGCAGCGGGTTGGTGAGGAAGTGGTGCTCCACCGAGCTCGCCTTCTTGCGCCCCACGTCCTTCATGCTTTTGGGCGGTTTTATAAAAACTCGTTGTTGAAGTTTATGCGGCTATCATTTCCAACACAGGTCGCAACGATAACGTATGCGGCCAGTTTCGGATCTTGTCAATTGATCGATCTCCCGCAATAGTTCCAGCAACAGCGACCGAAAGCTCCTTTTTGGACATCATTGCCCGACCTTGGAGAGCTACGGCGACCAGGAGCTAACGCTGAGCAACTTCCAAGCCACGCTCGACACCAACTCCATACTGCCCGAGAACATGCCGCCGTACTCTTGGTTCGCGAGCCCAAGCCACCACGTCACCGTCGGCACCCGTCAAGATGGCACGCCTTTCCGTACGGATATCTAGCCGCTTCATTATTTTATTGCCACGAACCAACTAACAAAGATGTGTCTGGTGTGTACAGCTCTTTCAAAGCCGATTCTTCGCGACGACGGGCTTCTACTCGTGGGAACGGAGATCGTCACCGATTCACCGAGACCACATCGCGAAAAGAACCGCATTTTCATGGCAAACTTCCTGGTCCCAAGTGATACAACCCATTCGCCGTCACACGTCGAGGTTGAACAGGTACAGCAACAGTCGCTGGTTTGTCTGAATTGACTCAGTAGTTCATTGTTTTGATACTATGAACGATGCTTGCTTCCTTTTTTGCAGGAGGTTCGTGACATCCATTGGATCGACTCGCAAGCCGCCATTGTCGCGATCGGAAATAACATCCAGCTGATCCAGTTAGGTGACACCACCGTGGGTGGGCCATGCAGGGTGCAAGGTAGGCATCGGAGCTCGTACTGTATTTCGGTAGTGCTGAAGGAAAGGATCTAACGTTTTTATTTGTTATCGTAGACCCCATTAGCAGCGTGCACTCGGACGCAATTCGAGAGCTTGCAGTCTCGCGCACAACGCCATCACACGTGATTTCTGGTGGTAAGTTGTGAATTCGGAGTCGTTTTCGCGATTTTTTTATGCTAACGAAATCTACGTACTTCATCTTTCTAGGCTTCGACGAGACTGTGGTAGTGACGGATCTCCGGGACGGCGGAGACCCAAGATCTGCCGTCGTCATTGGGAAATTCAATGCGCACGACGTTGTGAGCAGCGTTCGGTGGTCGCCCACGGATGCCTCACACTTGAGCTGGACCACGGATGGAGGTGACTTTCAAGTTGCAGACTCTCGAGTTCCGTCGCCTCAACTGCAGGTGCCTCTGCACGAGTATCTGGTACACGCTTTCTGCTTCGATCTCACACACGTTGGGTTGCTAACAATTTATTTCATCTCGAACGCTATTGTAGGATGTCGATAAGCTGGGAGGGCTATTTGCGCACGAATACCTGAGCAACTCCACTGTCGCTCTGGGATTCGAGAGCGGATACGTCGCCATGTTGGACCTCCGCCAGCCTCGACACTCGGATTACGCTTCACTTGAGTCGAAGCTGACGGCAGTCGGCGAGATCCGACGCTCGGGCAGCAAGCTTGCGATATTCGGTCGCAGCGGGTACGTGTAGTTCCCTACTTTGTTTTGGTGGTGACACTATTGACATGCGTGTATTTTATTGTTGTTGCTAGGTTTTCAACTGCAGGGCGGACGACGACAGAATGGAGCACCTCGCGTAGTAGCCACGTTCTGTCTTCGGAAGCGGAAGTGGCGGCGGGTGAAGCGCCAAGTAAAAAGGAAAAGGCGTAGGCATTCCATTTTGACAATATTTCCCAGCAGATACATGTTTTTAACGGATGTGATCGACCAAAATCTGCTCAAGATAGCGTCGACAAGTGTTTTCTGGTGAGCTTCCTAAGGATAAAATCCTCTACTTTAACATTGAAGCAATGCTTTCTGATAACAGCTTAACAGCTTACCGGTATGAATGGCTCGATAAAAGATCCGGACAGCATCGAGGGGTGTTTTGCCTTTTTGACCAGCTTAATATTGGAATTTTCAAGCAAATCAGGCACCAATCGATTCAGCTTGGTCTGATCTATCGCCCAATCACATGAAAACATAGATAATCGTAGAATCGAAGCCTTGGCTTAGCTTCCAATGCTCAGATTAATGATTGCACCATTTGGTGTACATACAATTAAGAAGTTATGTGAACATTGACCTCATGCCATCGTTGGCGGCAACTCCGAGTAACGATCTCCACAGTAAAACATTTTTTGACGCGAATACCAATGCGCATCCAGCCGTGTTTGGGCTGCTTCTTTATATTTTTTCGTCGTGAGGACGAATATAATGGTCGTGTGTGGGTGAGGTCGACACCCCTCGATGGTGTCCCCCACTGTAAGTACGATATAGGTACTGTGTACCATTTGGGCTCTTCATTTGTAGCAAGTCGCATTTTCGATACGTTTGCAAGCAATGGTGGCGACGACTCCGCAGCGCCAGGATGGCCGCGCCGGCAACGAGCTGCGGCCTTTCGCGTCCGAGCAGGGCGCGCTCTTCCGAGCCGACGGGTCTGCGCGTATGTCGCACGGCAGTAGCACGGTGCTGGCGGCCGTGTATGGACCCGGCCAGGCGCGCAACTGGCGCGCCGAGCAGACGGACAAGGCCACGCTGGACGTGTGCTTCAAGCTGGAGAAGGGAATCGCGAGTACGCTGCAATGATTTGTGTGGTTGTACTGCTGAGTTGGTGCTAATGTAGCGCTGGGGCTCACTGTTGCGCGTTTGCAGCGTCGAAGGAGAAGGAGTACGAGCAGATCATCCGCGAGACCTTCACGCCCGTGGTGCTCACGGACAGTTTCCCGCGCGCCGTCATCAGCATCGTGGTGCAAGTGATCGAGGACAATGGCTCTATATCCTTTCCACCGTTTTACTATTATGCATGTGTATCGATTGGGGTGTGGCGTTGATTTGAGCAATTTGATTCCAAGGCGGTGCAAACGTTGCCGGTTGGTTGTCCTTAACCTTGATTCGACTGGGTTTTTTAATCAGCACCTTCTTGCAGTTGCGATTAACGCCGTGAGTCTGGCGCTGATGGACGCGGGAGTCCCAATGCTCTCGGTCGTTACCGCTACTTCGTGCGGAATTTTCGAGGATGGCAACTTGTACCTGGACCCGTCGTCGGCAGAGGAGGAGGTGCGGCACGTTGAGCTAGTGGGCTGTGATGCAGTGTCCCAATTGGACTAACGAGAGATTTTGATATTTTTTTCCTCTCATCAACAGGAAGCGGTTTCTTGGGTCACCACTGCACGTTCCAGTACAAGCGATGGGGTCCTGACCTGCATTACGAACGGTTCGTTTTGCAGTCACGCGCAAGTGCTAAAGCAGTCCGGAGGCTAACAAACTTGCTAAATTGTGCTGTATTGTGTTCAGGGCTGCTGTCTGAAGAGCAGTACTTTGCATGTTCGGAGGCATGCCAAAGGTTCGAAACGTGCTTGATAATTATTGTGGGTGACTTCACGACTAACACTACGCATGTACAGGGCATCGGAAAGTGTGGCAGCCTTCTTCCGAATTGTCCAGCAAAAGAAGCACCCACTTGAGCCAGCTACTCAGTAATTTAATACTGGAATAGAGAGCCTCGTCTTGCTCGACAAGAGCGGACAGGTGACAGCAGCTCCAAGCGAACACATTCTTTTGCTAGAGTTGTCTCGGCATTTGTTAGTCTGTCAAGATCCGTTTTGTCTGCTCTGATCATGTAGGAACTAAATAACACTATGCTTTCTGAGTGCATCCAGAGATCGGGCGTTAATGAATTTCATTAACAGTAAGTGAAGGGGTCAAGGTATGATGCGCCTTGATGTGACAATACATGACCCAGTAACACGCCCCCCCCCCTCCCCGATCCGATTGTTGTTGTTGTCGTTGTTCTCGTGCATCCAATTGAGGTGAAATTGGCCGTATCCACTGCGGCGCGGCCGAGTGACAATGGTTCGCAAGGCTGGTTGGCCATGGCGAGGAGCGAATACTCCACGCGTTGAATATTGAGAGCAAGCTGTGGGCAATTTGACTGGTGCGTGTTTCGACTCTAAGCTGACGAAAGAATCCGATACAAAATGTAGCCTGCGCCCGATCCACGACGTTTGACGCGACAGAGTCTCGAACTCTAAGTTTTAAGCGGCACACCGAAGCTGCACCCGAACGACCGAGGCTGACCGATGATGCTCACGCAGCATGACTTCCGACACCCTAGTGACGATTCAAGGAATGTGTCGGCGCCGTACTCGGATGTGTCGCCACCGTATCCTGTAGGATTCCTGCTGCGGCTGGGTGATACTTTGTCGTCATAGCTGTCGATGCTCATGGCCGATCATCGCTAGCTGACCGGCAGCAGTGGTCGTAATGCCCCGAACGTAGGCACTTGAGATGATGGGGCCTGGGATCTTTATCCGTCAGAGCTCAGCGGTAGGTTCGGATCGACTACGCTTGCAGTACAAACACATCGAATGCTGCTAGGAGCATTACGCATGGCTCCTGAAGATAGATAATGTTCTCGATTGCGCCGGCCTGAAGCTCGAGCGACTTCGCGATTCGATGGGGCCTGCTTGAACGATGCGACGAAAGACTCAGAATGAGTTGGTTCCCAGCTAGTTTGCTGCTCTTAACCAGCAGCAGTTTCCGTCCGTTGTCGTCTTGGGACCTTCCTTCATTCGGAAAACAAAATATTCAGTTGCTCCATTTGCTGCGCTCGCAATTCATACAATGTGATAGAGTATATGATGCTGCTGATGATGGTATTACGTTTAGTGAGGCGACCAGCTTTTCAATTCAGCCGTACCGAACTGTGTCATCGACAAACCAGTCAAACTTATCGTTCCCAAATCCGGCTATAACACTTTTGACTTGCGAGTACGAGCGATATGCCTCCAGACCATTCTCTCTTCTGCAAGCGAACGATAAATGACGGTTCACCGGTTAGGACAGAACCGTTTGCTTCTGGATGATAAATGCTGCTAGAACTTACCCCATACCGCTGTCCTTCACACCACCCCAAGGACTCGAGGGATCGTTACGATGGTGGTCGTTGAGCCATATAATTCCAGCTTCCATGTTGTGTGCAACACGATGGGCGCGCTTGATGTCGGTTGTCCATATTGCCGCCCCAAGCCCAAACGGCGACTCGTTGGCTAGCTGAACTGCTTCGTCCTCGCCCTAGAGCCACGAAGTCATGCCCACAGCAAGCAAAAAGTTAGAGGATACGTGTACAACCCAGCAGCATGCTAACGATATCGCACCTTGAAGTAATACGCGGCAACAACGGGGCCGAAGACTTCTTCCCGGACAATCTCCATGTCCGGGGTGACATCAGTGATCACGGTTGGCTCATAGAAGTATCCCTGTAGTGCGCTTGAAATCGTTAGCATTGGTAACGATGCCTATATCAACGGTTGACCTACCTTGAGATCTGGGGCTCGGCGTCCTCCACACCGTATCGTTGCACCGGCTTGCTTGGCACGCCCCACCATGGCGTGAATACGATCGAGATGTGGCTTCGAAATAATAGTTCCCATTTGTGTTCGGTCATTCATCGGATCCCCCAGGCGGATTGACTTCCCCTTCGCCACAAGCTTATCGACCAGCTCGTCAAAAATGGTCTCATCAATGATCAAGCGCGCACCCGTCACGCAAGTTTGGCCACTTGCAATAAAACACGCAAACGCTGCGCCATTGACAACTTCATCCACGTCCACGTCGTCAAAGACGATGATCGGTGCTTTCCCCTCGAGCTCCAGAGTCGGACTTGCGAGGTTGCCGCCAGCAGTGGCAGCTACTCGCCTTCCAGTACTTCTCCGGTCCGGAAAAGAATTAACAGTTAGGTTTTTCATGAAAAACCTCGATGTTTGATTGGTCGAATTACCCGACTATGCCACATTTCATTGGACAAACTCCAACATCAGTGATTTGTACGAAACACGATTGGCTGTTTTTCTGGCGTTTGAATACTCGTTGGTTAACAGCATTATATCCCATAGATAAGCTCTCTTTCCGCTTTCTGTAGTATATCTCCAAATTTTAATCTGATCATTTTTGATGGTGCAGCGAATTTAAACCTCACACCTGTGAAAACCGATTGTTTAAACCGACTGATAACAGCCTTAAATGGCGGGAATATGCAGTCATGAACAATACTGGGTGATACCGCGGATCAAGCGCTTTAAGTTAAGGGCATCCACAGCTCTGTTGGAGCAGTAGAACGCAAGTTACAGTCTGATTAGAGAACTGTTAATTCTTTAGCGGACCGGAGAAGTATCGAAAATGCGACTTGCTACAAATGAAGAGCCCAAATGGTACACAGTACCTATATCGTACTTACAGTGGGGGACACCATCGAGGGGTGTCGACCTCACCCACACACGACCATTATATTCGTCCTCACGACGAAAAAATATAAAGAAGCAGCCCAAACACGGCTGGATGCGCATTGGTATTCGCGTCAAAAAATGTTTTACTGTGGAGATCGTTACTCGGAGTTGCCGCCAACGATGGCATGAGGTCAATGTTCACATAACTTCTTAATTGTATGTACACCAAATGGTGCAATCATTAATCTGAGCATTGGAAGCTAAGCCAAGGCTTCGATTCTACGATTATCTATGTTTTCATGTGATTGGGCGATAGATCAGTAGATGTTCCCCCCGTAAAATCAATTTTCTTAATCGACTGGTGCTCTGCGACAGCTTGCCCAGCAACAGCTGCTAGCCCAGGGACGCAATTACCGTATCGTCTTAGTCCTTGGCGACGTTTAATCCTAAGCGACACGAAGTTTCAGCCAATAGGATGACCTGAAATAGTCATATGCTAAGAATTGCGGTAGAGCTAATTTTAACGTTAGACGAGCTCAATTCGTGCTGAACTCATAACTGGTTACAATGGCCAGGCCGTCCATCAAGGGCACCAAGAAGAAGCGCAAGAAGTACAAGCGAATGAGTGTCGAATACGGGCACAAGAACGACGTACTGGAGTTTATAGACGAAGGACATATTCCAAATGAGGCCCTCGATAAGTTCTACGGTGGTCTAGATGGAAAAGAACGTCGGGCCAAGCAGCAACAAATCAGCAAATGGCGGGGGAATGTGAAAACCATTCGGGCAGCGTGCGATAGCGGTTGTTCTAGCCACCTCAACCTGCGTGAACGTGGCGTAGGTACAGTACTATCAAAAGAGGCAGAAGAAGACATAGTGTTGTGGATTAACTCGCTTAGGAAGGACGGAGCGCCCGTTTCCAGAACCATGTTGAAACTGAAGAGTAGCGAGGTTGCGAGCGAGTGCGAAATACCGAAGGAGCATTTTTCAGCGTCATCAAGCTGGATGAAACTTTTCATGCAGCGGCACAGGTTATCGCTTCGTACGAAGACCCGCCAAGGCCAAACAACGCCGGAGGACGCCGCAGAAGTCGCGAGAGAATTTCGGGCAGAGGTTCTGAGAACAATTGTGGAGAAGAATTGCGTCTAGGTTTTCAATGCTGATCAAACTGGTAAAGTCCGCGTTTAAAATTATTTTTATGAACTCCAAAGTGCTCACATTTTTTATTTAATGTATTTTATAAAGCTGTTTGTTTCGAATACGTCCCTAAACGGACGATCACGACCAAAGGAACCAAGACTGTCTGGATTCGTTGTGCGAACAAAGACAAACAAAGGGCAACGGTAATGTTGCTTGGTGATTCTTGTGGCAAAAAGTTTGATCCGTTCATTTTGTTCAAGACGTCGCCGTCACAGATTGTGAGTAGGCGAGCAGATAATGAGATTCTTCGAAATGGATTCGGCACTACTGGATGGCGTGAAGTGCAAAAGCTGCAAAAGAAGTATCCATGCAAAATTTTCGGAAACAAGACAGCGTGGTGGAACAAGGAGCTCTCGCTCAAGTTCTTGGAATATCATTTCGCGTCTCGTGGCAATCGCGATGACAACATCTTACTGCTTTGGGATGATTTTAGCGCCCATTGGACCCAGACCGTCAAGGATTATGCCGCGTCACTCAATGTCATTCTGCTGAAAGTCCCCCCAAAGTATACTTACGTCTGTCAACCAGCTGATATTGCGTGGAATAAACCCTTCAAGGGACAGCTCCGCGCATTGTGGGTTGATAGAATGAGGGAGCAACTGGCGGCTTACAAGCAAGGTGAAAATGAGCGTCAGAAAGGCAAGGAGGAGATTGAGGCAGAAATTCTCCGTATCCAGAAGACAGAAGATCAGCCTAACGCGACCCAAAAGGTTGCTGCTCTCCGAAAGAAGCTAGACAACGAGAAATTCGCCTTGGTTGCACCCTCTCGAGTCGATATCACGCAATGGATCATATCGTGCTGGAGCAACTTATCGAAGTCAACAATCATTGGTGGGTTCGCAAAAGCAGGACTGCTGACAGATACTCGAGTAGCTGTGCCGTATCAAGACAACCATGTTGATGTTGATGGTCTTGTGGCCGAGTTAGAGAAGCACAGGGTTGCTGAAGACGAGATTGCTTCGGATGATGACATCGGCACTGGTGATGACATCGAATCGGATGATGAAGACTCAGATGACATCGGCCATGGAGATGAAGATAATTAATATCATCTTACATTTTGCTTTGATGCGTCTTCTAATCTACTTTACAGTCAGCACCTAAGTCCGAATGCGACAGAAGCAGCGGTGAGCTTGGCATTTGATGCGCGCACGTGACTAGCATCCACAGCGACACGCTGTAGTAGGACGTGGGTATCTCGGCGTTGTCCTCCCTGCCAATATCAATTGCAGTTTACTGTAGCATCACTGTAATATCCCTTACCAGCGCCCGTATCATCCTCTGATTCTCCACCATGCTGCCCATGATCTTGGCCACGAACACCTTAGTGTCGGCGGCAAAAGCGGCATCCAGCAGTCAGCGCGCAACTTGGTCTTGAGCAGCTGGATCTGTGCGTGCAGCTTGGCCACGTACGTGCAGCTTGGCCACGTGCTTGGACACCGTGGTGATCTCCTGGGTCCTCGATCACGCCGCTTTCCTCGCTGTCCTCGGCACTGCTGCGCGAGACGAAGATGTTGAGCGTGTCTTGTCTACACCGTGCGCTGGTAGGTCTTGCCCCACCGGTTGTTGTGGCGTTGGCCGCGTTGGCACGCTGGGCCTGGGCCTTGAGCACCGAGAGCGCAGAGAGCGTCACCATGGAGGGCGCTGAGTCCCACATTGCTGCGTGTCGATCGGCCATACATTTAGTTAAATTGGTCTTTTAGCTAAATCGATGCATTAAGGCTGCCAAATCTTAGGATTTGTAGTCTAGACATGTTACACATTGTGTTGGTCCCTTGTCGCCTAGGATTAAATTTATACGGTAAACAGGATATTTATCCCAAGGGTTCCACAACGAAGCGCACATTTATCAGGAGGGGGCACAAACAGTTTGATTGGATAAAAATATAGTTAGATGGGCTGCACGGCCAGCTTGTGTGGCCGCACCGACACGTTCGCGGCACCGCGCGACACCATGGAGCCCTCGAACTGCGTGAACATACCCGCGCCCTGATGTTGTGGTGCGGCACCGAGCGCGGTCTCCACGAGCGACAGGAACAAGCTGAGCAAGAAGAACTCGAACGCGCGTGCCCCGCCAGCAGCACCATCAGCGGCGTCGACATGGCCCCGATGAGGAAGATGCCCGGCAACGTGATCAGGAAGTTGACCCAGGCAATAGTCACAATGCCACGCGAGCTGTTGGCGTGCTTTCGGGCGAACACCGCGTGCTACTCGCTGGAGACTGGCACCACGGCGGCCGCCTCGAGACGCCGAGGCCATTGAGCAGCAGCAGCAAGATGAGGAGGAGCTCATGCAGTAGGCGCTGGTCCTGCTGACCAACTGCCAGGAAGACGACTACGACGCTGCCGTCTCGCAGCTGCTGCTGCCGTCCGACGACAAGGACATCTCCCCCGCCGATACGCCGGCACTGGCCACCAGCAGCCCCGCGAAGAAGACGTCCGCGTACTCGGCCAAGCAGCACCGCAGGAAGAAGTCGCTGGTCATCGCGCATCTACCCCTACTGCATCTGCCATCTTCTACCACAGTTAGTGGCATGGTGCTGTAGCTAGTATAAATCCATTAACTCGTCTCGTACAGCTTCAACATGAGAGAGGTGTTATGCGTCCATACTTGCAGCCTAACGTGTGTTGGTGTTGTGAAATTGCTTCAAGTCGTTTCATTTACTTTTTGGCGAGCGACCAAAGGTACATCGTTGTTCCAGTTCACACTGATGCGTGCAACTTACGAAACTCCGTCATGTTAAACGTTCCGGACAGAATATCAATGGAGATGTCTTTACTTTATTTTGCTTGTGATCAAATGATATGCATTAATGTGTGATATGCACTTACGGTGCATCTCTCGCTCGTATTCTGCCCGCTTTCCTAACAGTGAGAATGGACAGTCGCCGACCACATAGTCGCCAGGTACAATGCCCACAATGGCTTCTTCTACATCTCCAAGAGGTGCGTTGCAGCTTCGAACATTGTGACCACGTTGGCTGCAGCGGCTGCAAGTATAATCTCCCTTCTTCTTCTTGAGGGGGCATCTCACCTGGCCTTCAAAAAAGGCTGCGATTTGTTTGGTCTCATCTTCCTCTTCACTTGCTGTAGGCGCTGTGAACTCGTGACGGGCCGAGCCACCGGACGTCTTGCCGCCCTCACCTCTATTTTTCGTTCTCTTTTTGCCCCTGGTGATATCTGCTGCTTCTTTAGGCTGCATTAATGCACGTCCAGCTTGCCGATACAGCGGGGGTGGCAACACATGAGCATGGCGCTCGAGGATATCATATATCGGCAAGCGAATGCATATCGACTGAAAAGCTGCGTGCATCTTTGGAATCGAGTACGCATCGTGAAAAAATACCTTCACGTCGTAATTGGGCAGGCTAGTACCAATTTGCTGCGAGCGCCAATACGTTACCGCTTGGATGTGCCGACAAGGAATCTTCATCTGCTCAGCTACCGTGCACCTAGTGCAGGATCCTAACTCCATGTTGACGTTCTACTTATATTTTATCCAATCAAACTGTTTGTGCCCCCTCCTGATAAATGTGCGCTTCGTTGTGGTACCCTTGGGATAAATATCCCAATTAAACACTCCGGCAGGTAGTCCTGCTTCGTAACACAACTCAGCAAGCTGCACGACGGTGAGAGGGGCCAACTCTGACGGCTTCACAACCACTGAGTTACCCGCCGCCAACGCAGGAGCCAACTTCTTCACAGCAATCAGCAACGGGTGGTTCCATGGCGTGATCTAGTTGCATTGCAAGCAGAAAAGTTAACCAGTTAGCATCAAACCCACCAGAACTATTTTCCAATGCACGAATCGACCAACCAGGCCAACAGTTCCAAGTGGAAGGCGCTGCACGTAGTTCACATACGGGCCCGAGAAAGGTGGAACTGACCCCTCTGATGTTCGTGCCAAAGCCGCGAAGTACTCGAACCATTCTAACACATCAGGAGCAATCCAACATCAGTCCGCAGCTTCCTCTTGCCCAGAACCCCTTGCACCCTCCACCCACCTGGGATCCTCGTCAACTGCGCCCGCATCTCCCGAATGGGGCGTCCGGTCTGCAAGCTTTCCTTCTCAGCGAACTCCGGGATCCGCTTGCGCAGCGCCTTGGCGATGTCATTGAGCACGTCGGCTCGGTGAGCGACAGAGGCCCGCGACCAGGCGCCGCCTTCGAACGCGCGCTGTCCACTTGCTACGGCTCGATCCACGTCTGCGACCGTTGCGTTGGCCACGTACGCGATCCGCTCCGTCGTCGCAGGATTCTCCACGGCCACACGCGAGTCGTCGCCAGTCGCAGCCGACGACGCGAACTTCCCGTCGATGAAGAGACCGTACTCGCTGCGGTCGAAGGCCGCGGACGACGCCCAGCGCTCCACCGAGCGGGGAATCATGCGTCCAGCGGGCGAGGAGCGGGAACGAGCAACCGCACGCCACATCAGCAGCGAAGGTGTGAGCTTGAAGCGGCAGATTGAAGAATGATTAGATACTCAAGAGGGGGAATGACCATCACTCTTGCAACTTCAATGCGACTGCTTGCACATCCAGCCAATCAGAGGGATGGCGTAAGTATGCTGCTGCAGTTGGTGGCGATGTTCTTCTCTTCTCTCTCTCATAAGGCAAGATGTACGGCACAGTACCAAGGCGGCGGTGCTCCGCGAGGACTGGGCGACGGCTGAGCAGATCGAGCGCGTGCAGCTCCAGCTGCTGGACGTCGTGGACTTCATCAACCGATTCCGTACGCCGCTTCGCCGAACAAGGTAAAGATCTCGTGCCCCCGTGGACTAACCTTTGTGCGCGTGTACAGATGCCAGCGCCAAGACAAGACTTGCCGTGCTTAACGAGAAAATGACCGCAGTCGAGCGGAGTCTGAGGTGGATGAAAGATAGATAATTTTGCATCAGCTGTCCATGGGGTCTTGCTATAACATGAACTTGTGGTGATTAGATACGTCGAGAATGCCGTGCGCAGGTCGACCATGAGCGCCACGGATCAAGCGCAGTAAAAGAAAGCCCGCTAGTCTTCTCCTCTAAGAGAATTCAAAGGTATCCAGTTTCGATGAATTATTGTTGGCCGTCCTGATCCTACAGCTGAAGGATGTCGGAGCTGCTGGGCCGCGAGGGCATTCGAAACGTTCTGTAGCCCGTCCTGGACAGCGATGTCGGGGGCTTGCGCAGCTCAGCAGTCTTGATGGAATCCAGCCGAGGAGAGTCTGACCAGAACTTGGCGGGGTCAACATCCTCCTCGGGTTGTTCTTCAGCTTTTTGTTGGTTGTCTTCAGGGGAAGCGCCATCCACAGCATGCTGCATAAGGAAGAGTTTCATCTCAGCCTCGATCGCATCGCCGTCTTGTTGAGGACCCCATTGAGACTCAGTCTTCGTGGAATCGCTGTCCATTTCGTCTGGCGTCGTATTAGCTGCGTTGTTCTGCTCGTGTTGCTCATGCTCGGCTTGAGGGAATCTCGACTCCGAGTCACGGAGGGAGCCCGATTTTGATGCTGAAAGGAGTGGGGCCGGTGGTAATGTCGTCTGTGTCTCCATTTCGCAGGCTCGCCCAGGTGTTTGAATACCGACGGGCTGGTTGTGACTTATAAGCGACTCGAGGGGGTCCGTACCCGCGTCGACACATGACCTTCTGATGAGCGACTGCACCGTTCTCGCGCGATGCACAACTTTGGGAATCCGCGCTGTCTCACTAACAACACCCACAGACGTTGTGGGCGATGGAGCGAGCTTTGTAGGATTACGATCATCATGCGGTCTAGTCCCCACCTTGGTCGCGGAGTCGCGTTTTCTTGCTGCGATGGCTTCCGCAATGGGGTCTACAGGTGCTGAGGTACGTCGTTGAATAGACTTTGGCTGGTCCACTCGCTCTTTCGTGTCGGATGCTGCAGATTCTTCAGTCTGGCTCCCCACGCGATGCAATAACTGCTTCATCTTCTGCAAACGATTACGAACTTCCTCTTGAGCCTTCGCGAGCTCGTCTTCACTAGTTAACTTCGTGAGGTTGCCTTGGCACGCAGACAGCAAGAGTAAGCCAGTCAGTACCTGATAACAGCATTCGCTGATAATTAACACGAACCGATTCGAGCTGAAGGGGTATGAAAAACGGGGACCGAGTCGGGCGTCGCCGGTCTCCCACTGGGAGTTCGAGCACGTGCACTTCCAGGACGAGAGGCTGCTGACCGTGGTCGATATGCGGGTGTTGAGGCTCTAGAAAAGTTAAGCAGCTCTTCTTGAGAGATAAGGCCTTTCTTCAGCTTATCGCGGTGACTCTGTAGCTGCTCATCGGTGAAGGCATCGAGTGTTTTCAGCTCTGGAAGCGCCGACATCACGTCAATGAGGTAGCTGCGCAGAACGACACAAGAGTTTGACGTCAATAACACGATAGATCTGCGAATCCTCGCTAACAACTGCGGTTCAAACCGCCCACCTGCTCGAATAACAGCATGGATTCCCTTGCAGCCAAATATCTTGTAGCCCCTCGCACGTAGCCAGAACGGCAATGTCTGAGCATGAAGCGATCCGGTTATTTCTCAAGTCGACAGACTCCAGGTGTGGACAGCGAATAGGAAGCGATTCGATGCTCATGATCATGTTGTCATGGGCGTAGAGCTCGTTAAGCTTCTCCAATGGCGTTGCCACGCCTTGGAAGTCAGAAATCTGGTTTCCGTTCACTCGGAGCACCTACCCAGGCATCAAAGCAATTCGAACCGTCAGTAAACTCCCACGACATGCGATACGACCTGTGAATCTTACAATCAGATTTGGTGGCATGATGCCTTGCAAACTTGTGAGCTTGTTCTCCGACAAATTCAGCTCCTCCAGCTTCGTAAGGTGAGCGAGATTGCCAACCGATGACAGCTCATTTCCAGCAAGATTCAAGTGTTCCAAGTTGGTAAGTGCATCTAGACCCTGTCACAAAGCCAATGTTGGTAAGTAGTTCAAGACGGTGGAGGGGTTCCAACAGACAAACCTCGGACGCTGCACCGTGCAGACGGTTCCGACCCAAGTCCAAATGAACAAGCAGTCTGCATCCCCGAAGATGTTGCACAGAGGCAATGCGGTTGCCGTTCAGCCAAAGGCTCTTGAGTCTACCCAGCGCCAAAAAGTCACTGGAGATCTCTTCAATCTGGTTGTCGTTCATCTGAAGGCCTTCCAAGTTGGAATTGCTTCGCACGCAAGAAAGATAAGAACCACCGCCACATTTTGTCTACCAACACAATGCACGTACGCTTTGAGTCCGATAGTGTTGGTGAGCTTGTTGTTGTAGATCTTGAGCTCTCGCAGCTCTCTGGCCGTGCTCACGTTCCGCAGCGACGTGATCTTGTTGAACGACACGTCCAGCGAACACAACTTCGGCAGCTGCAATCGACAAACAGCGAAATAAATTACATCAGTAAATTACAAAGGACAGACCAGGGTCATACACAAGAAGCGCATTGATCGCACCTCCGACAAGTTGCCGATTTCGTTGATCGAGCGGTTGTGCGCATCGATGGCGTACTTGCTCGAGTTGAGCTCCGTCGAGAGCGCCCTCTGCCCATAATAATACAACCAATTAGGCCCCGGCAGTACCAATCAACATACTTCGTCACAGCAGGAAGCACCCACCAGGGCAGCCCCGTCGAGCACTTGGATCTGCGTGGGGTTGACGTCGCCTCTCATGGCCGGGCGAAGTCTCACTTTGTGTGTTGCTTCACGCTTCAAGCTGTTTGTGTACAACCTATGTGCATCTATTTTCGACCAATCCCAGCTCGCCACTCTGTTCAAACCGAATTCCCGCCCTCATTACCGGAACTCGCCCCAAGAAGCCGCCACCAGAAGGTAGTGTGTGTGTACGCCTGTGATCAGCGCCCAGATACGTCACGCGCATGACGTATCTGAGTGCTAGAAGTGGGTAGAAGCCATGGAGGAAGAGCTGACCGTCTTTGTGTGTGTTTATGTTGCGCGTAGTAGCAACATGGAGGACACTACCAACGCCGCCACGGACACGAAGCTGGTCTTCACCGACTCGGACGCCGCTGCGACGCCCAACGACACGTCCAACGCCACTGCTGACGCGTCCCAGGCCGACCTCCAGGCGCAGCTCGCGCTCTTCCAGCAGCAACAGCAGCAGTACATCCAGCAGCTCGTAAGGCTCCGACTGCTCTACCGTTTGGTTGTCTTGTAGTGTGTGGGTGCTGACCGATTGCTTCTCTTTGCTTGTCGCTGGTCAACGACGCTGCTGGTTCGATACGTTATATAGATGGTAAGAACAGGTAGCCAAGTGGGTGCATATGTATTATGGTGCTCATTGAGCGTGTGTGTATGTTGATTTGTACCCGTTGCAGCAACAAACCAACAGTGAGCAGCTCCGGGCCATGTACAACTCGAGCGCCATGATGCAGCCATACATGGTGAGGCGATAAGGTGACCTGTATTCATTAACTTGGGAGCTTGTATTAATCGTGCTTGTGATTGTTGTTGTATTAGCTGTCGCAGTCGATGTTCCCCCGCCCGTCGACGCCCAACTCCGCCGAGGCGACCGAGGAGGAGCCGGTCTACGTGAACGCCAAGCAGTACCACCGCATTATGATCCGTCGCCAGCAGCGAGCAAAGCTGGAGGCTAAGCTAGGAAACCC
Organism: Phytophthora vignae f. sp. vignae; assembly: GCA_016169955.1. Lineage (NCBI taxonomy): Eukaryota > Oomycota > Peronosporomycetes > Peronosporales > Peronosporaceae > Phytophthora > Phytophthora vignae. The sequence continues at coordinate 52,444 of JABJUM010000054.1, read as the reverse complement.
TCGTCAGCGCAAGGCGTATCTGCACGACTCGCGTCACAAGCACGCCATGCGGCGACCGCGTGGCCCCGGGGGCCGATTCCTCACTAAGGATGAGATTCAGGGACTGAAGGACGGCACGATGGTGTTCGAAGACTTGCCGCGGAAAGCTGCACCGAAGCAGCAGTAGATCAGTGTACAACTCCAGATAGCAGCGCACTCATCGTATTTGTATTCCGTGACGTAAGTAATGGAGCGGAAACTGCATGTTACCCCACTACGGCAACCAAGTTGCAGCTCCAGCTATTTTTCCAACGCACGGACGTATGCCACCTCACCCGTCTTCGACACAATCAAGCCACAAGGTCGTGTGCGTTGTGGCTTGTCTTCGAGTCCGAGGCTTGCCCAGATGCGGCGATTTCCGAGTGCTGCCAACTGCGCGCGCTTCGCAGCAATCGTCTCCTTATCGAAGTTCTCGAGAGGGGCGTAGATACTGTTGATATGTAGGTTGTCTAGCAATACCGAACAAAATAAATGATGAGTTTCGCGAAGACACACACACCACACCAGGCATCGAAGGGATGCAACGTACTGTTGTCGGTCAACTCGCCAGCCTCTTCTTCCTCTCCTGCGGCCCCATCGTTCTTCGAGTCCCGCTCAAACGAGTTTGTGTGACGCAACGATGGAGACTTGTTAGGTACTGAACTTGCATCGGTGATCGATGAAGGCGGTACTTCAGGAGACGGCGGCGCATCGTAGTCGTTTCTCCTGTAGGAAGGTCGTTGGCCTGAAAACAAACAAACCGAGTTAACTTCAGATACCAGTTGTCTGCTCACAAAGCCAAAAGTCATTTACCGTAAGTATTCTTGGTTGGAGTGCATGAGCACGTGGAATTGCAAGCGCAATGCGAGAAGTGGCAGAACCGACCGCGTTGACATACACCCTTGTTCTGGAAGTCGTAACACACTCCCGTGCCAGGCCCTTGACTCCCACCTGCTCCACCCCCACCGCGCTTCTTTTTGTTCGGAGGAGCAAAATCCTGCAGAGTCGGAGCATTAATGAACAAGGTGTCAGTATTTCCATGGAGAAAAGTGTCAAGCTCGGGAAACCTTACATCAGACGTCGACGGTGTGTCATGACGGTTCTTCGGCTGCGACGACATCGGCTTCTTGCTTGGGTCGTCAGGAAAAAATCGCTCGATCTCCTCCAGTTTTATGTCCTCACCAACCGCTTTCTCAATCATCGTCAGAAAATTGCGCTCTAGCGGCATCCCGCGATCAGGACGGCATCGAATAAATCTCCAACCGCCTTCGCATGACGATGCATATCAAATGTGAGAAGAAAAGATCAACAAATACCAGCAGCTCCACACGATTTCAACGTACCCTTTCGCCATCCAACTCCTCTGTCTGTGGCATTAAACTCCGTGCTGCCGGAGTCCCATGTGCTTTTGTCGTGCGACGGGATATACGTGAGCCACTCTGGGTCATACACGCACTCCACAATGCGCGATGACGCCTTCTTGTCCTGCCGAAAGGCCTCAAAGTCGTCTATTGCAACAAATACCACAAATAATAAGCCAAGCTGCCTGTTTAGCTTCAATACAACCCAAACAAGCTCACCCGGCGCGAACGTGATCCAGTCATGGAAGACCTGGGTACGCTTGTCATGAATGACGAGCTTGAATCCCGGTTTCGGCGGTCGGCCTCGCCACTCCACGCCCAGTTGGAAGTCAGCGAACAGCATGGAGGTCGGCGTCCAATGGAACAGCCCCTTGGAGTACCCTGGCGTGTACGGCAGCAGCACAGGCGTGAATACCAGCCCCGCATTCTGCCGCGTCTGCGAGACTCGGGGCAGAATGCTGCGGATCACGTGCCCCACGCGGTTGATGGGGTACATGGACTGCAGCACGAGCTGGAACATGTCGGGCGGCTGTCCTTTGGGCGGCGGGAGCTGCTTGCGCGGCCCCACGACGTCGTTCTGGATGAGCTTGAGTCGGTCCTGCAGCTTCGAGGTCATGACGGGGCTGCCGTTGAGCGCCAGGATGTCGTACAGCAGCAGCGTGAGCACCGACTTGCTGCCGTCCTTGTCACACACCATGAGGCCGTCCAGGATGGTCCACTGGTGGGGCACGACGGTGTTGCGGTCGACACCCGGCTGCAGGCGGTCGGGCCGCACGGGGCAGAAGAGCGCCACCTCGCGGATGTCGTAGTTCTGCGAGATGAGGTAGCAGCGGCCCTGCACCAGCAGCGCCAGGTAGCGCACGCCCACCGACTTCTCGCACACGAAGTACGGGTGCTCGCCCACCTGGTGCTCGTTGCCGCGCAGCATGGTTTGCGCCACGTTGACCGGCGCGCGGTCCAGGTCGTTCCAGCCCACGATGGAGTTGATCTGGCGCTGCAGCTGCTTCTTCGTGTTGATATGCACGGGCTGCCCGAGCTCCACGGGCACGCCCGCGATCGTCTGCGTGCCGGCGACCGCCATGACGTGACCTGGGCTTGGCCTCTTTACTGCCGATTCCTGAACGTGTGCAAATGATGGCGACATCTGTACTGAGACAGGATTATACTAGTTTAACACTAATATAGGTACAATTCCACTGAATTAAGATGTAAAACTAGCCAATCACGTACGTAGTAAAAAAATACCATGCATTTACGAAAGTTATGCATCAAGCAACTACTTCTACTACTTTCCTTCCACAACGTCTTCTGTATGTTGGTGCTTGCTTCACCAGCCGCCACTTCCGCTTCCGAAGATGGTGCTGTCCGTGTACACTGACACGATACCCATGCTAAGATCCCACAAATACATGTCAGCATGCAGTTCTAGCATTTCAATATCCAGCACGACATGGCACGTACTTGTCCGAAACTGCTAGGTGGGCTCCACTTTCGAAAGAGAAGTCGCCGCTGGCTTTGTACGACGTCGCAGCAATCTCGGTCGGTTGCTGCCGCCTGTACAGAATGAATGGGTCACGATAATACAGTCAGTCAAGCATGCACACAGCACCAAACGTATCAGAACGTGGCTACTACGCACAGCGTGAGGTGCTCCATTTTGTCGTCGTCCAGCGCTGCAGTTGAAAACCTAGAAACAACAATAGCATACACGTTTGTCAATAATGTCACCACCAAAACAAAGTAGGGAACTACTCGTACCCGCTGCGACCGAATATCGCAAGCTTGCTGCCCGAGCGTCGGATCTCGCCGACTGCCGTCAGCTTCGACTCTAGTGAAGTGTAATCCGAGTGTCGAGGCTGGCGAAGGTCCAACATGGCGACGTATCCGCTCTCGAATCCCAGAGCGACAGTGGAGTTGCTCAGGTATTCGTGCGCAAATAGCCCTCCCAGCTTATCGACATCCTACAATAGCGTTCGAGATGAAATAAATTGTTAGCAACCCAACGTGTGTGAGATCGAAGCAGAAAGCGTGTACCAGATACTCGTGCAGAGGCACCTGCAGTTGAGGCGACGGAACTCGAGAGTCTGCAACTTGAAAGTCACCTCCATCCGTGGTCCAGCTCAAGTGTGAGGCATCCGTGGGCGACCACCGAACGCTGCTCACAACGTCGTGCGCATTGAATTTCCCAATGACGACGGCAGATCTTGGGTCTCCGCCGTCCCGGAGATCCGTCACTACCACAGTCTCGTCGAAGCCTAGAAAGATGAAGTACGTAGATTTCGTTAGCATAAAAAAATCGCGAAAACGACTCCGAATTCACAACTTACCACCAGAAATCACGTGTGATGGCGTTGTGCGCGAGACTGCAAGCTCTCGAATTGCGTCCGAGTGCACGCTGCTAATGGGGTCTACGATAACAAATAAAAACGTTAGATCCTTTCCTTCAGCACTACCGAAATACAGTACGAGCTCCGATGCCTACCTTGCACCCTGCATGGCCCACCCACGGTGGTGTCACCTAACTGGATCAGCTGGATGTTATTTCCGATCGCGACAATGGCGGCTTGCGAGTCGATCCAATGGATGTCACGAACCTCCTGCAAAAAAGGAAGCAAGCATCGTTCATAGTATCAAAACAATGAACTACTGAGTCAATTCAGACAAACCAGCGACTGTTGCTGTACCTGTTCAACCTCGACGTGTGACGGCGAATGGGTTGTATCACTTGGGACCAGGAAGTTTGCCATGAAAATGCGGTTCTTTTCGCGATGTGGTCTCGGTGAATCGGTGACGATCTCCGTTCCCACGAGTAGAAGCCCGTCGTCGCGAAGAATCGGCTTTGAAAGAGCTGTACACACCAGACACATCTTTGTTAGTTGGTTCGTGGCAATAAAATAATGAAGCGGCTAGATATCCGTACGGAAAGGCGTGCCATCTTGACGGGTGCCGACGGTGACGTGGTGGCTTGGGCTCGCGAACCAAGAGTACGGCGGCATGTTCTCGGGCAGTATGGAGTTGGTGTCGATCGTGGGTTGGAAGTTGCTCAGCGTTAGCTCCTGGTCGAAGTTCGGGTGCGACTGGGCACCGGTAATGATTTCCCAAAAGAGGCTTTCGGCGTCATCTGGCGCTTCTGCTGGAGCTGCTTCCACTGGCGTTGAGTCCACGGTCGACGGCGGCGGCGGCGAGGCAGGCGAAGACGGGGAAGATGACATGGTCGACATGGAGCCAATTTGCGAATGAGAGCTGGAACAGTGGAGGACGATTGGGCCGACGTCTCCACTGGTTTGTTTGCATCAAGACGAGAGACTCAAAACTTTGGAGGTTTGGTAATGGTTGCCCCTGCACCAGGCTTACGTACAAGCCATTACTGCTGTGTAGGTAGTTAGTAATGGCTTGATGTGGTACCGACAAAATGACAAAGAGCTCAATTGACAAGATTCGATATCTTCTGCGCACAGAGCGAGGGTCGACATGGTCTAGGTAGACAAGTCTAGCGCAGCAAAAACAAACACGAAAATTTTGTTCAGTAGTGGTCACTGAAGTTCACCAATTTTTCCTCCAACTTGTATCCTACCCGGGGACTGTGAGCCCCCCTGACGCAATGATGCTTGTCTGCATACATGCAGCTTGCCTACGTACGTCCTCCAACGAGTCCTCTTGGAACGCACTGCCGCCCTCACTGTTGGTCGTGTCTTCGCTGTCCTGTGGGTCTACTCCACAATTGCATCTGTGCTACACCACTTCTCACTGCGAAATGACAACCGTGTCACCAGTTAAATAGATAGCTCAGAAGCCGCGAGCAGATGTCCTGCCGGCGGCGCGGGGGAAGCATAATGTCTGCGTCCGTGGGATCCACCTCCAGGTCACGAGAGCCCAAGCTCTGGCGCGCCTGCGCACCAAAGTAGCTAGATACAGGCGTCTCGTCGAGCGCGTTCGCGTCCCGGTCGGACGGGTAGCACTTCTTGACGCCGATCATGATGTTGTTCGCGAGCGTGCGTCCGTCGTAGCTTAGCGCCTTCTCGGCCTGTAGTCTCGTGTGGTAGCGCAGGTGCAGCCAGTTGCCGCCGCTGCTGCTCGAATAGTTGACAACCTCGCCGACCGACTGGAACTGGTGCAGGATGAAGGACTTGGCGCTCGACTGGAACCCAAACACGGTGACCCAGTACTGCTTGTCTTGGCCCCACTCGTCACTGTGCACGTTCGGGTAGTACGAGGCCCTCGCTGCAGCAGCACTGCGCCGTGCAGCCGCAGCCGCTGCCGCCTCGTCGTCGTGCACGCTGTGTGATTCGGCCGCAAAGCCCACCGGGTCCAGCAGCGACATCGTCGGTGGGGGCGGCACGTCCTCGTCCTGAGCGTTGCTGCCGTTAGCGGCGTCCTGAGAAGGGCCACCCTTGCGCCTGCGAGCGCCGAGGCTGTCCTGGTAGCTGCCACCGAAGCTGAACGGGGAATCCTCGGGCACCTCCACGCCCTGCTGCTTGGTGCGGTTCATGGACAGGCTCTCGGCGAACGTGAGGCGCGGCTTGGCCTTGGAGGACAGCACATCCGTCTCGGATCGGGTGCGGGGGGCGCTCTCCTTGGACTTATCGGCCTTGGGCGTGGACTGAAGCGCTGTGAGGAAAGACGGGAAGTATTCGTCGTCTTGTGCGGTGGCCAGGGGTCGACTGAGAGGACGCAGCAACAGTGCAAGAGTGAGAATGGGGTGGAAGAGGGGGATAGATGCGAGTAGCTGCGCGAGTTGGGCCGATGGGGAGCGGGCTTACCTTGCGGACGCCATCGTGGGCGAGGAGGTTTCGATCGATCGATGCACTCCAAACGTTTGAGTTTCGCGCCTGGAATTGTGCCACATCACGTTTACATAACGGATATGAAATACAGTATCCAACCCGAATAAAAGCCTGTGATTATTTTTAAGAGCAAGTCTAGAATTAGACGTTGTACCCGATTACAAGACCTGTGTACCTAAATTATAGCTGAACGCCACGACGAAGATGCCCAGCCAAGGACGTGGCCGTGGTGCACTCGGACGTCTTCCGCCACAAACTCAACGCCACACACGCTGCTGAAAATGCCGTTAGCACCACAGCGACGGCAGCATCCAGCTCCCCACGTAAGAACGCGCTCAACCTCTGAAAAGGTCAAGTTGAAGTGGTTTGTCACTAAAATTCCGCATAAAACCCCACCATTGTGACTTACAACGCCAAATTGCTGGAAGTGCGAACCGAAAGTTGCAGTAACAGTGTAGTCGGTAGCTGCTCAATGGACCTGAACACGGCGTCGCCTCTCAGCTACCAGGCGTGGGCTGCGTCACTGCGCGGCTGATCGTCGAGTCTCGCCCCTTCTCGTGCGTCGACGACTTGCTTCGCGTGAAAGGCATCGGTCCCGTCAAGTTGGCGGCCATCACTGCGCAGAGCCAAGTGCGCGTGGGTGGACGACGGACTGTCGACTGCAGTGAATCCAATGAAACTCCCACTAAAGTCGACCTCAATGCTGCGTCCAAGAGACAGCTGCAGCAGCTCAAGGGGGTGGGGCCGGCCTTGGCTCAACGGATCGTCGAGGCGAGGCCGTTCCATCGGACGGAGGACCTGCTGGCCGTGAAAGGCATCGGGGCAAAATCGTACGCGAAAATTCAAGCGGGGGCTCAAGTGAGAGGGAATTTACAAGATTACCAGAATGGGGGAGAAGAGGTTGAAGACGGTGTCGAGTGTAGCCAAGAGGGGGTGGAGCGAGATGCAAACTTTCACATTTGTCGGGAGATTGAGAGCGACGTGCGCGGAAATGTGTTTCCAACGTGGAATTGTGCTGAGCGTGGCAACCGGTCGCTCATCGTGGCGAGCTGGAATATCCGCAACATTTCAAGACGCAAGGAGATGGTTCTACTGGAGCGAATCGCGGACGTGCTGGACGAGTTCGATGTCGTGGCGCTGCAGGAAGTGAGGGACTTGATTGTGCTCAAGAGACTCAAGACGATGCTGTCTGGGTGGGACTACGTCGTGTCGGAGCCGGTGGGGCGCAAGACCCCGGGAACGAAGAAGCGCGTTGAGCGCTACGCTTTCTTCTACAGGCGGAGTGCCGTACAGCTTGTTCAGAAGTGCTCGCTCTTGGAAGTTGACAAGGAGGTGTTCAACCGACTACCGTGCGTCGCCACCTTTCGAGCGACGAAAGCGTCGGGATTGCCGCAGCTGGAGCTCGCGTTGATGAACGTTCACGTATCTTTTGGCGACAAAGAGGGCCGCCACACAGAAATCGTTCGACCGACTGGCAGAGGAGCTGAGCGAGAATTTTGGTGACCGGAGGAAAGTGGTGGTGTTAGGCGACTTCAACTTGTCGCCGCAGGACGTGCTGGGAAGTCTGGGGTCGCGCAAGATGGCCCTGATCCGCTCGCCGCTATCCACCACGGTTTTCGGAAAACTATACGACAACATTTGGCTTGATCGTGCAGACTTCACTTGCAACAGCAATAGCCCGGGTATAGAAGAAGAGCACGACTACCTCGTGGATAGCGGCGTCCTCCGCGTGGACTGGCGATACTACCCTCCTTCCAAGAGCAGTCGTGTTTCCGGGCAGAACCCGATGGACGCGATGCTCCCGCGACTGCAAACGTATATGTCTCGCGTTCAGTGCGGGTACGAACTCTCGGATCATTGTCCCGTGTGGGTTGCGTTCGCATCAACAAAGCGCAGCAAACAGAGACGGTAATGTCTAGAAACCCCTCCGTGACACAGTTCACTCCGTTTATACAGGCTGAGATTCATAAGCACTTTCTACCACCTAGCTACCAACTAACTACCACTACCTTCATCCACCTACAAAACCTTATTATCTCTGTCCGGGTACTCACTCACATTATCTCTGTCCGGGTACTCACTCGCCTGCCGCGATCTCGGAGCGCATCGTGACGGTCGTGTCGGACTTGATGACTTGGGTCATGCAGAATGGGCACACGTGCACCTTGGTCCAGTAGAGCTTGTTGTCCGGGCCGATGTCTGCGATTTTGTGCGATACTCGACAGGACTTGCACACGAAGCCCCCGCACAGCATGCAGTTGTATCCCTTGCGGACCGTCGGCGTCTTCTGACAGACCTTGCACTCGTTGGAGCTGAAACTTGATACCGAGTCGAAGCCGTTTTCCCTTCGCTCCCGAATTGCCCAACGCAGCTTCTTCATGTGCGCGGCGAAGAAAATGTTGATGCACGACTTGGACATGGAGACCAGCACCATGTGCGTGAAGAGAGCTCTCGCTCGCTCGAAGGGGATGGCGAACACCGCGCGCCCATGGATCTGCACAGTCTCCTTGTCGATCTGACGGAAGAAGAGGATGCCAGCGACTTGGCCCCTCGAGTGCGTTGACAGCGGAGGAGTCAGGTGCGGGAAGTCGATGGAGTGCAGCAGCTGGTAGCTCACTCGGTCTCCGTTGCTCAGCGTGGTGAAGCCCGTGGCCTCGAGGTAGATGTGGTCATAGCTCTTGAGGAAGGTCCGCATCACGGGCGGGTTCTCGGTCACTCGCCAGCGGATCGTGAGCGACGTGAACGGGTCCGCGTCCGTGACGTTGTCGATGAGCGCCAGCACGTTGCACTCCTCGATCTTGTCGTCGACGTACGCCGACTTGGTGCGGAAGACTTCGGTCGTGGGGCTCATGGCACCGTAGACGCCGTCCTCGATCGTGCCGTCCTTGAAGCCGATGGAGCGGATATCTGCCACGTCCAGCGACGTCAGCTCGTCGCTCTTGGTGCTGCTCATGCTCGCGCTCGTGTCGGACGTGGCGCGACGGAATCGTTTCGTAGCGCCGAAGCCACGCAGTCCGTACTTCTCGCGACGACGCAGGAACGTCTCGACCTGCTCGTCACGACGCACAAACTCCCACTGCTGCTCGGGGAGCACCCCGTTGTTGTCGAAGAGGAACTCCTCGAACTCCTCCACGTTGACGGCCACCAAGTCCTTGGCCAATTGCCGCAGGAGATCCTTCTCCTTCTGAGTCAGGTCCATCGGCGGGTACGGACTCGTGTTGGGCTCGCGCGCCGTGCGGTTGCGGAACTCTTTGAACTCCATGCCAATCGACGATCGATTGAGTCCCTACCTCTTCGGCGGGGAAGACTACTGTAATCTGTCACTTGCGCTCGGTGAATGTCGGAATGAGCCCTTGGCAAGGGCCTTGCGGCTCAACTGAGCCCGTCGGGGTCTGGAGAGGTGGGGGCAAGTCGCAATTGAAGGGATTTGCATAACGCCACCCGGTGCGTTGCTAGCGCTGCAAATGCGGCAACACCGAGCAGGAGCGTCAGTCAGTGCCGGTCACGAAAGCAAGGGACGGGAGTGGCAGACGTTTCGGCAATCGTGCGCTGGTGTGCACGGGCTTTCAGATTTGCAGGTCGACCCAGCTTCTTCGAGCCACAAGAGTCTTGACAAGACCTGTCTGCGGCTGGTGCCAGAGCAGGAGCCGAGTGTCGTGGCAAGTCAGAGAAGCGGCGGAGCGGCAAATGCGTTCTTGCCATGGTGCGTCGTGATCAACGCCGACAAAGCTGGCTACCCGTCCTTCCACGCGGCGGAGACCTTGGACTGACCTTGGACTGAACTTCACAAAGGGTGAATCATTATGTCTGGGTCTCTTCTGAAGAGTCTTCAATGGCAGACGCAAGTGGGGGTACTGTACGACTGAGTCTTGCCACGTGAGAGGGCACGAAGCAGCTCTACCGGTGATAGTAGAGTACCTGTACTACGCATACTGAGAGGGCTGAAAGCAGAGAATGGATAGGCTGGTGCACTTCAGTTTCGGGATTGCTTCCTGTAGAGCAGCGACCACGAGAGCCGGCCCCTTGGAAGTCCTGAGCGGTGACCGCTCATCAGCAATCTCGCCCGCGCGTGGCACTACGCCCCACCCGCCAAAAGCGCCACCGCGCAGTGCTTGCAGTCTAGTTTGTCGCGGAAAGGAACCAAGTACACCAACACACCGCGCAAGTTCATGTGTCAGACGTCTGAGCACTTTTAACTCAAGTTACGTTACTAGTTCTGTCTAACGCTAAGTGAGGCGGAATATCAACGGTGGAACTTGCGGTTCGCTCCCTGGAACTTTCACATACGTGTATTACAACGGAGGTTGAGAGCAATCTAGAGCTCCTGCTCATTTACGCCGTCAACGGTACTGCTCGGTTCCACGGATGCTGCCCCTGCCTCCTCGTCTTGCTTTCGTTTGCCATGGCGCTTCTGAAACCGGTACGCCCAGCCTTTGGAGAAGCCAGGGCGCTTCTCCGCCGGCAAGTCGGAAAAGCGCTCCTCCCAGAGGAGCTTGCCGCGGGTCATCAGCAACTTCTCCGTCATGGGCTCGGCCAGGCGGTTGAACTCGGCCAGGAGCGCCTGGTCGAACTCCTCCACCGCCGGGTCCGTGACCCTCTTGTTGCGGTAGTTGGTCTCGGACACCTTGAGTAGCGTGGCCTCCGACTTGAGGATCGTGTCAAGCGTTCGCTCCGACATGGGCTGGGGCAGGTCGAACTCTTTCGTGGCCCACTCACGCAGAGCTTGAAGCTTCAGACATTTTAGGGTGCCAGGTTGCTCGTGCGCCCTTTTGCAGAGCAACACCTTCTGCCCGAGCGTGAGGCGGATATACGTCTTCTTCTTGGCTGTTTGCGGCATCGGGGAACGTGGCGCACCGCCAGCACCAACAAGGCCCTGATCCGATTTCCCCCGGCTAATCGGAATGGTCTGGAATCCCGTTTGATTGGCTATTTGAAACCGGTACAGCGTACCTTAATTCTGATTCCGTGTTTTATAATAGGTAACGCTACCATTAGAGTTACCCAAAATTGTGGTACTGTCGAACCGTAACCACAATTTTGAACAGCTGTAGCTTACTTAAGTGCGTGTCAATTGGGCCGTGCCAATTTTGCTCATTTTAACCGCTGCGCTCGACGATTGCAATGGAGACTTGGGATGCCTCGTGTATTCCGCCGCTGGCCGGCAAAGTGGCGTGCGTCACGGGCGCCAACTCGGGCATCGGCTTCGTCACCGCGCTGGAGCTGGCTCGCAAGGAGGCGCACGTGGTGCTCGCCTGTCGCAATGCCAAGCGAGCCCAGAAGGCCGTGGACGCCATCAAAGCCAAACTGGAACCGAAACAGGCGAGCGTGGAGTTTTTGCTGCTGGATCTGAGCGACCTCAGCAGCGTTCGCGACTTTGCAGAGAAGTTCGAAGCCAAGTTCGACCGTCTGGATATTCTGGTGAACAACGGGGGCGTCCTGATGCCCTCCCCGACGCACACGCCGGACGGACTGGAGATGCATTTCGCTGTGAACCACCTGGGCCACTTCTATCTGACCAAGTTGCTCTTCGACCTCCTCAAACGCGGAGACGAGCCCTCGCGTGTCGTGAGTGTGAGCAGTGTATCGCACAAGTGGTCGACGATCGACCTGAATACGTTCGCCAGGTCCACGCCCAAGCGGGCGTACCAGAACGAGTACGGCATGACCAAGCTGGCCAATCTGCTGTTTACCTACGAGTTGCACCGACGCGTTGTTGCCGCCGACTTGACCGACAAAGTTATGGTAGTGGCTGCGCATCCGGGCATCACCACGTCGGATATCGTGCCCAAGGCGTTCGATACCTACCTGCCGTCGTGGTTGGCGGGATTCATGAAGAAACTGCTCGACATGCTTCACATTATGCAGCCCACTGAGCGTGGAGCGATCCCGTCTCTCTTCGCGGCAACTGACGCCTCAGTGGAGAGTGGAGACTACTTTGGCCCCGACGGATTCTTGGAAATTTGGGGCAAACACCCGGCCAAGACCGAGTCCAGCGCTGGAAGCCACTCGAGAGAGGTCGCCGCTGGGCTCTGGACGCTGAGTGAGGACCTTATCCGATGCAAATTCGAGGTGAGTAAGGGAGATAGCGACTGAGACTTGACTTCAGAACGCCGAATACCGGTAGTATCATTTCAACAAAGCACAACTTCAACTTTGGAGATAATGAAACCAAGTCAATTCTGGATAAGGATACTTAAACGGATCTTCCTATGAAGTCGAGGCTGCTAAGCTCAATACTTCTCCTTGACGGCGGCCGCGTAGAACAACTTGGCGTCCGCCACCTCCTGCTCCAGGTCCTCCTCCCAGATCCAGCGCATGCGCTTCTGCAGGTTCTCGGCGATCTTGTCCACGTCGTCCTCGTAGCCGGGCAGCTCGAAGTCGTAGAGCTGGCCGGCCTCGTGGCTCGTGGCCACCACCTTCTGCGTGCGGTACAGTCGCACCTTCTCGAAGGCCTGGAAGGCCGCCCTTAGCTCCGACGCATGCTGCACGTCGGCCAGCAGACACGACAGCACGTACGCGTCCTCGATGGCCATGGCCGCGCCTGACCCGTGGTTGGGCGTCGTGGCGTGGGCCGCATCGCCGATGACGAGCATGTTGCCGCGCGTGTAGGTGCGCGCCGGCAGGTGGTGGAACAGCGCCCAGATGTCCGTGTTCTCCATCATGGAGATGATGTCGCGCACGTGCGTGGAGAAGCCCGCAAAGTCCTTGGCCAGGTCCTCCTTGGTGGTGCCCACGACCCAGTTGGGGTCCTTCCACTCGTCCTTGCTGGCGAACGCCACCACGTTCATGACGTCGCCGTGCTGGATGGGGAACGTGAGCACGTGGCCGTGGTATCCGAAGTACATTTGGCTGTTGCGCGCCATCTCGTCGCCCAGCAGCGCGGCGGCCTTGTCCATCGGGATGAGGCCGCGGTAGACGTACTTGCCCGAGAAGACGGCGTTGGCGGCCGGGTCGTTCTCGCCCAGGACCACCTTGCGCGTGCGCGACTTGACGCCGTCGCAGCCCACCACGGCGCTGTGCACGGCCTCCGAGCCGTCCACGAACTTGAGCTTGACGTTGCCGTCGGCGAGCGTCTCGATGTCTTGCAGGCGCTTGCCGAACTTGGCGACGCCCTCGGGGATGAGTTTGACCATCTCGTCGAGGAAGTGGGCGCGGTGCACGTAGGCCGAGCCGGCGGGCGTCTCGACGCTGGTGATGAGCTCGCCGGCGCCTTCGTCCACGCCACTGCCCTGGGTGCCGACGCCCTTGCGGAAGTCGAACCACACGTTCTTCTTAGCCGTCGAGAGGTTGAAGGTGCCGACGCGGTCGAAGCCGCGCTTGACGTCGGGCGCCAGCAGCTCCATGGCCCGAGCTGCGTTTGCGGCGAGCGCGACGCCGGCGCCGATTTCGCCGAATGCCTTGGCCGACTCGTAGAGCGTGACGGGGATGTTGGCACGCACGAGACCGACGGCGAGGGTGGCTCCAGCGATGCCGCCGCCGACGATGGCGATGTCGAAGTCGCGTGACGAGTTCTGGACCATGGTGGGATGTGTGGAGAGAGAGGTGGTGGTGGTAGTGGTCTGGTGTTTGGGTGTTGCTTGAGACCACGCAAATGGGAGAATGAACTGCCGCCGATCCAACGCCGTTGCTGGCTGGCCGGTGATCCAGCCGGCGCGCGTTGTTCGTCATGGAGACAGGCCCGTCCCACCGAATCGTGCTGCAGGTGCTGGCTGGCCAGCTGACTAATGATTGCCCGCTTCGGTTTGCGAGCCAGGAGAGAGCCTTAGATTTGAACTGAAAATACTTTGAAATGAACTACGCCACTGAACAATGAAACCGACTCTTCGAAATAGAACTGAGCGCCTTACAATTGAATCATAAGACGCTACGAGTGAACTGTGAGGTTGGGATTCCTAGCCCGTCCGCATGCTGCTTAGTGCCATGCTCACAGCCGTGAATACAGCGATTCAAATCTTTCAACCACAGTGTCGAGCCTCGTTAGCAGAGCATATATTTGAAAAACGAAGTTGTTCAAGTTTTAGACATTTGCAGAGTACATCTCGTCACCGCCTGCATGCAGTCGTCGTAGTATCCAAAAAGCGAGGGTACCGTTCTTCGTTGAGTCTATAAATAAAGGTGCACTGAAGATATATTTGTAGTAATGAGCATCATTTTGGCCCACACAACCCAGTTTTCAGCATTTCCGGCACTTTCTCCCATTCCTGCATCTTAGGCTGTGGTGTCTACGTGCCACGTTCTACGTCGCCCAATGCCATTCGAGTACGAATGGCAGTCGACTCTCCAAATCCAAGGGACACTGGCGGCGGACCATGCAATCGATGCACTGCGCACTCTCAAGGTGTACACGAATCAACTACGACGGTGTACATCATGCTTGGACAACTACGATGACCATAAAATGCGATACCGAATGTGGCTTTGCCAGTCTTCCACCTGCTTCGAAAGTACGCAGGAATGCTCGTACTGGCTGAAGGTGATTTCTTGCTTCCGATTGGACACCCACTACTTTTTCGAGCAAGGACAGCACAGCAGTATGCTTAGTTCCCCCCGACAGCGGCCGCTTACGCGCGCAATGAAGGCAGAAGTAAGAACCATGATCGGCTCCTCGATGAAACCTGCACGAATTCGCAACCGATTAATAGATCTGTTCAACTTGAGGGCGGCGACGGTACCTGAGCTGAAGACAATTCAAAACTTCGTGTACAACTACAAGAACAGCGCTCTTTTCCACAACGATGTTGTAGCTGACGTGGTTGGTCTTGCTCGGGACTCCCGGTACACTGACGATATGGATGAGTCAGTAGCTTTCTCGTTCGGTTATAGTTTGGACGAAGATGGAAATCCTGTTCTGGGTGAAGGTACTGAGTCGATCCTTTCGTGCTGGCCTTTTCAACCAAACTTCTCTTGAAAAATCTCGATCGAGATCCAGATACGTTTGTTTTTCACATGGACGCTACGTTCAAGGTTACGAAGCGCAAGTTTCCTCTCTTCGTATGCGGCGTGTCAGACAAAGCGCGCTCGTTTCATCCCGTCGCTTTCTTCATTGTTTCGCAACGGACGGAAGCTCAGTATTCGGCAGCATTGGCAGCGATTTCAGAACAGTATCAGAGGGTGGTAGGCCGACCTGTGCGCATCAAGACATTCATGGCAGACGCGGAGGACGCTCAGTACAACGGATTTTCCAAGAAGATTTCTTCTATGATGGAGGTGTCCTATTTGATGTGTTTTTTTCACGTTGTGAAAAACGTGAAGGAAAAACTGAATAACTTGCCGGAGCAAGCTGTGTATATGGCGTACCGCTTCATTTACGAAATGCACTACGCGCACAGCGAGGAGGAGTACGAGGAGATCAAGGCACGCGCTCTAGAACGGTGGTCCGAATTCGACAGTTTGAGCAACTTTGGTACGTACTTCAAAGCTCAATGGCTCGAATCAAGGTACAAGAACTGGCAATGCTACCACACTCCGTCCGGGTTCGCCAAGACAAACAATCCTGCAGAGACCTTCAACAAACTAATCAAGCGTGACTACAGCCTGCACACCCGCCTAAAAGTTGGAGAGCTTGTTCAGAAGTTATTGTTGCTGTGCAAGCACCAGTCGATTACTGTTCAGCCATTCTTGGTGAAATCACGACCGAACAAAGAATTGGTGATCCGGGCGAAGAAATTGTATAATACGCCGGTGTTGCAGGTATTCGAGCGTAGGCTGGATGTTCGCTTTTTGATAGGCCAGCTCGATAGTTTGGATGATCTGCTGGTGGTTAGGAGCTACAAGGACTCTGCAGATTATGCAGAAGCGAAGGAGAAAGGCAAAGTGAACGAAAGGCGAATGGAGCGGTTGGGGCAGCCAGTTTCGGGGTGGGTTGTCAACGTCACCACTTGCTTCTGCCCGTGTAGAGCTTACTTCAAGTATGCACACTGTGTGCATCTGCTTGCGGCTCTAAAGACACGAAGTCGCAGCATTCCGGGTTGGAAAGATACTAGGAAGTTTGCATATGGAGGCGACAAAACTTCTACTCAGTCTACTGTCGGATCCAGTGGTCCAACTGGAGGCGATCGAGGTGGACGAGGCGGCGGTGCACGAGGTGGTCGTGGAGTTGGTAGAGGTGGACGAGGACGCGGTGCTCGCGGAGGTCGTAGCAGTCAGCGAGGACGTAGTGGCCGTGGAGGCCGCGGGGGTGCTGCCGTAACTCAGGACTACGGTGGCCGACCGGCGATAGTTGGCCATGCACTTTCATTTGATTAGATTTCCATTGAGGTTGTAGGGTATTCATTCGTTTACGATAGCCTTTCATCATTTTCTACAATGTACACTGGTCATCTCTAGAGTCTGAAGCCTTAAGTATGTAAGTTGACGCTGTGAGCGTTTCTAGCACTACTCATAGTCCATGCACAATCCGGGGTACTCCTATGACGCTTGTAAAATATGAATTGGAGCGTGATTATATTAATCAGTCGTTGTTATGGGTATTTCATCGATATGGTCATATTGCCTTTGGTAGACCTGCCTTACTTCGACACATCACCGTCTTGGCAGCAACAGAGCTACTGCATTGTCGATATTGATGTCAGGGTACCTAACAGTAGCGTTGAACCAAATTCAGGATGCGAATTCAATTTGGGTTGCGAATTCAATTCGGCAATGTGACGGCGATCTTGCAGTATATTGTTTGACAGAGTAACAGCTGAAGAGCACATACATAATCATAGCAAAAAAGATCTGCCGTAGCATCAAAACCCACTTCGGGGTACCGTTTGGAGTGATAAAAGTATCTTATACATCGTAATAGATCTTGCATTAGCATCGAACCCGTGTAGAAATGTGGATTTATTTAACTGACTAGCACTAGATGGTATTTGCTTGCTTGTATATACTCACACGAGGCATAGCGTGCGTGTATATTCTAACACGAGGCATAGAAGTCTTTTGAGGTGGGAAGGTAGATCATCTTAGAGGAAGCTGTTTCTTGTTAAGGTTGTAGGTAACATTAAGTGATATCTTTCAAACAATAAAGAAACTGATGGAAACCGTATTGTAAATAAGCAGTGCATTCATAAGTATCTATCCAGCATCAATTACTCTCCTAGATCAACTTTCCTTAGCTGACGCCTTCTTGAAGCTTCTAGCATGCGCAATACTTGCTTTGCGCTTCTTGCCCTTACGTCGGCTACAGGCTCCAGCTCTGCTCCTCTTTGCGAACACGGGATTTTCCGCCATCACTTGCGCAGTAAATGCTTCAATTTCCTCTTGTATCCGCTCATGCTGCAGCACCCGACCCTCCATGTGGCAAAAAGCTCCCAGCACGCGAACCCAAGCCGTGTGTGAGCCTTTTCGATTTCCGGTATTAGCCTGGGTTGCGTAGGTATACGCGTGCAGTTTATCCCTTCTCAAGATAAACACGTAGCCATCAATTAGTCCCCAGCGCTGAGGCGGTGGCGTTCCTTTTGTGTATCCCAGTAGTACCGAGTGGTAAATGAGAGGAGAAATGTAAACCACGTCACCAGGTCTCTGGACGACCACGACAGTATCTTCGTGCACCAGCATGCGATCAAAATCCTTGGCATCAGAACCGAACGAAAATGCTTTGGTAGCGTTGAATGTCCTAAACGCAACCCAGATCTTGAAAGTCCGCTGCAGACCCGGAGGAATATATGATAAAACACGTCCATGGTCAAGATGTCCTGGGCTCTGTCGATTTCCGGCTTGCAACCAACACTCCCGTCTGAAAGGATATCCTTGCGTGATGTCAAGATGGAATGCGTCCTTGTAAACGTTCAAATCCCAGTTGCATTGATTTGGATATGCAGGCTCCTGACGCAATTGACTTGCGTTAACTCTCGTGCGTACAAGCGCCGGAACGTCGCTCGTCCGGAAAGCCTCATACAGATGATCTGGTGTCGAAGGCACATCGTTGCCATTCTGGTCCCGAACCAAGACATTGTGTGCCTTTCGATACACCAGCAGAGGATGCTCCGTATTGACAGCTTCGTGGAAGCTGAAACCGCCAACGATGTAAAGAGCTGTACATTGCTCCAATTTGTCAGCGATAGCTTCACGTCCAAACTCTAGACACCCGAGATCTCCCTCCATAACCAGCGTTTGCAACTTCTTGATATTCATTATTGCTACATCACAAGCATCACACATTAAAATGTTAGCTCATTTCGACGATACAAGCGTGAAAGAGCGATAACTTACTTTAAGATACTCGAGCTGTGCGTGGCGAGCCCCCTGAGAGGCTTTTAACGTGGAGTCTGAAGCTCGCGTGCTGTGTCAACTGCACTACTTGTATGACGAACCGCTCTGGGCGTCTTCGCCCGCTCAACCGAGGACGGGCGTGTGGCTTGGTCGGGGTAGACGGTTGGAGACTACAGCGCCTCTTCCGCACGCTATCGCGTCCCGAAGGATGCGCTGTCTGCACCGTGATATAGGTCCTTGGGGTAAGTGTCCGAGCGTTGGGAGTCTCCGGCCGCACGAGTCTCCGGCCGCACGTGTTCTGCGGAGCTAACGACGGAGGTGTGGCACGCCGCCTTCGCCGGGCTCTCAGGAACTTGTTCGCACTTTCCGTTTCTATTTTTGTGAGGAATATGCTCTGAACCAACCCAATTCCAGATGGATTCACCAAATGGTACAGAGAGCCTGTCCGCAGCCTATCCCTTCGTTTGCTCAATAAGGTTGTCAGTTCATTTCTAAGAAAACGTTGTTCACGATTAAGGTTTTCTCCTCGCGAGCCAGGATTGCTTGGGAGCTCGCACAGCTAGCGAGATCGTTGAGTCCATGGTGTGTGTGTTGGAAACCGGTAGTGGATGGTTTCCGTTTGGCACACTTGCTTTCTTTCTTGCATGCACCCCTTGCACCGAGAGATTGCTCGTCGCAGTTTGCGGGCCATGATGCGGAATGAACATTCCCGGTGCTGCATGGTACATGTTGCAAACTTTAGGGTCTGTCCCATCCTGGGACCCCCATGCAGCCAGGGCAACGGACAGACGGAGGGAAGTGCCCTCCGCTTGAAAGCAGTCTACCGGTAGTCTGGCCTCGACGCGAGACTGTCTCCTGCAGCCTTCTGAACTTGTGCAACCATTTCACGATTGCCAAGCTACCTTCACCAGCGGCCAAATTCATTGCACCGTGCGACCACAACCCAGAAACTTGTCTACATCATGTAGTACATGTACATCAGCGCGCAGCTTCGCGTGGCACCACCAGCACGTTATATAATATATATATATCCTACTTACAGTAAAGAAAAACCTCCGGGTTTGTGTGGATCCGAACCACACACTTCGGGGTGTCAGAACTTCTGACTCAGAAGGCTGCAGGAGACAGTCTCGCGTCGAGGCCAGACTACCGGTAGACTGCTTTCAAGCGGAGGGCACTTCCCTCCGTCTGTCCGTTGCCCTGGCTGCATGGGGGTCCCAGGATGGGACAGACCCTAAAGTTTGCAACATGTACCATGCAGCACCGGGAATGTTCATTCCGCATCATGGCCCGCAAACTGCGACGAGCAATCTCTCGGTGCAAGGGGTGCATGCAAGAAAGAAAGCAAGTGTGCCAAACGGAAACCATCCACTACCGGTTTCCAACACACACACACCATGGACTCAACGATCTCGCTAGCTGTGCGAGCTCCCAAGCAATCCTGGCTCGCAAACCGAAGCGGGCAATCATTAGTCAGCTGGCCAGCCAGCACCTGCAGCACGATTCGGTGGGACGGGCCTGTCTCCATGACGAACAACGCGCGCCGGCTGGATCACCGGCCAGCCAGCAACGGCGTTGGATCGGCGGCAGTTCATTCTCCCATTTGCGTGGTCTCAAGCAACACCCAAACACCAGACCACTACCACCACCACCTCTCTCTCCACACATCCCACCATGGTCCAGAACTCGTCACGCGACTTCGACATCGCCATCGTCGGCGGCGGCATCGCTGGAGCCACCCTCGCCGTCGGTCTCGTGCGTGCCAACATCCCCGTCACGCTCTACGAGTCGGCCAAGGCATTCGGCGAAATCGGCGCCGGCGTCGCGCTCGCCGCAAACGCAGCTCGGGCCATGGAGCTGCTGGCGCCCGACGTCAAGCGCGGCTTCGACCGCGTCGGCACCTTCAACCTCTCGACGGCTAAGAAGAACGTGTGGTTCGACTTCCGCAAGGGCGTCGGCACCCAGGGCAGTGGCGTGGACGAAGGCGCCGGCGAGCTCATCACCAGCGTCGAGACGCCCGCCGGCTCGGCCTACGTGCACCGCGCCCACTTCCTCGACGAGATGGTCAAACTCATCCCCGAGGGCGTCGCCAAGTTCGGCAAGCGCCTGCAAGACATCGAGACGCTCGCCGACGGCAACGTCAAGCTCAAGTTCGTGGACGGCTCGGAGGCCGTGCACAGCGCCGTGGTGGGCTGCGACGGCGTCAAGTCGCGCACGCGCAAGGTGGTCCTGGGCGAGAACGACCCGGCCGCCAACGCCGTCTTCTCGGGCAAGTACGTCTACCGCGGCCTCATCCCGATGGACAAGGCCGCCGCGCTGCTGGGCGACGAGATGGCGCGCAACAGCCAAATGTACTTCGGATACCACGGCCACGTGCTCACGTTCCCCATCCAGCACGGCGACGTCATGAACGTGGTGGCGTTCGCCAGCAAGGACGAGTGGAAGGACCCCAACTGGGTCGTGGGCACCACCAAGGAGGACCTGGCCAAGGACTTTGCGGGCTTCTCCACGCACGTGCGCGACATCATCTCCATGATGGAGAACACGGACATCTGGGCGCTGTTCCACCACCTGCCGGCGCGCACCTACACGCGCGGCAACATGCTCGTCATCGGCGATGCGGCCCACGCCACGACGCCCAACCACGGGTCAGGCGCGGCCATGGCCATCGAGGACGCGTACGTGCTGTCGTGTCTGCTGGCCGACGTGCAGCATGCGTCGGAGCTAAGGGCGGCCTTCCAGGCCTTCGAGAAGGTGCGACTGTACCGCACGCAGAAGGTGGTGGCCACGAGCCACGAGGCCGGCCAGCTCTACGACTTCGAGCTGCCCGGCTACGAGGACGACGTGGACAAGATCGCCGAGAACCTGCAGAAGCGCATGCGCTGGATCTGGGAGGAGGACCTGGAGCAGGAGGTGGCGGACGCCAAGTTGTTCTACGCGGCCGCCGTCAAGGAGAAGTATTGAGCTTAGCAGCCTCGACTTCATAGGAAGATCCGTTTAAGTATCCTTATCCAGAATTGACTTGGTTTCATTATCTCCAAAGTTGAAGTTGTGCTTTGTTGAAATGATACTACCGGTATTCGGCGTTCTGAAGTCAAGTCTCAGTCGCTATCTCCCTTACTCACCTCGAATTTGCATCGGATAAGGTCCTCACTCAGCGTCCAGAGCCCAGCGGCGACCTCTCTCGAGTGGCTTCCAGCGCTGGACTCGGTCTTGGCCGGGTGTTTGCCCCAAATTTCCAAGAATCCGTCGGGGCCAAAGTAGTCTCCACTCTCCACTGAGGCGTCAGTTGCCGCGAAGAGAGACGGGATCGCTCCACGCTCAGTGGGCTGCATAATGTGAAGCATGTCGAGCAGTTTCTTCATGAATCCCGCCAACCACGACGGCAGGTAGGTATCGAACGCCTTGGGCACGATATCCGACGTGGTGATGCCCGGATGCGCAGCCACTACCATAACTTTGTCGGTCAAGTCGGCGGCAACAACGCGTCGGTGCAACTCGTAGGTAAACAGCAGATTGGCCAGCTTGGTCATGCCGTACTCGTCCTGGTACGCCCGCTTGGGCGTGGACCTGGCGAACGTATTCAGGTCGATCGTCGACCACTTGTGCGATACACTGCTCACACTCACGACACGCGAGGGCTCGTCTCCGCGTTTGAGGAGGTCGAAGAGCAACCTGGTCAGATACATGTAGAAGTGACCCGGGCACGTTGAAGTGGGGATGTTGGACGAATGTTGGGTTAACATTGACCCCTTTGTCACATGTCGTCTCAATGTCGCACCAATAATGGCTACCTTCATGCAACATCCCACACAGCGTAGCCTTGGGCCAGCCACATACAAGATCGTCGCCGGCCCGTAACTGAAAGAGCTACTCGACACCCCTCCGCCACCATGATGCAAGCTCCGGTGATGGTTCTCAGTACGTGTGCTTCATCCCCTCTCTATGCATCCCCCTCCTCCCTCTAACCTCCGTTCTTCCGTCTTGACCCACGCAGACACCAACACGAAGCGCGAGACGGGTCGCACCGCGCAGCTGGGCAACATCGAGGCCGCCAAGGCCGTGTCCGACATCGTGCGCACGACGCTGGGCCCGCGCTCGATGCTCAAGATGCTGCTGGACCCGATGGGCGGCATCGTCATGACCAACGACGGCAACGCCATCCTGCGCGAGGTGGACGTGGCCCACCCGGCGGCCAAGAGCATGATCGAGCTGAGCCGCGCGCAGGACGAGGAGGTGGGCGACGGCACCACGTCCGTCATCATCCTGGCGGGCGAGCTGCTGGTCGTGGCCGAGCCCTTCCTGTCGCACCAGGTGCACCCGACGGTGATCATCCGCGGTTTTAACCGCGCGCTCAACGCGTCCATCGAGATCGCCAAGACGCTGGCGCGCTCCATCGACATCGAGAACAAGGAGGACATGCGCAACCTCGTGCAGTCGTCCATCGGCACCAAGTTCTCCCCGCGCGTGGGCAACCTCGTGAGCGACCTGGCGCTGGACGCCGTGCTTACGGTCGTGCGCACCACGGCCTCGGGCCGCAAGGAGGTGGACGTCAAGCGCTACGCCAAGGTGGAGAAGATCCCCGGCGGCGAGCTCGAAGACAGCCGCGTGCTCAAGGGCGTCATGTTCAACAAGGACGTGACCCACTCCAAGATGCGCCGCCGCATCGAGAACCCGCGCGTGCTGCTGCTCGACTGCCCGCTCGAGTACAAGAAGGGCGAGAGCCAGACGAACGTCGAGCTGACCAACGACCAGGACTGGAACACGCTGCTGCGCCTCGAGGAGGAGTACATCGAGAACCTGTGCGCGCAGGTCGTGGCCATGAAGCCCGACGTCGTCATCACGGAGAAGGGCGTGTCCGACCTGGCCCAGCACTACTTCGTCAAGGCCGGCATCACGGCCTTCCGCCGCCTGCGCAAGACGGACAACAACCGCGTGGCGCGCGCCACGGGCGCCACCATCGTGAGCCGCGCGGACGAGATCCAGGAGGCCGACATCGGCACCAAGTGCGGCCTCTTCGAGGTGCGCAAGCTCGGCGACGAGTACTTTGCGTTCTTCGAGGAGTGCAAGGACCCGGGCGCCTGCAGCATCCTGCTGCGCGGCGGAAGCAAGGACGTGCTGAACGAGATCGAGCGCAACCTCCAGGACGCCATGCAGGTGGCGCGCAACGTCGTGTTCGAGCCGCTGCTGCTGCCCGGCGGCGGCGCCACGGAGATGCGTCTCGCTCACGAGCTCAAGAAGCGCGCGGACGAGATCGAGGGCGTGGAGCAGTTCCCGTTCCGGGCAGTGGGCGAGGCGCTCGAGGTCATCCCGCGCACGCTGCTGCAGAACTGCGGCGCCGACGTGGTGCGCGTCATGACGTCGCTGCGCGCCAAGCAGGCCGAGACGGACGAGTCGTACGGCGTGGACGGCGTGACCGGCAAGGTGACGCCGTCGGAGCAGCTGGGCGTGTGGGAGCCCTTCCAGGTCAAGACGCAGTCCATCAAGACAGCCGTGGAGGCTGCGTGCATGCTGCTGCGCATCGACGACATTGTGTCTGGCCTGGCCAAGAAGAAGAACTAGGCGTCAGGTGATCTTCATAGCGCAACGAGCGTGATTCGCAATGGATATTAATATAGTTTTAGCCCCGATCGTGCTTTGAAGGGCTGGAGATCGATCCGTAAAAGGTCGCTGGATCGGCAGTTTGTGTTCCTGCTGCGAGTCATGGCGCTGGATCGCGAGCTGCGGCGGTTGCTCGAGTACGCGCGGCAGCCGGAGACTGACAATTCCTCGTCGAAAGATGGGAATCCTTCGAGACCGACTGCGCGTGGCGTTCTGGACCGTATCATCGGCCTCCACCGGCAGACGTGCGTGCCGTCCATGGGTGTGAGTGCTGACATGAATCTGCCGGAGCTGTTGGTCTTGACTGCAGAGGCTGCGATCTTTCAGCGAGATTTCGAGACCGCATCCGAGAGCGTCGAGTGGTTTTTCAGCGAGTGTCAACTAAAGAACCAGGTACGACCCACGACCAAGTAGGTCTGGAGTGGATCGATGCACTTGAAAGCATCCTACCAACAAGTCTGTTGTTGTGTGTAGTTTTACTGCCGAGCGCAGTTCGTTCGCGCGCATTGCGGGTCTCACGACGCGCAGTCGGATACGGGAGTGACGAAGCTGAAGAAGGTGCTCAACGCCGTCCACTTCATTCTGGCGGTCATCCCGATCGCCACCGACAGCCGCAAGCGCCCGACGTACGACTTCCTCGTCTACAATGCGTCCGTGACGTACTGGCAGATCGCGCGCCGGCTCATGAAGCAGTCCACGTTCCAGTTCCTCGTGCCGTCGCTGACGAAGATCATCGACGCTCTCAAGTTGACGGCAGAAGCGGATGTGGCGTGGCTGCTGCGACTCCAGATCGCTCTCGTGTACGCTCAAGTGGACGCCAATCAACCAGCAAACGCCGCCAAGACTATCAACGACGTAGTCGACGTACAAATCGCCCCTCGCCTCGCTGACCCCTCGAAGACTGCGGACGAGGCATTCAAGGCCTTGTACGAAGAAGCGTTGCGGATCCAAGTCCACGTCGGGTCGTTCAAGGACCCAGAGTGCCAGAAGATCGTGCCGAATGTCAAGCGACTGCTCCCTCCGACCAGCAAGCGGTCGTCTCTGCTGGTGAAGCTGCAGTGTGTCAAGTCCGGGAATCTCACGGGGACGCTAGAGGCCGCGTACGTTGAAATCTTCCAGGAAGCGACGGGCTTTCTCGCTTTTGCGCCTGAGACGCAGTTAGATGAAGTGAAAACGTTCGCGGCGTCGCTCGAACCGCGCGCGCTGGAGGCTATCGACGCTGAAGTGATCGTGGAGACGGCGATCCATGCCGCCTTCAACAACACGTTGGCGATCGCAGCAGCGTGTGATGTCATTCTGCAACGCAAAGGCAAGAACATGCCGCCGAAGATCCGGGTATTGTACCAGGTGCTGGGTGCGATACTGCTGATCGTACTGCCCTCCAGGCACACCGGCAACAAGGTGAGCTCACGACAACGTCAAGCGACGCAGCTCGCTCGTCGCGTAGAGGGGATGAAGGCGTTTGAGCGCGCGCTCTTAGCCAGCAAGCGCCAACAGGACCCGCAGCTGGTTGAGAGGGTGTGCATCTACGCCTGGAACTTGTCGCTCCCACTGCTTCAGCCTCACTTGCGCAACAACTTGGCGCGCGTGCTGGGTCTTTCGTCCTCTGTACTGGAGGAACTGGACTCGCTGCTGCTTGGATTCCGCGCCAGATTGTACCTCGAGGTTGCGAAGCTCGAAGTGGCGTCAGATTTCCTGGCCAAAGCGAACTCGAACGTCAGCAAGGCGCTTACACTGGACTATGGGACGATCACTCGTCCCAACGATGCGACTGCGATGACTGTCGAGCTGCTCAGTGCGCATGAGGACTGGATCGCTCGGCCAGTCGACACGCACTTGCTTCCCATCAAGCAGAAACTGGATCTGAAATTGGGGACCGGCAGTTCGTCCTCGAAATCTAGTGAAGTGTTGGCCATGCTGGAGCAGGTCAAAGACGCCAAAGACCCTCAGCAGCAGCGAGCCACTCTAGAGCGCGCCATTGACGTGATGACGGAGATCAGTAGGTCAGCAGAGGAGTCTCCTGCTGTTGCAGACCACGTCCGACTCTGGAGTGAGATTGCATCTCTCTCGTGGAACGGATTGCACGATGGCGAGCTGGCTCAGAGAGCGGTGGAAAGTGCTCTATCGGTATACTTCGCAACGTCTGAGGCGGGGGACGTTGTGGCCTCGAAGAGCATTTCTGGGGAGAAGAGCTTGATGATCCTCGAGGTGGACATGCGTCTGCTGCTAGTCGAGATTCTTGCAACAGGGCTTAAAGACGAGGCGACCAAAGTTGACAACGCACGTCGTCAAGCGGAATCTACCGGGAATCGGATGGAGTCGCAGGGTGTTGAACGGAAAGCCGGTGGGAGGAGAAGGTCGAGCATTAATCTCTCAGCTTTGGTGTTGTTGGGCAAGGAGGCGTACGTGCTTGGAATCCAGCGGCCTCATGCCGAAGCATCGTCAACGTCACCGACGGATCCACCAACCGAGGGTGTAGAGCTGGACGAAGACGCAATTCTACTAGCGCGACAAAGCAAGCTGGAGAGTGAAGTGCACGCTGTCAAGAGTGAGATCCTCAAGCACCTGGCCAGGGCCTTGAAGGCAGCGACGAAGATCGGCTGGACGTTTGTGCTGGAGAACACGTGCATCTACCTGTGGAACTATCACTTCCACGTCTTCCGCCTGGTGCTGGAGTCCTCTCAGCTGGAATCCTTTGACCCGCAGTGGATTCTACCGGAGTGTGTCAGCGCGTTTGAAGCCGTTTACGCAGCGCTAGAAGCTGCAGCGACTGCAGTTGATAGCGATCTTCTTGCCTGTGTTGGACTTGGTCTATCAAGTATCTACGAGAAGACTGCTCGACTGGATAAAGCTCTCGCAATCGCCGATACATTCTTGAAGCGGAGGTCCAGCCACCAGAGCAGTGTGGGGGTGCTGCACCTGAAAAGATTCGCGGAGGTGAAGTCGAGAGTCCAGGTTGCTCAGAATGCTAAAGAGATTGTGCCTACAGACTCCAGCACAGCCCAACTCAAGGCAGTCGCGTATCTGGAAGCGATGGAGACTGTATTCCGACAAATGCTGCTCCCGGCAGCGCAACAGCCTCAACTGATGGAGAAAGCCCAAGGATTGTACCAAAAAGCCGTCGGGATATGGCAAGCGAGCGCTCCTGAGATTTTCAACGCCTTTATGAGCGATGAACTAGAGCGAGTGCTGGAAGAAGAGCAGCAACTGCTGGAACTTTACGTCGAGATTTGGGTCCGCGTAGGCTGCGGCGCCTTCCGTCTCCACGGTACCAAGTACACCATCGAGTGCGCGGACCAGGCGTTGCTACCGCTTAAGTCGGGGGAAGGCAAGAAGGCCCGGCAGATGACGCAGCTTCTTGTCGTCGGGAGCACCTGGAAGTGGTTTGCGCTGGCTGAACTGCTCTACGGACGCGCGATACTGGCGCTAACCCAAGGCGATTCTCCGGCGCAGAAGCTGCTGCTCGCCTCGCTCTCCCACCTCGTGCGCGCGATCGAGTACGGTCTTCGTGGGAACGTCTCCACGCTAGTCATTCAGGCGTGTCAGGTGATCTGGAACGCGACGATATCGGCTATGAACCGAGGCAACACCGCAGACAACGACGAAGCGGAAGAAGAAAGCTTCCTTGACCGTGTGGTGGAGTTCTTGAGGAAGACTTTGCGGTATCTTGACCAGGTTATCGCCTCCCCCGAAACCGACCTATCCTGTTACGGCGAAATGGTCTTGCTAACGCTCGCAGTGTGCGAGACGGCCAACAAATGGACGGATCAGTTCGAGATCTGTGACGCGGTGTTGAAAGCCTTCGGACCAACCTCCCACCGAGCTCCTCTTCCTAGCGAGATCATGAAGGAGATCCAAACCGCGTCTGCGATATCTGGAGCGCATCTAGGGAAGCCAAGCGCGATGCCGAAAACCGGAGGCAGCTCCAAGACCCCAGAGCAACTCAGAGAATCCCTTGTTCAAGCTCAAATCTTACGTAAAGTGGCCTTTTCGTCTTGGAAGGACCCACCTGCGCAACTTAAGGCGTTATCCAACGCGTACGTGGAGCTGGACGGGCAGCTGGAAGAGCAGGCGCTGGTGCTCGTGGATATCGCCGAGTGGTTGTTCACCAACCGCCTCCCGTCTCAAAATGCCGACGCGTATCTGGAATGCGCGACCGCCACGCTGATGAATTGTCAGAGGCAGAAACTCATCGCCTCGCAAATGGCTGCGTCCCGAAAGGCGTCGATGTCCGTGGGTTCACGTCCCAAGTCGAGCGTGGTCTACTCGCCGTTGTGGTTTGCCGAGAAGCAGCTTCGCATCTTCGTGATGCAAGGAAAACTGGCCAAAACATTCACCGAGCGCTCGAAATATTTACGTTTGGCTCGGATCGAAGTGGAGAAAGCGTGGGAACACATCCTCGTAGTGGCAAATGAAGTTGAATCCCAAGCTGCGTTCGATGCGGACCCCTCCAACAAGGCGAACAATGTGGAGTATGACGAGTGGAAGAAGGATAAAGCGCCGAAGTACTCGAAGCCGACGTCCGAGCGTGATTGGATTCACTTCTTCCTAGACCACGACGAAAGCGCTGCTCATCGCTTCCAGTCTCCATGGGCTAAGGCGCTTCAGTCGGTGCAGTCGCCGACTTCCGCCCACATAACTCAGCCAGTTCTCACGCTAGCATACATTGAAGAACTGGTGACGATGCTGCGTGACGGAGGGCTTCAATACGGCGCTATGACCCCCGCATTTTGTCTTTACGTCGTGGTGTTCCACACTTACATCCCGCACCGAACGCACATCGCGCAGATCTGGCTGGAATTGTTGCAGTTCGAGCTCATGGAGCGCTTGAATTTGAGCAAATTTTCGTTGCCTCTGCAGAGCGCGCTCGACATGATTCAGACTCATGGCGAGTCGCTGATGAGGGAAATTCAGGACGCAGAGGCGTCTAAAACACTTCCCGATACTGACCTCGCCTCGAGGAAGCGGCTTGTGCTGCACAGTGACCGTCTGGAGACGCGGGCCAAAGCTGTGGAGTCTGTCAAGATGCTGCTCCAGTTCGGGTTTGTTCGCCAGGCGAAGATGCTGCTCGAGATTTTGCGCTACTCGACCGATGATGGAGATGGCAATGGGAATAATGCTGCTCCCACTGAAGCGCTGAGTGAGTGTGAGCTTCTGTCGAGCCTTGTCTTCGAGATTGAAGGTCAACGTGAGTGGGCGTTGGCTCGGATGACTAGCGCGCTCGAGTGTCCACAGCTCGATCTCTGTCGTTTCTTAGAGTGGACACTCCGAAGCTGCAAGCTGGACCGCAACCTCGCTCAGTCTCTGTGGGCCTTACAAGAAGCTGAGAAGAAGACAGCTAAGACGATAGTGACTGCTGTACGGCGTCCCGCCGTGCAAACACAAAGTACTTTGACCAGAGCTCTCAACTCGTCAGGCACTGCAGCCTCCAGTCCGCCAGATATCTCAGCGGTGTCTTTATTGGCTCGAGTCATCTTCAAGCAAGCGACGATTTCGCTCAAGGTATCCGCTGGGTCCAATGGCTCTGGTGTTATGACGCACTTATTGGAGAGCAAACGGGCGTTCGAGAGGAGCGTGCGGGTGTTGAAACTCGTCGAAGCCGACTACGCCTGCACTCAGCTGATGCTGAAGTATGTTCGGGCCTTACGCTCCTATGAGCAAACCCATGGGGCTGCGCAGCTATCTGACGCCAAGTTGGATCGTAAAGACATCGTTCAAGATGTAGTGGCGTTGATGGAGAGGATTTCGTCCAAGAACTTCCGCTACTCTGGCACTGAAGCGCTTCAGACGGACGCAAACCAGCGAGAAGCGCTTGTGAATCCCTTGGAATTGGACCTTTCAATGACAAAACTGCAGCTCGCGCGACTGCTTATGGCGCCCGAGCTGTCTGCTGTAGCTATTCAAGAGAAGGAGATGACGTGGTACCGCTACTTCGAAGACAGCCAGCGCAACATAGTGGAGAAGTGGCTGAACGCCACCGGGTCAATGGCGAAGAAGAGCTTCTCATCGGAACTTCCACGCGCGATGACGCTGATCACTTCGGCGATAGACAAGCTCCGTGACAACCCGACGCTGGACATCCAGCACGCGATAGCTCAAGTGATCCGCCTTCAGTGCCAGCGACTCGCACTCTTGCATGGCTCCGATCGACAGACAGCGGATGCGATCCAGCATCGCTTGTGGACGCGCTACACCTCGTCCGACTCGCCTAACGTGACGTGGGTGTGCTGTCACGGAGCGCGAGCTGAGCTGGCTGTTGCTGCTGCCGACGCTGCTGCTACGACCCAAAGCCAACCTCAGACCCAAACTCAAGCTCAAGCCCAGGACGAGAACGACGACCAAGATGAAGAGGAAGAGGAGGAAGGGCTGGATCAAGCCCGCTTCGACGACATGCTGGCTGCCCGAGCCGCTCAGATACAGACGTACCAGGTCGTTGCGTTCGAGAAGCAGTGCGCAGAGCTGCTGAGGCTTTGCTCGAATGAACTGATCCAGCTTTTGGGCTGTCGGCATCCTTTTGACTGCGCCAAGAACGTGCTCAAGCACCAGAGCGCGGAGGTGATTGAGGTGGCGAATAATCTGTTCGAAAAGTGCGTCTCGGAGTCGAACGTGCAGCGGCTGCACTTGCGACGGATGAAGGGGCTGCAGAAGACCCACACCAGCGCTGCAGCACACAGCCTCCCGTTCCAACTCTCGCAGCTCTATCTGAACCAGCAGTCGGAGTCGTTCAAGCGGATGAGCGTCGGCTTTCGAGTGGATTCCATCGTGGCCGCCCTACCGAGTTCCATCCGCGTGCTGTGTCTCCACTTCTCCCCAGACCGATGCTTCCTGTACGCCGCGCTGCTGGGCAGCACCGAGAGACGCGTAGCGATTGCGCGCATGGAGTTCACTGATGTCCAGACGGCTTTGCTTGAGCAACTTACCAAGAGGATCGATGTGTGGAGAGCGAAATGCTCGAAAGAAACGTTGGCGTATGAAGACGCTCACGGCCACGACGAAACGCACGAGTTCATGTCAGTAGAGGCGCAGCCACCGGACCACAGCGACGATGTTTTGGAGGAAGAGTTCACTGCCATCATCAACGATACCGTCGAGTTACTCGGCCCTCTATTCACCCACTCGGCCATGAAAGCCGAGCTCTCGAACAATCTCGCGGGCAATACGCTCGTACTTCTGCTGGATCAAGTGCTGTCCTGCCTCCCAATGGAGGCCCTCCCAGCGCTTCAAGCGGCCGATGCAATCGCGCGGGACTTTTCCATCCAGATGCTGCACCAGCGACTCATGGCGATGAAGAAGCAGCCGCTGAGACCCAACGAGGTCCGAGTCATCGTGGATCCGCACAAAGAAGACTCCGGGAGTTCCAGCGGCCAGACGTTAACGAGTGTCGTGAAGCAAGCTGGGTGGAAGGACGCCTTCGAGCACGGCCAGATCCCGAGCGTGACGGACTGGCAGCAGGCGCTCCTGGCTCGCCGCGGTGGCGGACTCATCTACGTCGGACCCAACCGCGTGCTCGGCTCGTGCCTACCGCTCCAACAACTCACAGGCATGAACGTCGCGCTCACGTGCCAAGCGATGATACTGCTGGACCACGCCGAGAACGCCAAGAGCTCGCGCCGACAGAGCAAACTCGACAGCGAGAAGCCCACGTGGGAGAAGGAGGTCGAGTGCGATCCCTACTGTCGCGCGCTGCTGCTGACGCTCTGTGGCGTGAACGTGCTGACCATCAACCAGTGGGCGACAACCTTCCACGGAAATCGACGGCTGGCCAACGGCCTGCTCCAGAACTTGGGCAGAGGCCACTACATCGGCAAAGCGCTCAAGAAGTTCAGTGAGTCCGCCACGATCGCTGCGTCTCTAAGCGCAACGACACTCAGTCCGCCCCCAAGCGACCCCAGCAGCCCGCCCGAAGGCTCTGCAGGCGGCAAACTGCAGCTCAAGAACAGGTTCCGCTACAACGCCGTCGTGTACGGACTGGCGCACCTCAGTCTCAAGAGCGGCGACTAAAGTGGTACAATACAGGATAAAAGTTGCCTTTTTCACACGTCACAGATCTGAGTTTCCATCTAAGTACGAATATTATCCTGTCCCGAACAGGATCAGCTCGCTCAAAGTGACGATCGATGTCTCGGCGGGCCGTGGCGCTCTTCGGCGGCGCCTTGGCGCTGCGCCTGGCGCTGCTGCTCTACGGCCACGTGCAGGACCAGCTCATGGCCGTCAAGTACACTGACGTGGACTACGACGTGTACTCGGACGCGGCGCGGGAGATGGCGGAGGGCAACTCGCCCTTCGACCGCACGACGTACCGCTACACGCCCGTGCTGTAAGATTCTGGCGGGGGAGGGGATTGCAGCAGGAGTTGACTAGAATTTAGATCTCACGTTTTTTTTTAATCTATTTTATGTTTTTGTAATTATTTTTATAGAGCGTTTATGCTGCTGCCGAGCATTTACGTGCACCAAGTGTTCGGCAAGTTGCTGTTTGTCGCCTGCGACCTGCTCGTGGGCTACGTGTTGTACCAGATCCTGAGGCTGCGAGGACTCCCGGATCAAAGTGAGACCAAGAAGAAAATGGAGAATGCTTAATTCTTTTTATTCTCTAACATTTGTTGTTGTTGGGTGTAGGCGCTGTAAATTACTGCTGGTGAGTTTTTTTTCCGGACTTTGTTTTCGGTGGTTGTACTGCTGACGTTACCACGAATCGGGCAGTGTGTGGCTGTTTCACCCTTTCTCGGTAAATATTTCGACGAGAGGGAACGCGGACTCGATTGTGGTGCTGCTGGTGATGCTGTCGCTGCTGCTGATCATGCGCAAGCAGCTTGTTCTTTCAGCACTTGCGTACGTACATTTCAGCAATATCTTTGTTCTTGGCGTTATGGTTAATACTTTTCTTTTATTCTTGTAAGATATGGCGCCGCGGTTCACTTCAAGATCTATCCTATCATCTATGCGCTGGCATTCCTTGTGGTACGGTAGCTCTGGTTTGACGAAGCCTTACCCACCCGGCGTACTCACATTAACCGTTTCGTGTTTGCTTGCCGTTCTCGATTAGTTCTTGAACGGAGACTTCCGCACTTCGAATGCCAAGTGGGCCAAGTCCTGTGGATCTTCTGCGTGTGTTTGGATGAAGCTTGCTGGACTGCTCAATCGTGATCGCCTGGTGTTCGGCATTGTGAGTGGTGGACTCTTCCTTGTGCTTGCTGGTGGCTTCTACTACCTGTACGTATGAAAGGCTCATGCTGTGGATGCAGCCATGCAAGCTAACAGTATTCTATCTATCTTATTTTCAGCTACGGGTTTCAATTCCTGTACGAGGCATACCTCTACCACTTTACGCGCACGGATAACCGCCACAACTTTTCCGTCTACTTCTACGATCTGTATCTGCGATACAACACCCCGTCCGGCTTTGGGGTCGGGCTCCTTGCCTTCTTGCCTCAGCTTACGTCACTTATAGCCATCTCTTTCGCTTATGGCCGTGACTTACCCTTCGCACTTTTCGCATTGACCATGGTCTTTGTGATTTTCAACAAAGTGTGCACGGCACAGGTACGCACCGAAAGTATATGCACTCAGGTACTACCGAGCCCTGCCTTACATCATTCCAACCTTCTTTTGGCGCAGTATTTCTTGTGGTATACCGCGTTCCTCCCGCTGATTTTCCCGCTGACAAGCGTGAGACTTAAGTGGAAGGGACTGGTGATGATTGCTGCGTGGCTAGGAGGAGAGGTAAGGCATTGTGTACGTTTCCTGCTTCACGGGTGTCTTGTATTTTAATGCTGCGCCGCTGGTCTTCGCACAGCTGCACTGGTTGTACTGGGCGTACTATCTGGAGATGCAAGGCTCAAACACGTTTTTCCCGCTCTGGTTAGCTGGGCTCGCCTTCTTCTCGGTGAACGTAGGCGTCCTTGCCACGCTAATGCGGCACCATTCCTTCACGCCGCTGTTCGAGAGCGGCAACATTCTTCAACTGGTACCAAGTGGACGACCAAAGCAGCAGTAGCTGTAAGTGGTCTGGTCAATATAGCCACGCTATCTGCAGTCCTGGCCATTGCAAACACAAAACGAATAAAAATATCAAAACGCTATGAGTTATAGTTCTATCAATATTTACTTAGCTACGAATGCTATTTAGCGATCCCCTGTTATTGCTCCTATTTCATGTCGACGCCCTTATTCATCATTACTACACCACAATGAGGTAAGGACGGATTACAGGAATTTCTTGTCTGTCCATTGAGTGCTTTAAACAGCTCCACAATACGGCATTCACTTGCAAAACATCTAATGACACCACACACACGCTACTTCCAGTTCCTCTGCAGCGACGAAATACATATGACAACTTCGTTCCAATCAACTCCGACAGTCGAGGTCGCATCTCCATCTTCACTATGACGACAAATGATCGCTTCTTGGAATACAGAGAAAACGACTTGTAGATGCGTGGCTCACACTCCAGCTCACTCACTACGGCAGCACATACTCCATCGAACGGATGTTGCTTAAAGGCTGTTGGGCTTATTGCTGTTGGCATGGTGGCTAGGTCTTTCCCTCATGCTCTCGCTTTCGATGGTATGGCCAATGCTGCTCGTGGCCTCGTTACGGGTTGTTGTCGGGACTCATGGGTTCCAACAAATACGTTCGCGCCAGGACCAACTCCGTCGATTAAATAGACTGGGAATGCTGCAAGGATTTCTGTGTGCAGCGTACCTGGCCTACCAGGTGCTTTCAAGGCAGCGAATCACACCATTTACGAACTACCAGTTCTACTGGTTCTGCCAGCGCTCAAGATTGCGATGAAAACGATATTCGCGTCAGCCGCAGCACACAAAGAAGACATGCTTCCGGAGCAAATTGTGTTCACGGCCGACTTTTTCAATGCGTTCTATCTTGCCACTTTCATGCCGAAGCTATCTTGGACAACGCTGATAGTAGTCCTTGGTTATTCACTATATGCAGATGGCGCTCGAACTGCAGCACCTGCATCAAAGAACTCAAAGTATCCTGACGCGCCTTCACGCGGCTACTGGCATCACTATGAACAGCACAAAGCGGGATCTACTCGCAACACTTCGGGACTTATGCTACAGCTCGGGACCACCTCGGACGCAAATGCGCACAAACATTCGCGTGCTTTCGTCTATTCGACATCAATTATCACCGGAGGGAAGAGATCTGCTCGCAAAACTCGGCACGCACCACCAACCTTGTTCGTCCAGTACTTACACTCTCAACACTACTCACGTGATGCCAAGACCGCCACCATTGCACCTTCTGGGGTTTCAAGCATTATGATACCGAATTCAGCAATTGATACCGACAGATTCAGATGAGAACTATTCAAAGCGAAGAAATTCACTGAATGATAGCTCAGAAATTCTGCAAGAAGCGCTCGAAGTGCTTTTCACGCCGGAATGCCTTGTTTTGATCGAGTACGCGGAGATCGTCATCCCGATTCTCTACGGCTGGCATGGTCCATGTGTCTAGCGCGCAGTATCATACCGAAATGTTCGGGATCACCCGTGATAATGTTGGAGACATGGTGTCAAGATTGTTCCTTTATGGGCTTCTATGTAGAGCTCATATCGCTCATAGTTCTAGAGTGATCTCAATGCGCAATTGTGGCATCCAGATAGTATACCAGCTAGGGTTTGTGCTGGAGACGCAGATGCAGTTCGTGTTGGCCAAGCTGATGCTGTGGATAGAGTTCACGTTAACCTACCGCGTTGTGCACTTCGGTACGAACGTGCTAGAAATCTTGTCCAACGCTCTCTGACCCTGTGTGATATGTAGGAACTGATTTCTCGTTTCAGTTTAAGTGAAGGACGCAGTCAAGCGCCGAGACGTAAATATCGGTACTCCAACCTTAGTAACAATAAGGGGCACGCCATTTCCTGATGACATTGATCTTCGATCCGCGAACTGGCAGCAATTTTGTATCGAGCTCAGTCGCACCTAAGATTTCGTGATAGCCGCTTGATAGCTTTTCAGTTTGACTTGACAAACAAACGGGTAATGT
Source organism: Phytophthora vignae f. sp. vignae (assembly GCA_016169955.1). Lineage (NCBI taxonomy): Eukaryota > Oomycota > Peronosporomycetes > Peronosporales > Peronosporaceae > Phytophthora > Phytophthora vignae. The sequence goes on along the minus strand of JABJUM010000054.1, from coordinate 16,467 downwards.
AGATTCGCTAAAGTAGCCCTAAAACTCGAGATCGTTTCGTAAACAGTTGTGTGGATATGGTCCAAAGATAAACATCGAACACCAGTACAAACTCAATAGTGATAATACATGTAGACTACATATGTTTTGACGTAGGTCTTTAAAACGTTTCCTATGCGTTGTTGCAAAACGTATTTTAGCAGTTGCGCTTATCCTACGTCAACAGAGTAGCGTCATTCATTCTGTAATTGCAATTCGTGGCCAAGTATGAAAACTGCTCGGTTATTCGCTAGCGTTTGTCCTAGTTTCAGGTGCCATAAATATTTACGATCAGGCAAAATCCACAAGAGTCACCTTCACTTACGTGCCAAAACACCACACACTTAAAATTTGCAACGAAGGCGACTTAGATAAGGCAGACAATAGTATTATGTTGCTAAAAGCCTGCTTGCTGCGTTGCGATTGGCATGGTGGCGGCCGAGATCTGGGATTTCTCGTCCCGTTTTTCGTCCTTTCGGTTGGTCAGTGGGAATTTTACGGGTTGTTGTTGGGGCCGAAGCATTTGAGCAAATACGTTCCCGCCTCCGCCGAGTAGATAAACTAGGCATGCTACTGGGGTGCCTTTCAAAAGCATACCTGTATAAAGTATGAATTACCGGTAATGATGCCAATATTCGAGCTTGTGGTGAAAACGGTCTTTAGAAGACAGGATAGCGGAGCAAGTTGGGATCACGGTCGAATTTGTCGATTCATTTATCTGGCCACTATCATGCCGAATCTGTCTTGGGCGACACTCGCAGCAGTGCCCGTTGTCCATTACGTGCGGACGGCAACCGAATTGCAGGATCTCCGTCAACAAACTCGGAGCATCTTGATGCGCCTTCACGTGGTTACTGGCAATGTTAGTAAGACTGACGCCGACCTACTCACAACACAACACTCCACCTGCTGTGTTACTACTCGAAACCGCTCCGAAGGCAATTCCGCGTGTATTCGTCTATTTTCCAGCGCTTATCACCAGAGAGAAGAGAGGTAGTGGAAAAACTGGGCAAGTTAAACCAGCAAGAACAACTAATGATATCAGTGCGAGATATGTCCGAGAACAAGGACGATACGTCGGCAACTCTGCTTAAAGCTCTTGAAGTACTTCACCTCTGAGTGCCTCGTTCTGATCGAGTATGTGGAAATGTTCATCCCTTTACTTTGTGGCATTTATTTATTGGCCATGGTCCATTTGCCTAGTGCACAGTTCATACCGAAATGGTTGGGGTCACTCGAGAAAATGTTGACGATATGGTGTCGAGAATGTTCACTTACGCGCTGCTAGAGTTCATTCCGTTCGTTATACTCGCCGTGGTCACAGAACGAAATTGTGGGATCCACACAGTCTATCAGCTACATGTGGCCACTCGTATTGTCCCAATTGATTCTGTGGATCGCGTTCACCCTGACTTACTGCATGGTACGTTTGTCCTTGGTTTTAAGATTGAGACTGATCTCACTGATACTTTTGGTTTGTAACCTATATGTAGGCGCCGATTTTTCTTTTCGGTTTGAATAGATGAAGCATTCAAGCGAATCCTAGAGGGACATTCATTAACTTAAAACTCAAATCGCCTTCATACAGCCGACGACTTTCGAAACACCACTACACATCCAAAATATCACGCCACAGTAATGATGTCACGCACTGGCCAAATCACTGACCGATGGACTTCAGGCGAGTCTTCTGCTCTTCCAGATTTGTCAACGGCGCATAGCGCACATTGTTGGCCTTCAGGCCCACGAGGTTCTTGAGGTCCACAACCTGCACGTCCTCTTCGAAGTGAACCTTCTGCAGCTTTGTTTGGAAGAGCTGCGGCGCCTTGTACTTCTTCAGCAATAGCGACGAAATCACCACCGACACGGAGGAAAACGCCATCGCCAGACCAGCGCACGCAGGCGGCATCATCCGGTGGATCAGCGGGAAGAACATGCCGGCCGCCAGCGGAATGCCCACCACGTTGTACACGATCGAGAAGAAGAAGTTCAGCTTGATGCGCGAGAACACGACGCGGGCCAGGTCCAAAGCTACCACCACGTCCGTCAGAGCGCTCTTCACCAGCACCATGTCGGCCTCCGCCTTGGCGATCTGTGTGCCGGCACCAATGGCCATGCCGATATCCGACTGCGCCAACGCTGGGGCGTCGTTGATGCCGTCGCCCACCATGCACACCACGCGCGGCTTCAGCGTCAGCGGGTTCACCTGCGACTGCAGCGCCTTGATCTGAGACGCCTTCTCGCCAGGAAGCGCCACCGCCTTGACGTGGTTGATGCCCATCTGACGCGCAATCGCGCTGGCCGTGCGAAGGTTATCGCCCGTGATCAGCCACACGTCCAGCCCCATCGACTTCAGGTGCTTCACGACGTCCGCCGCTTCGGGACGAGGAGCGTCAGCCAACGCAATCACGCCCACCAGCTTGTTCTCCACGCACACAACCACAACGGTCTTGCCCTCCAGCTCCAGCTCGTGCATGTGAGCGCGCATCTTCTCGCCGATCTCGATGCCCTTCTCCTCGCAGTACTCGGAGTTGCCCACCATCACGTTGACCGCAGTGGTGCGTGAAGTCACCTCGCTGGCAGCCACAACGCCTTCAATACCGCGGCCAGGCACCACATGGACATCGGTCGGGTCCTGCAGCTCGAGCTTCTCATGCTCCGTGGCCGTCACGACGATGGCCTTGCCCAGAACGTGCTCACTCACACACTCCAAGGACGCACCGTAGTACAGCAGCTCGCGCGGCGTGTATGAACGGTCGGCCACCACCACGTCACGAACCGAAGGGTGGCCGACAGTCAGCGTGCCGGTCTTGTCGAACACAATGGTGTCGATGTAGCGCGCGGTCTCGAGCGCACGGCCGCCCTTGATGAGCACACCCTTCCTAGCGCCGACGCCACATCCGACCATGACAGCAGTGGGGGTGGCCAGTCCCAAAGCGCACGGACACGCGATCACCACGACAGAGATGGCGAACAGAATCGACAGGAAGAAGTCATCGGCATGACCGGTAGTGACGGACACTCCCAGGTCAAGTTTCCACTGCGCAGGTACGATATCCATCGAGAGCAGCAGCAACCAGGTCGTAAATGTCAATACTGCCAACCCCAGCACACAGGGAGCGAAAATCGATGCCAGATAGTCCGCGTATGCCTGAATCGGGGCCTTATTGAGCTGAGCCTCTTCAATCAATGAGCAGATTTGAGACAACGCCGAACTCTCGCCGCCCAAACAGCTCGACTCAATCACCAGCGTGCCCTGCTGGTTCACAGTTGAACCAAAGACATAATCACCGACCTTCTTCGCCACCGGCATGCTCTCACCCGTCAGCATCGACTCATCCGTCGAGCTTGAGCCAGATTTCACCACGCCGTCTGTCGGGACGTTGGCACCTGGAAGGATACGCAGAAGATCGCCGCGCTGCACCAACTCGATCGGGATTTCACGGTCGCGTTTACCCTCCCCCACGATAAGAAGAGCCTTCTTCGGCTGCAGCTTGGCCAATTCTGACAACGCATCAGCCGTCTTGCCCTTCGCCATCGACTCCATGTACTTACCCAACGTCACGAACGTCAAGAGCATCGACGAAGACTCGAAGAAGTGGTGGCCCTGATAGTTCTCATGCAGCGCCGAGCCAACCAAAGACACAAAGCTGTATGTGTACGACATGGTGGTCCCTGCCACCACCAAGAAGTCCATACCCATGGCGCCGTGCTGCAGACCCTTCCACGCGGCCACGTAGAACCTCCAGCCAACACCAAACTGGATAGGAGTCGCCAGCAGGAACAGCAGCAGTAGCTTAATCGATACGGAATTGAACACAGGCGTCATCAAAACCTTCTCCACCGGTGGGATGTACATGAGCACCATGTGGATCAGCATGGCCGGCAGCGAGAAGAGCATGGCCGTCGTCAACAGTTTGCGCCACTTCTCCACCTCCGACTTGCTCAGCGCGTTCTGGTCTGTCGTCTCCATCGCCACCTCCGCCGAGTAGCCCACGCCATTGATGCACTCCAGCACGTCCCGCGGGCCCGTCTTGGCCAGCTGCTTCAGGTGCACGTGCGCCTTGTTCAGCGGCAGGTTGACCAGCACCTTGGTGACGCCCGGCAGCTTGCCCACGGCCGACTCGATCTTGCCCACGCACGCGGCGCAGCTCATGCCCGTGACCGTGAACTTGAGCTCGAGCGAGTCGTCGTCGCCGGGCTCCACCACGTGCGAGAACGTCGCCTTGTAGCCGGCGTCCTGGATGAGCTGCCGGAGCTGCTGCTGCTCGTTGCGGACCAGGTCGCGGTCGAACGCCACCTCGGCCTTCTGGCTGATGAGCCCCACGCGGCAGTGCAGCACGCCCTCGGCCTTGCCCACGTGGTCCTCGATGGCCTTGACGCACGCGGCGCAGCTCATGCCTTCCACGTGGAACACGGCGCGCGGGTGGCCGGCCGCGTCGGGCACGTCCAGCGCCAGGCTCTGTTCCTGTTCCTTCTGCTGCTGCGCCGCCTTCTGCCTCTGCGCCTGCAGCTTGATGGCCGCGGCCTTGGCGGCGTCGAACGCGCCGGCCTCGAAGCCCACGCACTCGACCATGTCCACGAGCTCCTGCAGCGTCGCGCTGCCGGGCCGCCGCAGCGTCACCGTCGCCTTGCGCTGCTCGAAGCTCACGACGGCGGTGGACACGCCGTCCACGCCCCGCAGCGCGTTCTCGACAGTGGAGCCGCAGTTCTTCTGGCACATCATGCCCTCCACCAGCAGCTCGATCGTCAGCGCCGTCGCGTCCTGCTTTAGCTCGTGACCCTCTCCTTCCCCCCGCGTCGACGGTTTGATGGCAGCACCGAAGCCGACGCACTCGACGGCGTCCACCAGGTCGTCGGCCGTCACGCGGGCGCCCGGCTCGCACTCGACGCGCGCGCTTCGGCGCTCAAAGTCCACGACGGCGGAGGCCACGCCGGCCACGCCCCGCAGCGCGCTCTGCACGGTCGAGCCGCAGTTCTTCATGCACATCATGCCCTCCACCGCCAGCTCCACGACGACCAGCGGCGCGTCGTCATCCGCGACAGCAAGCGCCACCATCTTCTCCTCCTGTTGGCGCTGCTGCTGCTGCGCTCTGGTTGGACGGACGGGAAATGAACGTGCTCGCCGCGTGTGCCCTCAAGTCAGCGAAGGTCAGCAGCGCCGCCATCTCGATGGAGTGGCCACGGTTTTGTGCCCTCGGAACGGGCCAGCTGGTGTGTCCGAAAGGCGCCATTTGACTTGCGCTTGTATGGGCCGTGGGGCCGGACCAGCACCGTCGAAAGCGCGAGAAATGCAGGTGGCGCCCCGAACCAGAAGACGGAAGCTGGGCGGCGGAGCGGACACCAGCAAGCTACAGCAGTGCGTACATGTACAGTCAAGACACTTGACCATGGCTGCATGGTTGCCACCAGCGCCGCTTGCTTCTTCACGAACTTCAAAATACATTTTGAAGACGACCCTTTACCTGTTCCAACGAGACCTGATGCTGGCTGGTCGTATCCTATCGGCCACCTGTGCATGTACATGTATTACTAATAGTAATACTTCTCGTAAGCTAGTCGCAAAGTTATCGTGGAGTAGAGCTCACCCGAAGGCGCCATACACGAGTACTTAGAATCGCAATGGATGGAGGTGGCGGCATGGCTACAGCAGGCACAGCATCGAGTAAGACAGCAGATCCCAAGCGGGTGAAGTTCGCACTGCGAACGGCGACAGCTCAGCACTTTACACGCCCAGTCTCTGAATCGGTCACATCCTTTACTCCCGTCCCGTGTTCAACACCGAAATGTCTTCAACTCAGGAATCATTTTTTTCAAGGACCCGCAGTGTTTGGTTACTGTACTGGGTCTATGCCTAGAACTCCCCAGCCTGAACTTGAGGTGGGCAACTACGCAGCGCTGGTAGTGGAGCAGTCGCTTGAAATCTGAGACCACATTGCGTCGGACGCCAAGAGCGACGACTCCATGCTCATTTTCCGCTTCTTGTACGCTTGATCGCGACAGCTCGGTGGCTCGGACTTTTGCTGTTCGGCCTTGCTAACAGCAAGTTTGGCCTTTAGGGCTTCCGTCTTCCTTCGCGCCTTCGCCTTCAGAGCTTTACGGCGTTTCTTCTCGTCTTGATGTGCGTCACCAGCATTTACTGCGTCGGCTTGATCTCCTTCCGTCTTGGTCTCACAGTCTGCCGTCTCCAGTTTAGCCGCTTTCTTTTTTTCTTTCCTTTTCTTCGCCTTCTTCAATGCATTCCACCGCTTCTTAGTCGTTTGATGGTTGAAATCTGCGTTCGATACATTGATCTCCTCTGCCACCTGTATAACCTTGGAATCCGATGCAGTCGGTGCTCCAAGGCGGCGCTTTTTGCCGCTAAGTGGCTTCCCTCGACCCTCCATGGAGATCGAGCCCTTCCTCTTAACCTGAACAACAGGCTCCACGGTCTCCTCGTCCACTTCGCAGTGCTTCTCGTGGTGCTCCATCGCCTTCTCCGTCACGAGCTTCTTCCCTTCACAGACAGCGCAGATCACCAGCATGCGCACGTCCACAGTGCAGATCTTGCGATGTTTCTTCAGTTCAGCCGCCGTCTCGAAGACTTCAAAGCACAACGAGCACTTGGGCGTCCGTGGCAAGTTGATATCCAGCACATTCGTCACGTCACTCAACTGGAAGTCTTGCTGTGTCTTGTTGATCCGCTCGACTAGCTCGTCGTATAGATGAATGAGCACGAGGGCGTCCGCAGCAGCATAGTGCAGCTGACTGGCCGTGAGCGGTCTCCTCTCCCAGTTGGACATCTGCTGCGTCTTGGCGAGCTTTCGGTGCAGGTAGAAGAACACGAGCTTCTGCAGACTCAGCGGATTGTGTGCGCCCGCCAGCGCGATGGAAAGGTCGTTGGCCTCCACAACGCCCTTGCAGACTGTGAAGCAGGACGCCTGCGGGTAAGACTGCGCCAGCTCCTTCAAGTCCTGGAAGAAGCTCTGGCCCAGCTTGATGATCTTCTTGGACAGGAAGACGCTCGTGAGCGTGCTGTTGTAGACGGTGGCAGGTAGACGGAGTAGGTCGAGGATGAAGACCTCCTCTTTGTGGCTGGCGTCGCGCACCGCGATCTGCAGCAGCGCGCACGGGTTGGGGCCGCGAAACTTGCCCCAGGTAGGGCGCGTCTCCTGTATGGATGCGTCGAAGTCAGCGAACTAGTAGGATATTAACCGTTTTCAACCCACGCAGGGACGCACCGTGTCAAGGCCCATGAGCTGCGCGCTGCGCAGGCGCTCGGCGCAATACGAGAAATCCTTCTTGGTGGCCACGAAGTGGATGGGCACGCGCGCCTGCTCGATCACGTACTGCGGGGACTGGTTGATGAGCCCCGTGAGCCGAACCTTCATGGACACCATGGCGTTTGGCGTGTCCCGATGTAGCAGTTCGGAGCTGCTGAATGCGAAGTGACGCACCGTTTCATTGGCTGATGGCGGCTGTCCGTTGTAACAACGCTATTGAATTTATAAGTCATAAACCATATTAACCAATCAACGCTATTAATATCTCTGTTTTGTATGAACGAACACAGACTGCTGCTGCCAATGCGGGCAGCACGTGGACACTTTGCTGACGAGCGTTGTCAAATCCGCACGAAGCCTTGGTGATCCTGTTGCAAACGACGGTGGAGAGGCGTGGAGTCTCAACTGGAGAAGCGTGTAGGGACAGTTCGTGTCTGGTCCTGAATTCAACCCGTTTGGGCCCCAAACTGGGGATCCGCCGCAATCTCCGGCTCGGGCGATTGTTGACAGGCTCCGCTGGGGATGCAGGGTCCTTGCGGTAGTCGGAGAAGTCTTTGCCGGGCTCACGTCACGTTCATGGTCCGACGCTCCACCAAGCCCCTGGCTCAGCGGCCGCACCACCGCAGGATAACTCCGAAGCAGCCTCGCTTATCTTTGGCGTTGTCGACCCCGCGCTGATCACTGCCACGGTCGCCAGCTCCGTTCTGGCGGTGATGGCCGATCTGGCGCCAGCAAAACGCTTCAACGTCGCCGCCAGATTTAGATCCCCGCAGTTCTAAATTCCAAACCAGCAGTGTAGCCATCGCGCCCAACCCATACTGGAGCGCATACAACCCGCCGACCACCAGAACGCCCAATCCGCGTCCAAGAGGCGCGTGCCATATACACCGGCTCCAATCCCGAAATTATCCACCAGCTCTTCCTTCAGGCACAAATAGATTGACCGGCTGGAGCCGTAGAGGAGGTCTCCTGAGCTCATAGCGATGGCGGGGCGAGCGCCTTCGAGCGACGACGCGCCGCTGGTGGTGGAGCTGGCGGTGGAGGGCATGATGTGCATGAAGAACTGCGGCTCGACCGTGCAGAGCGCGCTGCGGGGCGTGGCCGGCGTGGCCTCCGCCGTCGTGGACTTTGAGCGCCGAAGCGCGCGCGTCGAGTGCGAGCCGGGCGCCCGCGTGACGGCCGACGACCTGGTGGACGCCGTCGAGTGCGTCGGCTTCGGTGCTGCCATCAAACCGTCGACGCGGGGGGAAGGAGAGGGTCACGAGCTAAAGCAGGACGCGACGGCGCTGACGATCGAGCTGCTGGTGGAGGGCATGATGTGCCAGAAGAACTGCGGCTCCACTGTCGAGAACGCGCTGCGGGGCGTGGACGGCGTGTCCACCGCCGTCGTGAGCTTCGAGCAGCGCAAGGCGACGGTGACGCTGCGGCGGCCCGGCAGCGCGACGCTGCAGGAGCTCGTGGACATGGTCGAGTGCGTGGGCTTCGAGGCCGGCGCGTTCGACGCCGCCAAGGCCGCGGCCATCAAGCTGCAGGCGCAGAGGCAGAAGGCGGCGCAGCAGCAGAAGGAACAGGAACAGAGCCTGGCGCTGGACGTGCCCGACGCGGCCGGCCACCCGCGCGCCGTGTTCCACGTGGAAGGCATGAGCTGCGCCGCGTGCGTCAAGGCCATCGAGGACCACGTGGGCAAGGCCGAGGGCGTGCTGCACTGCCGCGTGGGGCTCATCAGCCAGAAGGCCGAGGTGGCGTTCGACCGCGACCTGGTCCGCAACGAGCAGCAGCAGCTCCGGCAGCTCATCCAGGACGCCGGCTACAAGGCGACGTTCTCGCACGTGGTGGAGCCCGGCGACGACGACTCGCTCGAGCTCAAGTTCACGGTCACGGGCATGAGCTGCGCCGCGTGCGTGGGCAAGATCGAGTCGGCCGTGGGCAAGCTGCCGGGCGTCACCAAGGTGCTGGTCAACCTGCCGCTGAACAAGGCGCACGTGCACCTGAAGCAGCTGGCCAAGACGGGCCCGCGGGACGTGCTGGAGTGCATCAATGGCGTGGGCTACTCGGCGGAGGTGGCGATGGAGACGACAGACCAGAACGCGCTGAGCAAGTCGGAGGTGGAGAAGTGGCGCAAACTGTTGACGACGGCCATGCTCTTCTCGCTGCCGGCCATGCTGATCCACATGGTGCTCATGTACATCCCACCGGTGGAGAAGGTTTTGATGACGCCTGTGTTCAATTCCGTATCGATTAAGCTACTGCTGCTGTTCCTGCTGGCGACTCCTATCCAGTTTGGTGTTGGCTGGAGGTTCTACGTGGCCGCGTGGAAGGGTCTGCAGCACGGCGCCATGGGTATGGACTTCTTGGTGGTGGCAGGGACCACCATGTCGTACACATACAGCTTTGTGTCTTTGGTTGGCTCGGCGCTGCATGAGAACTATCAGGGCCACCACTTCTTCGAGTCTTCGTCGATGCTCTTGACGTTCGTGACGTTGGGTAAGTACATGGAGTCGATGGCGAAGGGCAAGACGGCTGATGCGTTGTCAGAATTGGCCAAGCTGCAGCCGAAGAAGGCTCTTCTTATCGTGGGGGAGGGTAAACGCGACCGTGAAATCCCGATCGAGTTGGTGCAGCGCGGCGATCTTCTGCGTATCCTTCCAGGTGCCAACGTCCCGACAGACGGCGTGGTGAAATCTGGCTCAAGCTCGACGGATGAGTCGATGCTGACGGGTGAGAGCATGCCGGTGGCGAAGAAGGTCGGTGATTATGTCTTTGGTTCAACTGTGAACCAGCAGGGCACGCTGGTGATTGAGTCGAGCTGTTTGGGCGGCGAGAGTTCGGCGTTGTCTCAAATCTGCTCATTGATTGAAGAGGCTCAGCTCAATAAGGCCCCGATTCAGGCATACGCGGACTATCTGGCATCGATTTTCGCTCCCTGTGTGCTGGGGTTGGCAGTATTGACATTTACGACCTGGTTGCTGCTGCTCTCGATGGATATCGTACCTGCGCAGTGGAAACTTGACCTGGGAGTGTCCGTCACTACCGGTCATGCCGATGACTTCTTCCTGTCGATTCTGTTCGCCATCTCTGTCGTGGTGATCGCGTGTCCGTGCGCTTTGGGACTGGCCACCCCCACTGCTGTCATGGTCGGATGTGGCGTCGGCGCTAGGAAGGGTGTGCTCATCAAGGGCGGCCGTGCGCTCGAGACCGCGCGCTACATCGACACCATTGTGTTCGACAAGACCGGCACGCTGACTGTCGGCCACCCTTCGGTTCGTGACGTGGTGGTGGCCGACCGTTCATACACGCCGCGCGAGCTGCTGTACTACGGTGCGTCCTTGGAGTGTGTGAGTGAGCACGTTCTGGGCAAGGCCATCGTCGTGACGGCCACGGAGCATGAGAAGCTCGAGCTGCAGGACCCGACCGATGTCCATGTGGTGCCTGGCCGCGGTATTGAAGGCGTTGTGGCTGCCAGCGAGGTGACTTCACGCACCACTGCGGTCAACGTGATGGTGGGCAACTCCGAGTACTGCGAGGAGAAGGGCATCGAGATCGGCGAGAAGATGCGCGCTCACATGCACGAGCTGGAGCTGGAGGGCAAGACCGTTGTGGTTGTGTGCGTGGAGAACAAGCTGGTGGGCGTGATTGCGTTGGCTGACGCTCCTCGTCCCGAAGCGGCGGACGTCGTGACGCACCTGAAGTCGATGGGGCTGGACGTTTGGCTGATCACGGGCGATAACCTTCGCACGGCCAGCGCGATTGCGCGTCAGATGGGCATCAACCACGTCAAGGCGGTGGCGCTTCCTGGCGAGAAGGCGTCTCAGATCAAGGCGCTGCAGTCGCAGGTGAACCCGCTGACGCTGAAGCCGCGCGTGGTGTGCATGGTGGGCGACGGCATCAACGACGCCCCAGCGTTGGCGCAGTCGGATATCGGCATGGCCATTGGTGCCGGCACACAGATCGCCAAGGCGGAGGCCGACATGGTGCTGGTGAAGAGCGCTCTGACGGACGTGGTGGTAGCTTTGGACTTGGCCCGCGTCGTGTTCTCGCGCATCAAGTTGAACTTCTTCTTCTCGATCGTGTACAACGTGGTAGGCATTCCGCTGGCGGCCGGCATGCTCTTCCCGCTGATCCACCGCATGATGCCGCCTGCGTGCGCTGGTCTGGCGATGGCGTTTTCCTCCGTGTCGGTAGTGATTTCGTCTCTGCTTTTGAAACGATACCAGCCTCCAGTGGTTGGCAAGGTTGATCTGAAGCGCCAGGTGAAGGAGGACGCGAAGGTGATCGAACTCAAGAACATGGTGCGCCAGAGACTTGGACCGTCACACAAGACATACGCCCCCTTGACCAATTCCGACGAGGTGCGACATCTGATGAGAATGCTGTTTGCTGCTGAGCGTGTTTCACTGACTTACCATTATTTTTTTCGATTTTGCAGTGGGATGATTGAAATCCATCACGCGTACAGCATCGAAGAAGTAACAGTAACTAAATTAATGGAGCTGAAAGTGTGGTAGCGTACACGATAAACCATCGTACAAGTAAGCTCCCCAAGTAATGCTAGCGTTAGTATCCGTTTGCCTGGTCTTCGCTATCCAAAGACTATTGAGCTTCGCCTTTGTTCAAGCTCCTTGTCACTATCGTCGCCGTCGTAGCTCTGATCATCCGCTAATTGGCTCCTTGTGGTCCGTTTGTTCTCCCTCTTATGCCTTTGTGGTGCGATGAATTGTTGTTTCTCGATGTGTGTCGACTTTTGATCATCGCGAGAGACGTCATGGTGGTAAACTTCCGAACTGACCTTGCTCTCTTCATCACAAAACTCGGCGAGCAGCTTCAGCCTGGCGGTGGCCCAGCGAGATCGATCTTTTCGCTCACTCTCCATTTGCTCTGCAACCAAGAATGTTAGAGGGTTGATCTACATGAACGATTATTGAGCTAGGCTTGCCTTGCAGAGCGACAACTTGTTCACTGAGCAGATTGATCTCATCCTTAGCGTCCTGTGCGAACCAAGCCATCGTCAAGACCAAGTAATTGAAGTATTTGCCCGCAATCCAACTTTACCCGTAGTGCAATTTGCAGCTCCGAGATGTCGCTCTTCCATCTTTTCTCTCTGCGCTGGAGCCCTTTGTTCGCCTTCGAGTTGCCAAAAATCATGAGCAAAGACTGATGACAAGAAAGTAGAAAGAATAAGGGACTAACCTCCACCAAGTGAAGACTCTCTTCCTCTTTAGTACCGAAGGCGTGCTGGATGGCCTCAATTTTCTTGTCCTTGTCTCGCAGCGCGTCTTTATGCTTGGCGAGTTTGTTTTTCAGCAATTTAACTTCCTTCTCCAACTCCGCTGGCAACGACGCTTTCGCACTCAGTTCACACGATACTCGCAGTTGCTCTTCATACTTGCGTTCGGCTTGTTGTTGCTGTGCTTTAGTTTCGGACAGCGCGCGATCGCACTCCTCGATTAGACTTGTCTGCCGCACTGTGGTCGCCAGTAAATTCTCGACTTGCTCCTGAAGATGTTGCATCTCCGCCTCAAGAGTCTTTGTCGTGTTATGGCTATGCTCGAGCTGCTGCTGGAGGGCATCAATCATTTCGGAGCTTGCTCGTGCAGCAATCGTCATCTTCTCTTTCCAGTGACGCTCAATCGATTTCTGGTCGTCCGATTGGGTTTCATGCAGACGCTCAAGCTGCTCGATTCGTTGCAGCAATCTTCTTTGTTTGCCTTTTAGCGTCTTAGCGTGCTCGTGATGCTCTTGGCCAGCACTTTGGATCTCGCTGCGTAGCTGATCACGCTCCTGCTCGACGCAACTTAGCTTCTCTAACGCAGTCTTGAGCTCCATCGTTTTCGAATTCAATGTTCCCTCCAGGTCGTAAGCTCGCTGCTCTAAAAGCCTTGTTCTCTGGAGACTTGCGCCATTCTCTTGCTCAATTCCTCGTAGAGTAGAAAGCTCCCGATGTAAGTACTCGTTCTCTGCTATTTGTTGAACGAGCTGGCGCTCGAGCTCCTCGTTTTGTCGGCAAAGTCGCTCCACTTGGATCTGCTTATGTTTTGTCGACTGCTGAATGTCACCCAGCTCCGTAGATGTAGACACGGTGCGCAATTTAATAAGTTCTTTAACCACTTTCCTTGGCTCCACCTTCGCTGCCTCTGGATGTCCGCAGCTCGTTCCGGTTAGATGTCCATGCACTACTTCGAGTTTGCTGATGATGTCGCTAACCGGCTCATCTTCCTCGCATCCGTTGAGACTAGACTCAAGTCTGTTGGCACCTCCATCGCTGCATGAAGTCAACTCTGCCCTGGTGAGCGCTTTTGGACTACCGGAGGCTTCATCATGGGATCGAACGCCCACCATAGCAACGCATAGCTCGCATTTTCGCCTGCTGCTTGGAGAAGCTGCACCAAAATGTGAGAACAGCATGTGAATTTGACGTTATGGCGCGTACAAGGAAGTACGGCACCGGTACCTTGCTGTGCCTGAGCTTTTGTTGCCCGACTTGGAGAGGGGCTATTCTTCTTGGGTGCACTTGAAGCGTCAGTCTTCTTTGGTGATGCACGCGCTTCATGCGTTAAAGGCATTCGGTCTTCAGAGCATCAAGTCGCACTCATGGCAAGTGAAACGGAAGAACTCAAGAACTGCTAAAGTTGGGTATGTTCAAGTTCATGTGTTTATATATCGCTGCGATGTCTCGAAACTAGCTGAGGTTGCCTGCCAGCTAACGTTGTGGCGGCTTCAACTGTCGACGACAGTCTGTCGTTGAAATCTAGATGTTCCAGTTGAGGTTCAGAGAGCTGTCGGTCTCCTCAACCTGCTCCTTCGCCGGGAAACGAGTGTGGTTGATGCCCATTAGCCGCTGCAGCACACGCACCACCTGGCAACTGTAGCCGAACTCGTTGTCGTACCAGACGTACAGAATGACCTTGTTGCCGTCAACGATGGTGGCCTTGCCGTCGACAGTGCCAGCCGCGCGGCTGCCGATGAAGTCGGATGACGCAGCCTCGGCTGAGTTGACGAAGTCGATCTGGTTCTGGAGCGGGGAGTCCAGCGACACCTTGGACATGAAGGCGTTGATCGAGTCCTTGGTGATGCCCTCGGCCTTGGCCGGGTCGAGCTGCAGGTTCAGAATGGCCAGCGACACGTTGGGCGTCGGGACGCGAATGGCATTGGCCGTCAGCTTGTCCTTGAGCGAGGGGAGGCACTTGACCACAGCGGCCGCAGCGCCCGTCTCGGTGATAACCATGTTGAGCACGGCACTGCGTCCGCGACGCTCCTTCATGTGGTAGTTGTCGATCAGGTTCTGGTCGTTCGTGAACGAGTGCACAGTCTCAATGTGGCCGCCCACGATGCCGAACTTCTTGTCCAGCGCATAGAGCGACGGCGCAATGGCGTTCGTCGTGCAGGACGCGGCCGAGTAGATGTTCTCCGAGCTCGAGATCATGTTCTCGTTCACGCCGGCCACAATCGTGGGCACGCTGCCCTTGGCGGGCGCCGTGAGGATGACCTTGGACACACCGGGGGACTTCAGGTGCAGGCCCAGAGCGTCGGCGTCGCGCCATCGGCCCGTGTTGTCGATGACCACGGCATTGTTGATGCCGTACTTGGTGTAGTCGCACTTGTCCGGGCCGTCCGAGTAGATGATCTGGATCAGGTTGCCGTTGGCGATGATGGCGTTCGCCTCCTCGTTGAAGGTGATGCTGCCCTGGAACTGGCCGTGCACCGAGTCGCGACGCAGCAAGCTGGCGCGCTTGATAAGGTCCTCCTTGGTGCCCTTGCGCACCACGATGGCGCGCAGCATGAGCTTCACGCCCGGGCCGCTCTTCTCAATGAGCAGCCTGGCCAGCAGACGGCCGATGCGGCCGAAGCCGTAGAGCACCACGTCGCTGGGCGTGAAGGAGGGCGGCGCCTGCGTCAGCGGAGCCATCTTGGTGTTGATGAGCTCGCCGAGCGCGCGGATCTTGGCGTCGCGCGCCTCGGGCGTGACCTGCGCCTGCACGTCCAGCACCTCCTTCTCCATGAAGACGAAGGTGCGGCCCAGGTCGATGCGCATGTCGCGCGCGTTGGGCGCGTACTGCACGAGCGCCAGCAGCACCACGAGCGTCTCGGTGGGCTGCATGCGCTTGCCCACGTACTTGCAGACGTAGTTGTGCAGCTTGATGAGGTCGATGCTGTTCTTGTGCACGAGGCCCTTGCCGAAGATGACGCTCACCACGTTGCTCTCGCGGTAGAGGCGGCCGATGAGCGGCACCATGAGGTCGGCCGCGTTCTCCTGCGTCTTCCACTGGTCCAGCTCCGCATCGCGCAGAGCGTTGATCTGCTCGCTGGTCAGCGACGTCTCAGACATGGTGGATGAATGTGGGGGTGGGGGGGCTGGGATGGGCTGGGAGAGCCACTTGTGCTGTAGAGCGCAGAATGCGGAATGAACTGAAGCTGAGGCTGAAGATTGCCACACTGCGACCTTAAGGCTGTCGGCCACGTACTGCGGGAATGTTGAACCCGCCTAAGCTGATGTTCAGAGACTGGGCTGATTAAAGGGCGTTGCTCACGTGGCGCGAAAGGAATCGAGGATGGTAGTACAGAGTTTGAAAACCTGTTGTGGATAGAAGAATTGCGCTGATCGCTGCGGCTACACGTAGCGAAAGAATGATGGAGCTTAGGAGTAAGTAGCTTCAGTTTAGATACTCGCTCTTTCGGCTCACGTTTTGCGCTTGTCGAGCAGTCCTGCGCTGCTCAAACAACAAGCGATCGATTTCCTTGAGCCATGGCGCGAAGACTGGAGGCGGAGGCGGAGATTCCGCCTCGCTACAGAGCAATCCCTGTAGTCGTAGCCCGACTAAGCCTGGTTGTTGGCCTGGTGCGTTCTCTGTGTGCCACAACCGATAGCTCTCACTGCAGGGCTATCCTTGAAGCGATGTAGCTCTGGCAATTGGGAGGCGACTTGACACCTCACGCCAATGTCGATGCTCCCGATACACAATTGATGTCTATCATTGTCGCCTTGCTCCATCATCGCCATGGCTGAACTCGGTTACTAGAATCGAGATGTGAGGCGTCTGCGGGCCACAGGCTGCAGATTGAAGCGCAAGCGTTTTGGATGTGTAAGTAGTTAGGCCTGTAATACCGCATATAATAATATTCGTTCTGAAATTGTAACAGTGACGCGTGCGACGTCTAAAAATAGCTTAGAATTTCAGATATATCATATGAT